>QXTE01000007.1:14314702-14400532 GCA_003942145.1 Platysternon megacephalum | reverse complement strand
CCCCCCCCCCTCCAATTCTGTGGGATGATCGCTTTACCCCTCCCCCCACCGCATGGCTGGTATCAGGGAAGATCCCTGCTAGCCAAACGCGAAAACCTCAGTGCCATTGTCATCGTCCCCCAGCTTGGCTAACTGCAGGGAAGGATTTCTTTTCAGCCACAGGCAAACAGCCCAGTAGGAACGGGGCCACCTCTGTCCCCTTAATTAAATTCCCGTATTTCAACCAGGTTACCATGAACGATATCACTCTCCTGAGGATAACACAGCGAGATAAACAACGGATGTTGCTTGAATGCCAGCAAACACCGGGACCATACGCTGCCAGGCTTTGTCATGCAATGATACCAGATTACTTGCTGCTAGCATGGCGTGGTCAAGTGTCCTACCATGGAGGACGGAATAAGGCTGCACTGCCCAGAAACCTTCTGCAAAGGCTTTTGGAGTACCTCCAGGAGAGTTTCATGGAGATGTCCCTGGAGGATTTCCGCTCCATCCCCAGACACGTTAACAGACTTTTCCAGTAGCTGTACTGGCCGCGAATGCATCCCAAGTCCTCAGGGCAAATTAATCATTAAAAAACGCTTGCTTTTAAACCATGTTTGATATTTACAAAGGTACACTCACCAGAGGTCCCTTCCAGGGGGTCTGCGATACCGCCTTGGGAGGGTTCGGAGGGTACTTCAGTCAGGGTGAGAAAAAGATCCTGGCTGTTGGGGAGAACGGAGTGCTGTGTGCTCTCCGCAAGCTCGTCCTCCTCCTCCTCCTCCTCTTCCCCGTCCGCAGAATCCTCAGGCATGGCTGAGAGTAACCCCTCATCGGAATCCACGGTCAGGGGTGGGGTAGTGGTGGCGGCCCCCCCTAGAATTGCATGCAGCTCAGCGTAGAAGCGGCATGTCTGCGGCTCTGCCCCGGACCGTCCGTTTGCTTCCTTGGTTTTCTGGTAGGCTTGTCTGAGCTCCTTCACTTTCACACGGCACTGATATGAGTCCCTATTGTGGCCTCTCTCCATCATGCCCTTGGAGATTTTGTCAAATGTTTTGGCATTTCGTCTCTTGGACCGTAGTTCTGCTAGCACGGAATCCTCTCCCCATATAGCGATCAGATCCAGTACCTCACGTGTGGTCCATGCTGGTGCTCTTTTTCGGTTCTCGGACTGCATGGTTACCTGTGCTGATGAGCTCTGTGTGGTCACCTGTGCTCTCCACGCTGGGCAAACAGGAAATGAAATTCAAAAGTTCGCGGGGCTTTTCCTGTCTACCTGGCCAGTGCATCCGAGTTTAGATTGCTGTCCAGAGCGGTCACAATGGTGCACTGTGGGATAGCTCCCGGAGGCCAATACCGTCGAATTTCATCCACACTAACCCTAATTCGAACCGGCAATGTCGATTTCAGTGCTACTCCCCTCGTTGGAGAGGAGTACAGAAATCAATTTTAAGAGCCCTTTATATCAAAGTAAATGGCTTCGTTGTGTGGACGGGTGCAGGGTTAATTCAATTTAACGCTGCTAAATTCGACCTAAAATCGTAGTGTAGACCAGGCCTCAGAGAAGCAGTGTAAAAGGCACCCTCGGTTGGAGAATTGAGGGGACACAGCTGTTCAACAGACCAGATTGTAGCCTGGGTAATATCACAGCCAGGTATTTAATTTCTGAGACAATATTACACTTACATGTGGAGCCTAATTCGATGAATAATTGTTAAAGGAATATGTATTTCTGGTGCAATAAACCAAACCATACCCAGGGTTATAGTGAAACTTATTAGGTGAATAAACTGACATAAAAATAAACTTTTCTGCCTCAGCATTTGATGTGCAGTAACAAATTCATATTAAAAGATCACATTTTCAAAGGGTAGCATCTAATTTGAATTTATGAACCTAAACATTGCATGCCACAGGGGCATGCATGTGCAGATGGACATTTGCACACTAATCAGATGCAGAATTGGACCCAGGGGTTGGTTTGGGCAGAGAGAGATGTTAATGGGATGTATATAATGTTTTGATGCAACCCCTAAACTTTTTTGTTCAAAGCAAAGTATGTGTAACAGGGCAGAGGAACTAAATGCCCAGCACCTAAACAGCCAAATTAATTGTGCAGCGTTTCAAGCCATTTGATTCACATGATGTACAAGTGCATTGCCCATGCCCGAAAACTGTTCCACAAATATAGTGAAGTGCCAATTCAGTGATGGCATTTAGAGATGGTACAACATGGGAACAGACTTTGATATCCCCACTCCACTCCCTCCTCTATCTTCAGCAGAAGTGACATTTAACAGACAACACACAAAGGGTCAAAATGGGATGTTGCTTTCCTTTGGAGCTCTACTGCTGGGTAGAGCTGTAGCAACCAAATGGAGTTATAGTGAAGCATCATGCCTGTCCAAGGCAGAGCCAAGCAGAATGCCTTGGGTAATGCTGGAAGCATGCACTGAATATTGCTTCCTACACATGCTTCAGAAAGCAGCAGTGTGAATTCCCCCTGCAACCTACCATTGCTAGCAGAGCCCTTGAGGCCTCGGAAAGCCATTGCTGCTAGCTGGTCCCCATATTGCCAACCCCAAGTGTTCAAAAACCATGAATTCAGCCTCCCCACAAAAAAAATCATGGGATGGGCTTAAAAATCATGAGATTTTTAAATATGAAGATTTAAGACGAAGCACCAAATATTGTGAGACTCATGATAAAATTGTGTGTTGTCAACACTGTCACAGCCTAGCACTTAAACTTACTAGTTCTGTATAGTGCCTGGGTCCTGTAGGGCTGTATTTGGGGCAGCAGTGTAGAAGTTCCCTCTTCCCCTGCTTGCACATTTGCACAAAGCAGCCAGAATTTGGCCCAAAAGTTTTTACAATGTTCAAGGCAAGAATGTGGGTCTTGATTTTCCTGAAGCTTTTTGGAATAAAAGGAGATCATTCAAACTCTAGTACCCAAGCTTTGGGAGAATAAAGCTGCATTTTTTTCAAAGGGACGCAAGGACTATCATGCTTAAGTACCTGCCTGAATCAACACCTCGGTGGACTGCTATATAGATATTTTCCCCATGAGTAAAAACAAGCCATTTCATTCTGAAATCCTATTGTGTACATGGTAAGTACACATAAAATAAAGTCATTTCTTCATCTTCTTCCCCAGCCTCTTTGTATTTCTGCTTCCACTTTCCCTCCTCTCAACTCTGACTCTGTCTAATCAGTATATTACCCCAAAAGACAGTGATTTCTTCCAGTATTTTACTGCCTGAAGTTCCTTCTGCAAGATGTCTTATCTCTGTGATTCAGATATTACTGTACTTCTTAAACATGATGAGAGAGGGCTGAGTGGACGAGAGAGATTCAAAATGATCTCTTATTTTATTAATCATAATGCTTGATTGTGCAAACATGACCTACTATCAGTGGATAAATCTTTTTTTTCCCTGTGACTATTTTTATGTAATGTAGCGTCTCCTTTGAGAAGCTGCTATGGTTGAGTTAGTACTTGCATTATAAATAACATTGTAGAGCTGTTTATAACCTGGCTTTCTTAATTCACTCAAGGATGAAATTGAGCATGAACAGTCTCAGCTAGGGAGCAATTTGTTTCTTTAAAGTTTGGCTGAACTCAGGTTGGCCAGTTTGTAAATCAGGAGATCCTTACAAAATACAGTTTTAGTGATTTTTTTGGGAGGTACTCTCTTGGTTGTTAAGTTAACCTGAGTCATAATAAATTGGTTCCTTTTGACAGCCTCATAATTTTGTAGATAAATATCAAATGGGGATTGTGTGGCTAAATTCCATGTAAGTCTTTGAAAAGCATAGGGGTTAATTCCTCAGTGTAGACTGGTTTTTAATCTTGACAAATAAAAGTGTTTAAGGAGCTCTATAATTTATAGTTGGAAAGTGGCTACTGTGCTTGCTGAGAAGTTAGTGCTCTTCACTTACTGACTGGTGCACCTCAAAACACTTTATTGGATAAGACCGCAAAGGTCAGGAGGATTAGAGTTTGATTTATAAAATGCACATGGCACAGGATCTAGGGCTTAGTCAAGCTTACCAAAATGTTTAGTTGTCCCCTGGTTTCCCCTACCCTTCGTGCATTCTATTAGTCATCCTCCCTCCTCTCACCCATCCAAATCCTTTCCCTTTCCTTAACCTTCAGCAGATCCGCATTGCCAGGAGCGGCGCCAGGGTTTTTGCTGCCCTAGGCGGCAGCACTCCTCCTCTGAGCATTCAGCGGCGGGGGTCCTTCCACTCCGCGTCTTCGGGGCACTTCGGCAGCAGGTCCCGGAGCGAGTGAAGGACCCGCTGCCGAATTTCCGCTGAAGACCCGGAGCGGAAGGACCCCCCGCCGCCGAATTTCCGCCGAGGGCGGCAAAATGCCGCCCCCCAAATCCTGCCGCCCTAGGCAACCGCCTAGGGTCGCCTAGTGGAAGCGCCGGCCCTGCGCATTGCTACCTTCAAGCTACCCCCCACTCTCCGCAATCCAACAATCCCCATCCCTTCCCTGATGATATTGCCATTGAAGAATCCCAGTTTGACAGTCTCCCTTGAGTGGGCCTGGGCCAGCTGTACTAGTCAGATCTCATGTTCTGGCAATGCATTCGAGGCACCTGTGACCCGAGAAAGCCTCAGAGCCCTACAACTTTTTTCCTGTTCTGCTAACAGTGTTATCCCATCAGTTTGGTCCTGAAATTTGAATTTTTTAATAGAAAATTTAAATAATTTGTTCTTCACAAAAGGTGGATAAAATCAGTTTAGTGAGAAATACTTAAATGGTGAAAGGGTCAATTGAGCTGTACTTAGGGTCTGATCCAGGTCCCATAGAAATCAATGGCTGTCTTTCAGTTGAATTCAGTGGGTAGTGGACCAGACCCTTAGTCCATAACTAAAGCTGAAAAGTGGAGTGTTGTTAATAGGTGGGTGTAAGGATTATCTATTGATGGCTATTCAAGTGCTAGGTATAGAAAAATCATACCTGCAGCTCAGGGGCCACACAGTTTAATGCTGAACACGTAGCTCAATTAATAGTGAACGTGACAAGTCTGATGACTTATACAACAGGGTGACGCACTTAGTATCAATGTATAAAGAGCAAGCCTACAGAAATCTGAAACTAGATGTGATACCTGTGCAGATTTCTGGCAAGAGGACTCAAAGGTAAATGATAATAATAATAAGTGCTAGGAAAGGGTTATAAATCCTAGAGATGAAATGTAACTTAAAGGGCCAGAACCAAAACAATAGATCCAAATTTTGGATTTTTATAGATGTCAAACCAAAATCCCAGATATAAATTCTCCCAAACTTGTGGCTTTGGGCTTTGGATCTGAATCCAAACTTTTCCATCTTTTGGGACTTTCTTAGGTGATGTTCAGATTTGATCCTTACAGACAGATTTGAGCTACAAACTGCATCCAAACCTAAATCCAGGGTTTTGGTTCAGGTTCATCTCTACAAAAAATATGTGAAAATTAGATGTGGAGTCAACTTATACTGTTTAGGTCCAAAAGTATCTTAAATGCCTGGGGCGTTCAATAATCAGGTTTTGGTTCAGCTCAGTATACAGAAGTGAAGTTCATATGCAAAGTTTGGAAGGTTGTTTTGGTTCACAACCATCTCTAGAGAAAATAGCTAAGGCTACAGAACCAACTCGTAATAAAGTGGCTAGCAAGAAACTGTCTGGGTTAGTAAATATGAAATAGTTTAATTATAACGAGAGAGAGAAGCAGGAAAAATCAACTGTATAGACACTGATCAATTGAAAAAGATCTTGATACTACTACTAATTAGGGCTGTCGATTAGTCGCAGTTCACTCACGCGATTAACTCAAAAAATTAATTGTGATTAAAAAAATTAATCACGATTAATCTCACTGTTAAATTTCAATTGGTATTCTATTGTTTATTAAATATTTTTGGATGTTTTTCTACATTTTCAAATATATCTATTTCAATTGTACACTTTGTATTCTGTGTTGTATTGCTCACTTTATTATTTTTATTACAAATATTTGCACTGTAAAAATGATAAACAAAAGAAATACTATTTTTCAATTCACCTCATTAAAGTACTGTAGTGCAATCTCTTTATCATGAAAGTGCAACTTACAAATGTAGTTTTTTTTTTGTTACATAACTGCACTCAAAAACAAAACAATGTAAAACTTTACTCTAAAGAGCCTACAACTCCACTCAGTTCTACTTCTTGTTCAACCAATCGCTAAGAGAAACACATTTGTTTATATTTATGGGCAATAATGCTGCCCACTTCTTAATTACAGTATCACATGAAAGTGAGAACAGGCATTCGCATGGCACTGTTGTAGCTGGCGTCGCAAGATATTTATGTGCCAGATGAGCTAAAGATTCATATGCCTCACATGCTTCAGCCATTGTTCCAGAGGACATGCTTCCATGCTGAAGATGCTCGTTAAAAAAAAAGCGTTAATTAAATGTGTGACTGAACTCCTTGGGGGGAGAATTGTATGTGTCCTGCTCTGTTTTACCCGCATTCTGCAATATATTTCATGTTATAGCAGTCTCGGATGATGACCCAGCACATGTTGTTCGTTTTAAGAACACTTTCACTGCAAATTTGATAAAATGCAAAGAAGATACCAATGTGAAATTTCTAAAGATAGCTACAGCACTCGACCCAAGATTTAAGAATCTGAAATGCCTTCCAAAATCTGAGAGGGATGAGGTGTTGAGCATGCTTTCAGAAGTCTTAAAAGAGCAACACTCCAATGCAGAAACTACAGAACCCAAATCACCAAAAAAGAAAATCAGCCTTCTGCTGGTGGCATCTGACTCAGATGATGAAAATGAACATGTATCAGTCCTCACTGCTTTAGATTATCAAGCAGAACCCATCATCAGCATGGATGCATGTCCTCTGGAATGGTGGTTGAAGCATGAAGGGAAATATGAATCTTTGGCACATTTGGCATGTAAATATCTTGTGATGCCAGCTACAACAGTGCCATATTAACCCCTGTTCTCACTTTCAGATGACATTGTAAACAAGAAGCAGGCAGCATTATCTTCTGCAAATGTAAACAAACTTGTTTGTCTGAGCAATTGGCTGAACAAGAAGTAGGACTGATTGTACTTATAGGCTCTAAAGTTTTACATTGTTTTATTGAAAGCAGGTTTTTTGGTCCATATTTCTACATTTGTAAGTTCAACTTTCTGTATTAGGTGAACTGAAAAATACAAGCAGCAAAGAATCCTGTGGCACCTTATAGACTAACAGAGGTTTTGCAACCTCTGTTAGTCTATAAGGTGCCACAGGATTCTTTGCTGCTTTTACAGATCCAGACTAACACGGCTACCCCTCTGATACTTGAAAAATACAAATTATTTTGTTTTTTACAGTGCAAATATTTGTAATGTCACCTGAAAGTGACACTGTATACTTTGTATTCTGTGTTGTAATTGAAATCAATATATTTGAGAATGTAGAAAACATCCAAAAATATTTAAAGAAATGGTATTCTATCATTGTTTAACAGCGCAATTAATTTTTTTAATCACTTGACAGCCCTACTACTACTGACTAACTACCTCTGCTATAGAGCTTTTCATCACTACATCTCAAAGCACTTTATAAAGGAGGTTAGTATTATTAGCCCCATTTTACAGATGGGAAATTGAGGCACAGGGAAGTGAAGTGACTTGCCCAAGGTCACCCAGCAGGTCAGTGGCAAAGCTGGGCATAGAACCCAGGTATCCTGAATGCTAGTCTAGTGCTCCAGCCATTAGGCCACACTGCCTCAGATCAGAATGAAAAAACACAGGTGTAGATTAAAAGAAATGTAGTTACAGGACCTGCTTATTGGAAGGTGGCACTAGAGGTGAAAGAGACATTGAGAAGGGCAAAGGAAGGAAGTGGCACTGCACAGCCTGCTGTTTCTGAGTCTACGCCCACTCTACAGCCAAAACAACGGACTCCTCGCTCCTACCCGTTGGAGACCATTTCCGTAAATGGAGCTGCATTAGGAGCATTACTATTTCAGCTTTGTTATTCTCACTAAAGCAGGAAACATAACAAATCCTTGCTTGCTAAATACCACATAAAGACTAAAAGTAAACCAACTGGCAACGGTAATTGACATCCTTGTTGTGCAAGCTCAGCTTCACTGGAATGTAAAAGCTGGTAAGGGAGAAACCTGAGAAACCACCCCCCTTAGTGATACCAGACTCATAAACCTCCTCACACACAATACTTCCACAGTCAGCAAGATCCATGCTGCCTGTTGACCAGAGTGCCAGGTAAAAGGGTGTTTTTCGTCATCTCTCATGAGTGCGCATCCTCATTTAAAATAATTCTCCTTGGGTCTGAGCTGGAAGTGGACAAAGAGGGCCATTTTTCAAAATGGAGATGTGCCCTCATAAAACATATATCCTGCACTCAGACTTACTGCACTTATGTACAAAAATCAGGCCAAAGCCAGGGCAAATTACCATTTATCAACTTCCCTCACCATTTGTATTTACCCACTTTCATGTGCAAGTGTGGAAATTGCATGCACAGTCCCAAATATACTCACATATTATGTTTGCATACAAGCCTAGGCCTCGACTTTTTTAAAATTTAGCCATAAGAAAAAAAACAACTCTAAAAGATGACAACAAACATAAATTAAAGAAGAAGACGACCAATCAGGAAACATAGTTAAGACTGAATATATGATGGTTTGTAATTGGAGTGAATACACTCAGGGCCGGTACAACCCATTAGGCGACCTAGGCGGTCGCCTAGGGCACTAAGATTTGGGGGGCGCCGGCCGCCCCGGTCGTCAGCGGTAATTTGGGGGCGGGACCTTCCGCCACCTCTGTCAGGGGCGGCATTTTGGGGGCGAGACCTTCCGCCGCCTAGGGTGGCAGAAAAGCTGGTGGCGCTCCTGAATACACTGAATAATCAAGTCAGCAGCAATCATTTGATATGTCATAGACATCTGCCTGCAGAATGTTGCAGGAAAAGGATTCCTTGAGAAATTTTAATTTTTGATAGAGTCTAGGCAAGGATTTTCAAAGCCACCTAAGGAATCTGGACACCTAATTCACCACAAAGGGTCAGAAAGAAGGTTAAACAGGCAATCAGGAAGAATGAATAGGCATGGAGATCAACTGAATTGGAACAAAAGGTGAGTTTGCCAGCTTGGAGAAAGCAAGAAATGGCCCACATCTTTACTGAAAATTTAAACCATATCTGGGCTTCTATAAAGTTAAGAATGCGTCTCATTGTTTTCTAATATACCTTTCCTTTTCAAGTCCTCTGAAGTCATGGGTGGCTGGTTCCTGCTCCATTCACTATGCTTGACACATATCTTTCATTGAAATCCAGTTAAACATTCAGACAGCTTTCAGGGATTGGAGAAATGGCATTTTTTTCAGTACTGCATAGCTTGGTTTTGCAATATTAATATTATATTAATATTATAATTTAATTCCCTTTGAGATAATTATTGTTTTCAAATTTACAAAACCATTCCATATAATGTAGTAAAAAATAGCATTAATCTGCTCACTACAATCAATCTATGGTACTTATATGTCCCCGATTACGATGTACCTCAGAACCTTAAATGTATGTATCCGCAATACCCTTTTGAGGTCAGGAAGTTCTATTATCCCCATTTTACAGGTAAGGCAAAGACAGACTAAGGTTGGAATGCCCAAAAGGCATCAAATGCCTACCTTCCCTTGGAATCAATGGAAAGCCTTACTCCTTTTGAGCATTCCACCCTTAGTGATTTTCCCAAGGTCATACAGGAAACCTATGGTAGATCCAGGAAATGAACCCAGGTCTCCTGAGCACCAAGAAAGTGCCTTAATCATTGGACCATTTTTCCTCTGCATAACCTCACTCCATGCTCCACATATGGTGACTGGTGTAGCTCCATGTTCCACTGTGGCTGTGAAGTTACTCCCCTAATGAATTCTGGAAAGTTTCTTTTGAGAGGAGCCATTAACCAGATTCTTTGGCATACCTGAAAAGAAATGAAAGCTAAGTTGAAAGCCTCTCTTTCCTTTGCTCTTTGGGATGTTCATCATGTGGGACCTGACCCTGTGATGTGCTATATGCTCTCAATTCCCATTTAAATTCAATGAGAATTTAATGTGCTGGGCATATCACAAGCCTGGGCTCATAACTCTGAAGATAGGCAACTTAAAAAAATAATAATTCCTGGTTGCCTTTAAAGGTCTAATTGTAGACTGCCTGAGCAGCCATAAAATAGGTAATAAATGATTATCAAAACTAGAGCCCCACACCTACTGCATAAGCAAACAATTGAATAAGACCAAAGTACTGGTACTGCTGTAAAACTCTAAGGGTGTGGAGATCATGTTGTATGTAGTCACCATTTCTGCTTCATAGGTCTACTTATAGAAAGAGGAAAGAGTTTCTGAGAAGTAAGCAACTTTGTTTAAGTATACACACTTCAAACAAATCATAAAATGGGCTGGGAAGTGCAGAGATGACTTCATTTGTAAGCTTTGCTTCTAGAACTGCTCAGTAGAAATATTTACAGTTACATTTAATTTAAACAACCACAGTTCATTTAGCCAGTTTAGGTCAAATCCTGCCCTTAGCGGGTGAAGGCACTTCACTTATTTAATTACTTGCTCCCTTAGGTTTTGACCATGGGGCTCCACATGGGCACAGGGGTCCAGCTGCATGGATGGGTTTTATTTACTGCTTACCTGAGTGAGTGGAATGGTGCTGTCCAGATGTGTGGCACCACAGCCATCCTGCCTGACTCTGAGCAGCAGGGATTGGATATGTTAATACACCCAAAAAAGGGGCACCCCTGACTAGCTCATTCTACAAACTACATCATAATTTTGAGCCATTGAGGCCTGGCCATGCTCTCTAGCTTGAAGATGTGCCCTTTTAGGCTAGCAAGCAAGCCAGGTCCCCCTGCTAATATCCTTTCCCCCCATCTACTTCCTTCTCCTCCTTCAGCTACCTCCTTGAGACCCACTTTGGTAAAGTCTACCAGACCCCCACCAGCTAATAAAGGTGAATAAATTGAAGGTCAGCAGGTACAGTTGTGTTTACTTAGGTATTACATTTAAAAAGAAGGCGGCCCAGGTTTTCTGGTATCCATTCACTTTGCACCACTCAGGCAACATAAAGTGCATGGATTCCAGCTGGAAGTGGCCAGTGAAGAATTCCCATTGTACCAGAGAGCTCCCTGCTGATGCAAAGCTCTGCATCCCCTGTTCCACTGAACACACAGAGAACTCTTCAATCCACTATTCCCATAGGAACATCACACACCACCTTGTAAGACTCAAATCAGGATCCCCACTCTACTTAACACACAGCACTTAGATGTATATAGTGAAATCGAGAATAAATTTATTATCAAAGAACAAAGATTCAAATGATAGAGAGTGAGACTATTGGAAACAAATGGTTATATATAAAAATCATAACGTTTTCTAGCGCCTAAACTTAACCAACAAGGCATTCCCCTCTTTCTCACGAGAGCTTACCCCAAGACCTTTTCCCAGCATTTTCAACCAATTTGGCTGAGATTCCCCTCTCATAAAACCAAGCCCCCTGGTGGCTTGTCCTCATAGATTGAAGGAATGAGGGTGTACCCCTTAGTTATACCCACAAAATTCATTGTCCTTACTTGTAAACAGGGCTCTCCTCAACTGGTTCACTTCTTCCTGTAAATGTCCTCTCTTTGAAGATTTCACAATCTTTCATTAGCATTCATCTCAGACTTTAAATGGAGGACCATTGTGAATCATACAATACTTAATTTACATATAAACAGACAGATAAACATTTCTTGCCTGAAAGAAAACCTGCTTTTCACCTTTCTGGTGTCCAGTCCTAGTCCAGTGTTTCTCAAATGCAGCTACCAAGGGCTTTTCTTGTGGCCACAGCCTCCTGGGCTGTGATTGGGAGGGGGAGGGCAAAGTAGTGCCCCCTCCCCCTCCCTACCTCCCGCAAACTATGCATGCCCATGTTAAAAAAGTGGGAGGGCATGGCCCACTGCCCCCCTCCCCCAGTTCCAGCGCCCCTGCCCGTACTCCTATGTAGCTCTGTATCCTCTGCCAGTTGGCATCCAGGGGTTCTTGGGTCATAAGGTCCTTTATAGAAATGCAAAAAGAAATAATAACTGTTTTTCATTTTATTTACAAGGTCTCTTAAAATATATTTGTATTTATATACTTGTCGCATAGAATTCTGCACACAATGGCTGGGATTGTCAGTCATCTAAGAATTTCTGGCACCCAATTCCCCTTGACTTTCAGTGGGTGTTGGGTGCTTAAATCCCATAGGTACCTTTAAAAATACCAGCCAGTATTAATAACTAATACTCTTTTTATAGTACCTCCCTTACAAGGATCTACATGTTCAACACCCCTATGAAGTAGATAGGTATCCTGAAACTCAGATTAAGGGCTAGATCCAAAGCCTATTGAATTCAATAGAAAGACTCACACTGACTTCAATGGGCTTTGGAACAAACCCTAAGTGACTTC
Source organism: Platysternon megacephalum (assembly GCA_003942145.1). Taxonomy (NCBI): domain Eukaryota; kingdom Metazoa; phylum Chordata; order Testudines; family Platysternidae; genus Platysternon; species Platysternon megacephalum. The sequence goes on along the minus strand of QXTE01000007.1, from coordinate 14,388,038 downwards.
CTTAAGGTTTCCTAGGTTAACAGTGGAGAAAATGCTCTACATGTCCTGTATTTACTCTCAAGACCATCCTTCCTCTTCTAAAATCAAATACACTTTGAACTTGAAAGCTGGTGAGTTAATATTTTGTGCTGTTGCTTTATATCATGCCTTTCAACAAACTATCTCAAACAGTGGCTTGTCCCACTTGAAAAGTTTGCTTCCTGTTATTGGTCAAATCACTGGGAATAACTAACAAAGAATGACAGCAGTAAGAAGCCAGAGCTACTTTTGCACTCATCATTTATAATCAAATGCTACCAAAAAAATGTTGACTCAGGTTGAGGAAATAAGGCAGATTAGCAACCATGGAATGACAGTTACTTTTCCCTCAAAGACATACAAACAATTTCATAACTGCCACAGGCCCCTCCACATAGGCTTGAAATAGACCAAAAAGGAAAGGAAAAATCATTGGATATAAAAATGTAATTTCTCAAGAACTGCCAGTAGTGAAAAAACAGGGAATGAATATATTATGTATATGTAGATTCCGGTACTATATTAATCTCTCTCATATTATACAAACTATCATTTTTATGTCATCATAGATGTGCATGTAGGTACTAACACATAACCAGACACACCCACACAAAATTGAAAAACCAAGCACTCCAAAGTCAGGAAATGCAGAATTAAGATTAACTGCTCTCTTGTGTTTATGCCTTAAGAAATGGGGCAAGATTCTGCACCACTGAAGTAGATGGCAGTAATGCCATTTTCTTCAATAGCATCAGGATCATTAAGCCACCATTGCCCTACTCCCCTCAGGTCCTTTGCCAAAAGCAAAGCATGGTATTCCAGATCATTTGGCCACATAACTTTAAAATGACTCAATTCATTTTCTTCAAATTTGTCTTAGATCTTTTTGAAATTCAAGCACTATCAAACAAGCCAAGTTTGTTGAGGCTGCCTTATTGCTGAGTTATCTATGTTCAAAAGTGAGAGAGTGATACATATAGGGGAAAGAGTTTTAATGCATTCATAACTCAAATCTAACTGAACCAATTTTGTTTATGCTTTCAAAAAAACCCAACCTTTTGGCATGAGACCACCAAAAGGAGTTAAATTGATAACGTCTTTAGCAACTGAGATAGGGGCTAGGAATCTAAACTGAAAATCCATTTTAATTATACTGCACAACTACTGCACATATTTTAGCTCAATAAAATATCTATACTCTCATGAGAGATCATGGAAACTCTGAATGCATCCAAGCTTCTCTCCACAGGTATGTATGTATTTCACAATAATAATAAATTAGTGAACATTTTGGATTGTGTACTAAAGTATCACAAAATGCTTTGCAAACACACTCATGTCTCACAAGCCTCCTGTGTGGTACAGAAATCTAATATTATTCCTACTTTGCAGAAGAGGAAACTGGGATTAAATGAGAAGACTATTCTGCTTCTCTTTTTGCAAGTGAAGCCACATTAAAAGTGCAAGGGGCACATAGGTCTTACAAGGCCTTGCATTGCAAAGCCCACAAATACTCACATACACACTCAAAGCCAAGTGGAAATTCATATGGATGAGGGATTGACTTATTGAGGAGTGCATGTCCCCTGGTTCTATATGAACTTTTAAAAGCTTTAGATGAAATTCTCAACTGCACCTAATAAATTTTAAGTGTAGCTGAGAGAAGGGGTGCACAAAAGAACAGTATGTGCCTCTGCAGTGGTGATGGCTGGGTCAAAGGAGCTGATAGTTGGCTCTGTGCAACTGAGGGATTCCTATGCTGTGGAGGAATCCTCAGCTGGCTGAGTCCATTGGGTTTACAACTCCTTTATGCCACCAAAGCAGCCACCAAAGGACTGTAGTGCAGTGAAGAATCTGGCCCTTTATTTTCAGTTTTTAAAAGTAAGCATTTAAAGACTAAAATGAAGCTTTGAAATCTATAACTGTAGTTGTGGAGATGTCTGTATTGATAGCAGGGCTCTGCAAGTGAATCCTATCTTTAAACCCTTTGGGCCTAATTCTTTCTTACACTGAGGCCAGGTCTACACTATAGACCTATATTGGCATAAATACATTGCTCAGGGTGTGAACAATGCACACCCCTGAGTGATGTAGTTATACCGACCTAACCTCCCTGTGTAGACAGGAAGCTCTCCCGTTGGCGTAGTAGCATCTTCGCTAAAGCTCTACAACGTCATAGCTGCACCACGGTAGTGCTGTACGTGAAAACAAGCCCTATTAAGGCCATTTTACATGCCATGCATCTGATAAAGTGGGTTATAGCCCACGAAAGCTTATGCCCAAATAAATTTGTTAGTCTCTCAGGTGCCACAAGAACTCCTTGTTGTTTTTACTGATACAGACTAACATGGCTACCCCTCTGATAAGTGTTCAGAGACTCTACAGGCCTCCTAATTGGAGGGTAGGATTTTCTCTCCCAGATGATGTAGGGACTAGACTGGAATCAGCCGAAGAACTGTTAAAGGAGCCATAGCCCAAAGTTGTTGTTGGCCTCCTCCCTCTCCTTGGCTAACAACTCGGTAACTGAAGTCAGAGTGGGGACTGAAATACCCCAAACATTTACCTCCAGGTTATTATTATTGATGGGGAAGTAGAAGCAAATTGCTGACATAGAATATTTGGATTTCTCTGGTAATCTGCCAGATGGCAGTCCAGTCATCCAGAGACAAGCATTAAAATCCTTCTGAGTTGCTAAAAATAGTTACCAAGTGTTCAAAGCCTTGCCATAGATGACAGGAGCTTACCTCAGCACTCCAAACTCACTTTATAATTTTAAATGGAGAACGACCAGAGAATGTACTGTGTTGCTGAGCCCTGGCCCTGTTTGCTGGTTGTACCACAAAACTCTGGAGTGCCCTGTGGTCAGTGGTGCAGGTTTAAACTTCAAAGATTTGGATGCTCTGGGTCTCTACACGAGCTCTTTATTTTGTTGTGGACCCTGCAGCTCTCCAAAGCATGGCTCTTTGTTTCCACTCTGCACTGAGCTTCCACAGGAGGCCATCTTTTCTGAGGAAAAGAGCAGTCCTGTATTGCCAACCCCAAACGTTCAAAAATCACGAGATTAGCTTTCAAATCATAAATATAATACATTTGGGATTATTTAAAAATAATAGATTTGGTGTTCTTTGTATTTGCCTTCTGCTTTTTGAGCCTTTAGGGTGCACTGGGGTCACATTCTGAAGCTTTTGCCACAGCGACAAGGGCTAGAAACTGACTTTTTCTTTAAGAATGAAGGCTGAAATCATCACATAGCCTCTTGACTCCAGTAGCTGGGGCTTTAAGGAAAACAATAGTTATCATGAGACTCATGATAAAATCATGAGAGTTGGCAACACTGTCCCACAGAGCCAGGATCTGTGACTTTCCAACCCATCTGCAACCTTCTGAGCTTTGCACGGTCTGGACAGTTGTGGATATTGAAGGGAAGCCTTGCCTTACCTAAAGGAATTTCCTACTATTCCTTCTTCTTTGCTCTCATTAAGCTTTCTCTGACATAGCTGACACCAGTGCTGCCAAAGAGATCAGCTGGCTAAGGAGGCTATATTAGTAATGTGGCTGGCATTTTGCCTCCTGCAGCTGAGATCGCTTCTGAGCACTGACTCTTTTTTTGGTCTGCTTGGTATGAGGGCCTTACATTCTTGCCTTAAATTGAGCTTCCCAGTGCTTTAGTGGATTTACCGTCATGCTATTGGGTTGGTTTTTCTGCAAGTTTATGCGAATATCTATGCTTCTCATATTTTTCTTACTGTCTTCAGTCTCTAGACAGACACTGGAATTGTTGAAATACTGAGCATCTATATCTTAATACACTTCTACGTCTCCTGTTGACCCTGTAACTCATTTATCACAATTTATGATTCCTCTGAGTTGTTATGTATTTGCTGAATTATCATTTTATTGAAAGCATTTCTAAAGTGTATTAGAATGTGTGGATCTAAAAGTTCCTTTGTGAAAATTCTTCACTCTCATTCACCCAAACCCCTTACTTTGCTTCAGTCTGTTTGGTATTGACCAGAGATGTGAATCTTAAATTTTATTTTCTCTTTATAGTGTATGGAAGATCCTGAATTTTAAAACGTTAAAAAATGATAATGATACTCAGCATTTAGTGCGTTAGGTCTCTTTTATAATCGATAACTAATTAATCCTCACTTCTCTAAGGTAGGTAAATCAATTTTGTTAGCCCCATTTTATGGGCAGGTAAATGGAAGCACAGAGAGGTTATGTGAGTTGCCCAAGGACAAAGTGAGTACCAAAGTCAAAGCCAGGCCAAGAACTCAAGAGTTTCTAGCTCCCAGACCTGTGCTCAGATTGTTAGATCACACCAAACATTTATACTTGTTATTAATTGATGGCAGTGCTTTATCCTTTACTAGCAATCAAAAAGTGGCAGCATCTTGAGAGTTCTTTGAAGTTGGAGCACCCACACCTATGAATAAACTGATATTAGGCCAAATCTTATCCATGTAGACAAGCCAAAGAAATGCGCTATGTGCAGGGTGCGGTGGTTCTGAGAGGAGACAGAATCCAGTCTGTGGAGCTACACAGACACTCCGCAACTAGCCATTACAACCCTAAGCCTTAGCTTTCACAGCTGCTCCATGACCCTCCCTCCTCCCATTGAGATGTGGCCAGTGGATCTGCAATTCCACTGGTTAGATTTCCTTTTTCCCAAAAATTTCCTGCATGCCAGGATGAATGGAACCCCCAGAGAGTACAGCTTCATGGTAAACTCCCACATCCAGCCACTTGCTCCAGTATTACTCCAGTTCTAAAATCTATTGGATCTCCTGTGCTCCTAGAAGATCAGGGAATAGGATTTGACCCATCATGTAGGCTGAGCAGTAGAGCTGAGTGAATTTTTTTGGTCAAATAGTAAATTTGCTGAAAGTTGTTGTTTTGAGGTGACCAAAACTATTCATGAATTCGGATCAAATTCAAAGAATAGTTTCAGCTGAATAAAAATGAGGGATTTTGTTTTCCAAAAAATCAAAATGTTTTGTTTTGAAATATCATTTCAAAATTGCATTTGAAACATTTTGTTTGACCCAAACAACATTTTGGGACCCAAATGAAAAAGAAAAGAAAACAAAAATCAGTTCAGGTATGAAATTAACCAATTTTTTTTTCAGATTTTTTTATTTCACCACTGAACTGAAAAATCAATTAGTCTCTCAGCTATACTGATTAATAAAGTTGGTGATGTCATAGCACTCAGTTCCTTATGAAATTCTCAACCTACTATACACTTAAATGTTACTTGCTGAAGGGATGAAAATTGGAGTTGTGCCCTTTTTTGTTTCTTTACGAATCACAAAGACGGCTTGAAATAGTGTTTGTTTGCTTGTTTGTTTTTAAATATGCTCCAGTGGTATAATACTGCAGTACTGATGCTTTATAGAGTATGGGTACACCTCCCTCTGAAAGATTGATTGTAGACCACTATCCACTATATGCACTGTTCCCAACTATCTCAATTTTATCCCAAGTCTTGCAATATTTGATGTTCTTCTCAAAGCCCCACCTTCTGGAGTCAAGTGATTAAGTGAGAAGTTCAGCTTTCATTTTTAAATAAAAGTCTTCATGGTTGCAGGGGAAAATTGAAGATATGACGAGAATGTACCCAAAGGCTCAAAGCCAGAAAGCAAACCAAAGGAACCCAACATATATCATTATTTTTAAATCTCATGATTTTTAAGGCCACTCTCGTGATTTTTAGTGCCTGACTCATGATATTTGAATGCTTGGAGTTAGAAATACTGTACATAGTCCACTGGAAATTCCTATGATCCTAGATATCTTCTGATTTATGGAGTCAAATCCAGTCTCCTGTGCACAGCCTGAGTAAGTAGACAATCCACTAACGAGATCAGCGAGGGCAGGGAGGGAAAGCCAGGGTGAATGGCTACTGGTTCCATGTCATTTTGGAGTCTCTGGGCACCCATCTTCTCTGCCTCTAGCCCACTGTGCTCCTAACCTTCCCATCAGCAGGAGAGGATATACTCTCTGGCATGCAGGGGGTACATGGAGCCATGCTCCCCTGCAGAACTATGCCAGAGTCACAGGAGTGAGGGTAGGATTTAATTTATGTGAACAATCTTGTAAACAAAAATGGAAAAAGTCTCAATAGCCTATAGAACTGACATGTGTGCTTTGCGTGAAGGAATAAATATAACCCATTGACATTTTGCCACTATACAGCAAAAAGGAAAGAACCCAAAATCTGATATTTTTAGTCCAAACCGCAAATAGTATGCACTGCCCTTCACATCCCACGCTGTATGCTCTTTTCCAAAGAACAAAAGAAAAATTGCGGAAACTGGAAATCTACACCATTTACTGCACGTACATCTCTTTCATATGGTAACGAATGGCCTAGACTGCAAGCTGTGAACCTAAAGACACCTTAGTGGTCCAGGAAGTTCAGAGTTATTTGAGTTAAATATTGTGCAATGCAGGTGCAGGCTGCAGATGGGAGGTTTGGGTGTCAGAGCATGCCAAGTGCATAACAAAACTCAATTGAAGGAAGCCAATTTTAAGACCACAGTCTGAACTAGTTGAATATAAATGACAGGAATTCCATAGATACCCTGTGAGAGACATTTTCAAGATTCTCCAGTGTGAGTAGAATCACTGGTACGGTATAAAGGCACATTATCTTTTTTATATAATTAAAGTTATCATTTTTCAGGCCAAAGTATATTCCCTCTAAAATATACAAGCTGAATTCTCTGTTGATATAACTCCATTGGAGGCAGCAGAGAGTTTAGCTCACAATACATACATGTTCACTGAATTTGTAGGTGTGCAAGATTCTGACTTACACTGATGTAAAACAGGAGTAACTCCATTGTTCGGTTATACCAGTGAAACCAAGATCAGAATCCTGCCTTGTGTCAGCAGTGATAAAGATTTTCAAATCAATATTGAAACTTCAGGCAGACTCCCTACTGTACAGGAGATAAGAATTGGGATTCTTAGATTTAAAAGCCACCAAATATTGAAGACAATAGATAGGCAGCCTCCAATATTTTAAAACAAACATATATTTTAATTTTAAAAATCCCACTTTGATTCATTTTAGCCTTTCATAATTTCAAACTTTAGGAAGACATTTACATAAAAATTATCATTTAAAATTTACTTTAGACTTAAGAACTGGAGTTTTTACTCAAACCACAAAGCATAGTGCTGTTATTTTAATCCTTTCCACTGTGTTTCCTGTACCTTTTATTCCCACACATCTCCAACCCCATCCCAGGACTTTCCTAACGTTCTTAAGGTCAAAATATATCCTATTTTGGTATGTGTCCTACCTTTAGGTTTCTTCTATCCTCATATGTGTTCATACATAGAAACAGAAGCTGTAGCTTGTCTAACCTGTAAAATGGACAGAATTTAAAGTAACCAATCAGATTACAGAAGAAACAAAAAAATATGAACAAATATTCCTAAAAAAGGAGAAATGAGACCAAACTGCAAAGTCTGGATGCTAGTCTGGATGCAAACTTCACCAAAGTTCAGAGAAGAGGGAGTTCACATCTCAGTTTTGATTTTTGCCAATCTGTACTAAGTAGCAATAATGATAGTTCATGTTTTAGAGGGGGGAAAAATGTCATGAAGAAAATACAAAAACTATGTAATGTGTCCTTAAAACAAATGTTCTTTGCTTGGATAAAATGCCAACCAGAAGCAACATTAAAAAAAAATGGCAACTGGCCAGAAAAAATCCACCCTGCATAATATGTTCCAGTAAATACTCAATAGCCTTTTGGTGAACCTGCTGGCTCAGTCTTTCCTTGAACAGGATCTTTAAAGAACAAAAGAAAAACTGATAGACATTTTCCTTTTTGTTAGTTTCCCCAAGTTGCACTCAATGGTATTGTTTAGTATGAGTTTCAAATGAGAAAGTGCACTTCTACACTGCCTTATAATCATATTAGTATGTTGCCATGCTCTCCGTTGACTGGTTTTGTATTCTAATTTAATATTGGTATTGCTATTCTAACTTAATATTGGCATTCTAACTTAGCTAATATGATGCACATTTTATAAAGAAAAAGGCAGAAAACATTTGGCTTACTTCCCCCATCATTCAGTTTCACATCTGTAAAATGAGAATTATATAATCCCTGCTTTACAAGTAGTAGGAATTAGGGCCTGCAGCAAAGCCAGTCTCCAGGCAACCTAACAAGTGCAGCTGCCTGTAGTAAGCTGCCTGATTGGCTACCCTGCCTGATTGGTGGGAAGAGTCAGCAGACCAGTGCTTAAGCCAGCTGCAGTTTGGCGGTTGCTAAAAGCATTTGCCCATGGCTGCAACAGCTCTTGTGCCTACTTGTTCCCAGCCCCACTCCTGCTTTGGTCCCTGCCTTGTCTCACTCCAGCTTACCCAACTCTGACCCATGGCTCTGATTCCTGACTTTTGACTCTGGCTCTGGCCTCCAACTCTGGGCTCCTATTCCTGGCTACCAACTCCTGCTCTAACCACTAGGCCTGGCTTCTGCTCCAACCATTGGGTGTGACCGCCCACATCCCAGTCTCTGACAACAAGTCTGTCATGTTGAACAATTAACGAATGAGCTTCATTCTACACAGGGCCGGCTCCAGCTTTTTTGCCGCCCCCAAGCGGCGGAAAAAAAAAAAAAAGAAAGATAAAGCCGTGATCGGCGACACTTCTGCGGCAGCTCTACCACGCCACTTCATTCTTCGGTGGCAATTCAGTGCCCGGTCCTTCCCTCCGAGAGGGACTGAGGGGCCCGCCGCTGAATTGCCGCCGAAGACCCGGACGTGCTGCCTCTTTCCATTGGCCGCCCCAAGCACCTGCTTCCTGCGCTGGTGCCTGGAGCTGGCCCTGATTCTACAACACTGAGGCCTTGTCTACACTACAAAAGTTTGTCGGCAAAAGCTGCCTTTTGCCAGCAAAATAGGGGAAGTGTACAAACTACAAAGCTACTTTTGGCGGCAAAACTCTGCTGTTTTGCCGACAAAATAAAACCACCTTCACAAGAGGCGTAAAGCTTTTTGTGGCAAAGTTATAGCGACAAAACGTCAGTGTAGGCACTGCTGTTTGGTTTGTCAACATAACTGGCTTCCACCAGTATCCCACAATGCCTGCTGTGACAGCTCTACTCCCTGTTTTGATCTCTGCTGCCCTGCAGGCATGCGCCCCTCCCCTTTCAAAGCTCCAGGGAGTATCTGACAGCTGAACTTGCTGTTCCTTTTTGGGGAACAAAGAGCAAATCATTAGCGTGGAATGCTCCTGTTCTGCCCTGCACTAGGAACACAGCGGCAGGCAGACTGCTGCTACAGGGAAGGGGGGGCAGGAGGGAACTGACGCGCTCCTTTGACATTCCTCAGCCAGGGCCGGCTCCAGGCACCAGCTTTCCAAGCAGGTGCTTGGGGCGGCATTCAGAATGGGGTGGCAGTCCGTGTCCCGCGGTGGCAATTCGGCGGCAGCTCTGCCGCTCTTCCAGGCATGGCGGCAATTCGGCGGCGGCTCCTCCGCTCTTCCAGGTGCGGCGGCAATTCGGCGGTAGCTCAGCAGTGGCGGCAATTCGGCGGCGACTGCTTGCGGCGGCAAAATTGGTAGAGTCGCTCCTGTTCTCAGCACAGAGAGCTCACAGAACTGTTCAGGATGCCTCTACCGGCAGCAGAGAAGGCTGTGGGAGAACTCGGAGGTAGGGTCCTTCACTCGCTCCGGGTCTTCGGCGGCACGTCGGTGGCGGGTCCTTCACTTGCTCCGGGTCTTCAGCGGCACGTCGGCGGCGGGTCCTTCTCTCGCTCTGGGTCTTCGGCGGCATTTCGGCGGCGGGTCCTTCAGTGCCGCGGAAGACCCGGAGCAAGTGAAGGACCCGCCGCCAACATGCCGCCGAAGACCCGGACCGCCGCTGGGTATTCGAATCGGGCCCCGCCCTTCCTAAAGCCGGCCCTGGGTGGGGGTGTCCCCCTCCCTCTGTCTCAGGATAGGTCGGTAAGTCTGCTGTCTCCCCTGCTCCAGACACACCATTCTCCTCTCCCTTCCCTACACACTTCAGTTGAAAAGTGACTGACAATCTACTAGGATGCCCCTGGAACAATGGGTTTGAGAAACCTGTATCATGTGTCGCTGTGCCTGCCCCATGAGGCATTGCAAACCCTTCCCAAAGCACCCCTGCAGCCAATTGCACAGTGGGATAGCTACCACAGTGCACTGCTCTCTGTGTTGGTGCAAGAGCTGTTAGTGTGGATGCACTCTGCCAACACAAGGAGCTAGCATGCAACAGTGGTTTTAATTAAAGCGGCATAACTTTTGTGGACAAAACTTTGTAGTGTAGACAAGGCCTTAATCTACCAAGCAGTCCCCCCCGATTTCACTGAAAGTATTTGCATGACTAAGGTTTGTTGGATCAGGCTCATCGTTTTTACATTTCTTTGACTATATAAGTGCTAAGTACTGCATTGATGTTGCATACATGGCGGGGGGGGAGGTTTTGTGATGCACTCTCCTGGGTTTTTTTTGTATACCTTCACTTGGGCCCTGATCCTGCCAAGTCGTACACAGACAAGGTGTCTCGGTGTACTTCTGATGGAACTCTCGCACATAGGTAAGTCTTTGCAGGATCGAGTTCATTTGAGAGTGTAGTAATTGTCTGGTTTCACCCACATAGTTGTTATTGGGACAGTTAATACACTGGATGAGGTACACCACATGTTGTGATAGGCATGTGTAGAATCCATAGATCTTGAAAGGTGTGTTGTGGGGGGTAATGATCATTGCAGCAGATCATTGCTGCAGGTTTTGTCTCTTGTTATGGCAGGGTTTTGTGCTGCTTTGAGTTGGTGGGTCCTGGTCTGTGGAGAGCTTGCTTCTGATGATGAGCTTGGTGTGGTGGGAGGGTGGGTTTGTTTTGAAGGCCAGAAGAGGGGATTTGGGAAAGATTTATTTCAGGATGTGGTCCCCACTGAGTATGGGTTGTAATTGCTTAATGATACCCTGTATGGGTTCCAGTGTGGGGTGGTAGGTGATAACTAGGGGTGTGTGGTCAGATGGGGTTTTTTTTCCCCCATATTGAAGTAGGTTCTCTCAGAGTATTCTGGTGACCTGTTCCATAATATGATCTATTTCTGTGGTGGAGTGTCCTTGTTTGGTGAAGGTGTCTTTTAAGTGTGTTATGGTGTACATTCTGGACTTTCTCCTCAGAGTATATTCTGTGGTATCTGAGTGCATGGCTATAGATAACAGATTTCTTGGTATGTTTGGGGAGCTGTGAAGGTAAATGTGGTGAACTGTGTGTTTCTTGTAGATAGTTGACAGTAGGGTTCCATTGCTGAAGCTGATCATGGTGTCCACAAAGTTGATGCTGGTCAAGAGATTTCTAGAGAGAGTTTGATGTCTGGGTGGTGGTTGTTGAAGTTGTGGTGGAAATTTATGAGGGAGTTTAAGTCGTCTGTCCAGAGGATGAAAATATCATCAATTTATCTCAGATATACCATTGGTTTCATAGTGTATTTGTCCAGAAATTCTTCCTCAAAGTTGCCTGTGAAGAGGTTGGCATATTGGGGAGCCATCCTAGTACCCATGGTTGTTCCCATGGTTTAGACAAAGTGTTTGTTGTTGAATGTAAAATTCGTATGGGTGAGGATGAAATGGATGAGTTTGGCGATGGTTTGGAGTGGGGATCTGAGTGTTGTCCATTATCTTGTAGATATTTGAGCCAGGCAGTGATGCTGTCATTGTGAGGGATGTTGGAACATTTTCAATATCAATATACTGATGAGATGACAATGCAGATGGGATGCCTACAGATGAAAATGTAGCACAAATGCCCCTTTAAAGTACATGCATGAGGTGTAGTATGAAGAAATGCAAAAAAGACCCATCTTGATACTCAAGACTGAATATCGGCACATTTGCAAATATGCTAAAGTGGGTCTTGCAATTGCTATAGTGGATTTCCAATGTGAGTATCTAAACTGTTTACAAAGGATGGAATTTTCAAACATCCTCATTGCTGGCCCAACTCTGCTCCGATTTCAGTAGTAGCAGAATTAGGCCAGTGCTGAGCACTACTGAAAATGCCACCCACTGAGAGATTCTGAAAAGGGAGTTCTTCCAGTAGGTGAGCAGAATGGGGACAGCTTTGCCATTCATAAAGGCATATATAAAATAATATAAGGAGCATGTATTTTATATGCATATTGACAGGGATTTATGATTATTGAGATAAAGTATTTATTATTGAACACGTAAGCAAATGCATAGATTACATATGCATTTACCACCAATAGTGTTTGAAAGGAAGCACTGAATGGAAAACAAAAGCTGCACAATAAAATGGATGGGGATTGATTCGTGATACTGGACAAGAAACTGGAGGGGGTGGGAGGCCAAAGAGGGAAGCAACGGGGAAAGAGAGTGCAGAACAGCCACACTTCCCTGCATTTGTGCTGGATTGCAATATCCAAAGAGAAAAGAGACAAGCAGTTGGTCACCAAAGGTAAAGAACTGTAAATTCCAGCCAACAATTATTTCGTAGCAAAGGCTTGCTTTATACACTCACAAGGAGTGGGGAGGAAGTTTGTCAGCCATTTAAAAAGCCTCTAGAACCAGTACGCAAAGGTCAAAGCACCCATTATCTTTATTAGTATGGGGTGATTTTCACAGAAGCAGTCCATCAAATATTAGATACTGGACAACAGCCTAGTGAGCTGCAGTATTTGATCTGTCACCTGCTTTGTGAATAAGGTATAGCATTGGAGAAGGAAGGTTAAGACACTAGACTAAGACTTGGCTGCTCTGGGCTCAGACCTTGGCTGGTCCACAGTTTTCCTCAGTTCCTCATCTGTAAAATCTAATTCACAAGGCTGTGCTGAGGATAAAAACATTAATGTTTGTGAAGTGCATAGATACTACAGCGATTCAGGTCACGTGATTACCTAAACAGATGGTTTGACACTGAAAAATAAATTAAATCTATAACTATCAGCCCCAGAGAGACTTAGCACATTAAGGGTCCTCCAAGAGTGACTATTACAGAATAGCAGCACCATTAAACCACCGGAGCAATACAAATTCCACAATAGTTGCATAGACTGAAATCAACCTTTGTACCAGATGACTGGGAGGTAGCTAATGCAATCCTGACTTTTGAAAGGGCTCCAGAGGAGGGCCTGGCAATTTCAGGCCGGTAAGCCTCACTTCAGTAATGGGCAAATTGGTAGAAACTATAGGCAAGAACAGAATTATCAGACACAAACACAATTTGTTCAGGAAGAGTCAACATAACTTTTGTAAAAGAAATTCATGCCTCACCAATCTATTAGAATTCTTTGAGGGAGTCAACAAGCATGCTGATAAGGGTGATTCAGTCAATATAGTGCACTCGGATTTTCGGAAAGCTTTTGACAAGGTCCCTCACCAAAGGCTCTTAAGGAAACTAAGTAACCATAGGATAAGAGAGAAGGGCCTTCATGGATCAGTACCTGGTGGAGGATAGGAAACAAAGAGTAGGAATAAATGGTCAGTTTTCACAATGGAGAGAGGTGCCCCAAGGATCGGTATTGGGACCTGTGCTACTACATATTCATTAATGATCTGGAAAAGGGGGTGGACAGCAAAGTGGCAAAGTTTGCAAACGATACAAAATTACTCAAGATAGGTAAGTCCAAAGCAGACTGTGATGAGTTACAAAGGGATCTCACAAAACCGGGTGACTGAGCAACAAAATGGCAGAAGAAATTCACTGTTGATAAGTCCAAAGGAATGCACATTGGAAAAAATAATCCCAAAGATACATATACAATGATGAGTTATAAATTAACTGTTATCACCCAAGAAAGAGATCTTGGACTCACCATGGATAGTTCTATGAAAACTTCTGCTCAATGTGCAACACAGGTCAAAATGGCTAACAGCATGTTAGGGACTGTTAGGAAAAGGGATAGAAAATAAGACAGAAAATATCATAATGCCACAATATAAATCTATGGTGCACCAATACCTTGAATACTGTGTCCAGTTAAGTCTCCCCACCTCAAAAAGGATATAGTGGACTGGAAACGGTTCAGAGAAGGGGACAACAAAAGATGATCAAGGATATGGAATGGCTTCCATATGAGGAAAGACTAAAAAGATTAGGGCTGTTCAGCTTAGAAAAAGGACAACTAAGGGAGGATATGATAACATCATGAATGGTATGGAAAAAGTGAATAGAGCAGTGTTATTTACCCTTTCACACAATACAAAAATCAGGGGTCACCCAATGAAATGAACAGGCAGCAGGTTTAATATGAACAAGGAAGACATAAGCAGTATTCAGTTGGTTTGTCAGCCATGTGCTTATCCTCTGCAGAGGGGTGAGCTAGGAGTAATTCTGTAAAGAAGATATAGTGTTGGGTGTCATTTGTGTACTGCTGGGACGTCAGCCTGTGTTGACTCATCAGTTCTCCCCATGGCTTCATGTAGAAGTTAAATAATATAGTGGTGAAGATAGAGCCTGTGGGACTCTGCAGAGGAGGACTTTGGAAGTGGTAGATCAGTTGTCCATCCCATCTGAGAGGAAGGAACACAGGCCATTTCAAGGTATTTCTGGTCACCCCTGAAGCTTCTTCAAGATAGGACAGAAACAATTTGGGGATCTGTAGTATCAAATGCCACAGAGAAGTCCAGCAGAATGAGTGTGGATACATTTCCTTTTTCTATAGACAGAGAGAAGTCACCAACAAGAGCAACAGGTACTGTCTGCACTAAACCCTGGCTGGCCTCATGTGTGACCTAGAAGAATTCAATGTATTGGTGAGCAACAGGTAGTACTGGAGATTTCTTTCCCTAACTTCTCAATTAGTTTGTTTAGAAAGGGAAGTTTACAGAATGGGCTGTAGTTTATGAGGTCTCTAGCTTCAAGCAAGTGTTTATTTTGTAGTGACCAGATGGTGCTTTAGGGAGAGTGGAAGACTGCCTTCATCAAAGGAAGTATTGATGATCTCTGGCAGTAGGGGTCCCAGGAATCCTCTGCTCTCTTTCACCACCCTGGAAGGACAGAGGTGAGAATTGCAGATAGTGGCCCTGGTTGCCATCAATAGTTCTATAACATCTTCATGGGTGAACAAGACAAATCCTTGGGAGGATGGTGGTGTGCTTCTAGCTCTGCTCTAGACTTCCTATTCTTGGTGTCCTATGAGGTTACTACAGATGCAGGTGATCATCTCTGTAAAATAAGATGAGAATTCATTGTAGCAGGAGATGCTATTTTCAGGGGTTGAGTTGGGGCTGTCTGGGTTTGCAGAGTGATTTATGGGTGAGATTCTGTTCTGTGCCTCTGAGATTCAGCACAGAACGTGCATTGCTGAGGGGACTATGCTGGCTTAAAGCCACCTTTGCTCCCTCCTGATCCTGGGCTGCTTTGGTATCTGGAAGGTCTCCAGCATAATTTAGACACCCCTGACAATCTACCTGGGCTGCCCTATTGCGGCAGCACTTCTCAGAATCACCAAAGCAATGCATATTGCAGCCCTGCCCTTAACATGCCCCCTCTTTCTCCAAGTCCCACCCGCAGCAAACCCCTTTGCCAGGGCTTGCAAGGAGATCCTTAGAAGGCAGCTTTACAGTTGTCTTCCACAGTATCTGTATATGAGAATCCTCCCCCAGCCAGAACTGGACTTTTGTATCCCCTCTGTGCTGTTCTAGCCCTTTTACATATTGTAAAGGGGATGGAACAGGGGTGAGGACTTCACCCATGGTCCAAAAGTGTCCTACCAGACATGATTTTCCTGTCTCTATGGCAGAGGAGAGGTGAACTCTCATTTCTGGACAGTTTTCAGTGACTTTTTCCTAGCAGTCAAGCAGAACAGCCTTTCCGCAAAACAGAGACTGTCTGATTGTTGACCTCAGTTTTTTCCTGTGTGCCTCCTCTGACAATTTTATTTGATCACACTTCTTCAAACATCAATTATACTGATATATTTGCAAGGGAAGGTTAATCCATCTCTGTGCAGTTTCATCCATCAAACAGTGGAATATTCAAACATTTTTCAGTATTCACATACTGGTAATCAGCATGTACTGTCCTGTCCTTGAAATGCAGGATCGAAACAGGGCCCAAATTTGATCTCACTGAACGGATTTTATCCCAGTGCACAGTAACTTAATTTAAGGTAATGGATTTACTCCTGATTTATACCAGTGTAGTCTGATCAGAAGCAAGCCAATTAAACTTACATACTAAAAGTTAAAATAAAAAAAGAAATGACCCAAACTGATTCGTCAACTATGTGGAGAGGTGGCTGGAGTGCTGGCAGTGCATAGATATTTACACATACACACATCATCCTTTTTTCCTCCCACTCCTCCTCCTTCAGTCACCAGGAATGAGGTTTTGAAAAGTGACTAGTGAATTTTTGGGTGCCCAACCTGAGATAGGTTGAAGGGGCCTGATTTCTAGAACATACTGATCACCCACCTGCTGAAAATGAGACCCTTTAAGATGTCTCAAGCTAGTCATTTATGAAAATTTAGGCCCAGGGCTAGCTGTTGTAGGATGGATGGACAAGACCAAGAAGGAGTAAATCACTGAATCATTTTTATGTTTTTAAGTTTAGCTAGAAAACTATTTAATTTGATGCTTTTAATTTTTTTATTATGTAACATGCCCTGTGATATTTGTATGAAGTGTACTTTACAAACACATTTCATGTAATACTGAAAAAACTGGTAATACAATTTGAAAAGATGCAGGTATTGTGAGACCGGAAGACATCTTTGTTTCTATTTCATTTTAATATAACTGAATATTTGTTAAAAGTTAGCACATTTCTCAGCTAATCTGAGGAGTCTTAAATTAACAACTTGCATTTCAGACAGGGCACAGAATCAACACCTCATATCATTAGTTCAGACAGACAGAAGATGCCCATTCAGCATGCTGCTAGCTGGCCAGAGGAGTGCCCCAAGGTTCTGGTTAATCAGACTAGAGGCAGAGGGGTTAGGGACAGCATTACAGGTGAGCCTGGTGGCAGAGTCAGAGGAGCAGACCCTGGAACAGACCACATTCCTTTAACTGGCCCTGGATCAGGCTACACAGCAAGATGGGCTAGGGAACATCTTGGTGCCATATTCCAAAGATCTGTTTCAGGGATGGGCCTGGGGAGGAGTCAAAAGAAGAAGTGGCACCAGGGCAGGACCTGGAGCCAGAGACTGGTAAGTAGTGTCAGCCACCTTTATTACATTGCAAATTGCTGCATAAGTAGGAGGGGTTGATATGGAGGAATTACATGCAGGGGGTTAGATTTAGCTTCTGTTGTCAGCAGAATTCAAAAAAGAATCCGGATTATAGGCTTCGCATGCATGAGTGCATATTTGGGCATATACGCCTCTCTTTGTAATTCTGTTCCACTGATAAGTTGTTAGAGAGTTAGACCACTGCTAGCATGGCAGCAGTGTCCAAGACTGTCTGGAGTATAAGTCCCAATGGCTGTAGCAGGCAGCAAAGGCTCATTAGGGACAGGTATTTGGGGATGGTCACCCCCCCGTTCATTCATGGCATGTTGTCTGGACTGGAGAGAGGGGGCGGGGGGGGGGGGGGGGGGGGGGGGGTTTNCTCCGCATTCTAGCTTAACATTTTGCTAATGTGTGCCTAAACTTTCCCCCACTCCTGGCTGGTGATGCTTGAAAATTTTTCATGCAGGAGAAACTCTACTCTCCATTCATTCACCAGATGCAAAAAAAAATCTCTTTCACATAGATAGATGGAATACCTCTACTGACCTGGAAACATAGTCCTCCTTTCCACTCTGGTAGATTAACATCTTACAAGACTCCCCTGACCTGAAATAATGTTAAAACCGGCATGGGTATCCTGAACCTTATTGGGATGTCCTCCCACTCCTCCCAAGCCAGGCCCCAATTTTGTTTTTATGTAATATGTAATTGTGTCTGTGGACTGGAATCATTGCTAGTAGGAGCTTCTGAGCAGGCCACAGGTGGTGGCCTTGGTTGTAACCCACCCCCTTCCCCCGAGAGCCTCTGCCACTGATTTCAAATGGGCAAAAACTGCTGCTGAAATGTTCACCACTGTCTCACAGACTCTCCATCTGTGTCTGGCAATAACAGTGCAGCTGTGAGCAGGAAAAGCTCTTCCATCAGTTCTGGATCCAGGGCTTAGCTCTGGCTGGAATGGACAAAAGCAAGTAATGTGCAGAGCTGCACATGCCATGGCTAGATGTGTTGGTGGGCCAAGAACACTTCCACAGAGGGGCTTGGGAATGACAGACAAGTTCTCCCACAATACACCATAAACCAAATCCTAGAGTAGCTTCAGGTAGCAAGATACTAAGAACCCTGGGATACAGGACCTTGGTGGCTCCAAAGATACATTCAACTGGAAATACAACATACATTTTTAACAGTGAGGGTAATTAATCATTGGAACAATTTACCCAGGGTCATGGTGGATTGTCCATCACTGGCAATTTATAAATCGATTGGATATGCTCTTGGAATGATTTGAGGGAAGTTCTATGGCCTGTGTTATACAGGAGGTTAAACTACAGGATCACAATGGTCCCTTCTGGCCCTGGAATCTATTAATACAACCCCAGAAATCCTAGTGCCAAACATGTGCCAATGCAGCACCAGATAAGAGGTAAGTGTGATTCTACTGTGTGGACATTTGTAGGCAGGCTAGGCAAGCATGAATTTGTATGAACAGAAGCCCAGACTCAGGTACACTCCGCAGTGTAGACATACCCTGGGTGTGATACAGGTCAGCGTCCCCTGTCTGTTAGAAACAACCCCACAGGAGAATGGCAAGACAGTTTAACTAATCTTATGTCTTCACTATGGTTCCTAACCAAGATAACCTATATAAAGAAATGCTAGTGTGACTTTACTGCTTGCTGAATCTGTAAATAGGTAATTATTTAGCTGATTTATTAAAGTAACACCACACCCTGTCTAGGATGAAAAACCAGACCTACAAGATAATCCTCATCTCATGTTTCTGCTGGCTTTAGAGTCTCTAAGTATTTGCTCATATTCTAATAGTGAAATTATATATATGCTTTGTACTACAGCTGTAAATGTGAGGGTGAGGTACTCAAGATAATGATAATCTAATAGGTATATTCCCTCTCTGAATTCTGTGATTCTGTGACCCAGACGTGCAGACATAAAGATGTGTACTCCTCTGAACAGGTTTTATTGATGATTATTTCATTCTACTGTTTATTTAATTAGTGAGGTTTTCATTAAAATATGTACATATGAGAGAACATCAATATTTCTGTCACTGTGTGTGTGTGCACATGTGGGAGAGAGAAACATCAACTAAGCAGACTGCATTTTACATGATGATTGATATCACAAGTGGAACAAGCCTGTGTATTCACACCTTGCAAGGCTCAAATAAAATAAGAGACAGTATTTTTAAAAATACTGTCTGGAAACATGAAAATGGAAACAAAAAATCAGAAATGAGACATTGATCTTTTATAAGAAAAATATTTATGAAACAATGTGCAGCTATAACTATTTCCCCTAATGTATTTTTACATTAAACAATTTTGAATATTCAATAAGGAACTCCACCAGATGGGGAAAAAAGGTATTTTTAAAAATAAATAGGGCTACTCTACGTAGAGGGGAAGGATTGTCCAGTGGGTAGGGTGCTAACCAAGGGTATGTCTACACTGCACACTCCTTATGGTGGTGTGTAGGGTACATACAATGCACACTCCCCTAGCACAGGTAATAGTAGTGTTATGGTGAGGCACTGCTTAGGCAAGTAAAGACATGCCAAAATTTTAGAGCTCTCTTACACAGCTCTCTACAAGCCCAAGCAATACCTCTCCCATCTACACTGCTATTTTTAGCAGTGTAATATCCCACTGCCTCCCCACTGATGGAGCCTTTCATCATGTCCCCGAAAGACTCCGGCAGCAGGGAAAGGCTCTGACAGGGGGAGTCAGCCCCACTGCCACAGCCTTTCACTGCTGCGTGGAGCTACAGTGTGGATGCAGCCTGCTTTTCACTGCAACATGCAGCTTCATGTGTAGTGTCTGTATCCTACACACCGCCACTGATGTAGACAAGGTATAGAACTTGGGAGATGCTCATTCAGTTCCCTGCTGTGCCACAGACCTTTCTGTGACCTTGGGCAAGTCAGTTAGTCTCACCGTGCCTCAGTTCCCCATCTATATAGTGCAACTAATAGCACTACCACACAGGGGTATTGTGAGGATAAATACAATAAAGTTTGTGAGATTCTCATATATTATGATAATGGGGGGGGGGGGCATAAGTACCCAACACAGCTAGATACTCATAAAGGCATGTTTATAATATATTAATCTATTTTAGGGTTTTATACTGCTGCCCATCACTATAATATCTGAGAACCGTCCACATAAAAGCACTGACCGTCCACATAAAACCGTCCACATAAAAGCACCGGAAACCTACTGACCGCCAGGGCCGGCTCCAGCATTTTTGCCGCCCCAAGCGGCGGGGGGGGGGGGGGGGAAAGCCGCAATCGGCGGCAGCTCTACCGCCGACGCTTCATTCTTCGGCGGCAATTCGGCAGCAGGTCCTTCCCTCCGAGAGGGACTGAGGGACCCACAGCTGAATTGCCGCCGAAGAGCCGGACGTGCTGCCCCTTTCTGTTGGCTGCCCCAAGCACCTGCTTGCTGCGCTGGTGCCTGAAGCCGGCCCTGCTGACCGCTATACTTACCTACATGCCTCCAGCTTTCACCCAGATCACATCACACGATCCATTGTCTACAGCCAAGCTCTAAGATACAACCGCATTTGCTCCAATCCCTCAGACAGAGACAAACACCTACAGGATCTCTATCAAGTGTTCTTAAAACTACAATACCCACCTGGTGAAGTGAAGAAACAGATTGACAGAGCCAGAAGGGTACCTACTACAGGACAGGCTCAACAAAGAAAGTAACAGAACACCACTAGCCATTACCTACATACCCCCAACTA
Source organism: Platysternon megacephalum (assembly GCA_003942145.1). Taxonomy (NCBI): domain Eukaryota; kingdom Metazoa; phylum Chordata; order Testudines; family Platysternidae; genus Platysternon; species Platysternon megacephalum. The sequence continues at coordinate 14,367,055 of QXTE01000007.1, read as the reverse complement.
AAACCTCTCCAGCACATCATCAAGGATCTACAACCTATCATGAAGGACAATCCCTCACTCTCAGAGATCTTGGGAGACAGGCCAGTCCTGCTTACAGACAGCCCCCCAATCTCAAGCAAATACTCACCAGCAACTACACACCACACAACAAAAACACTAACCCAGGAACCAATCCCTGCAACAAACCCCGTTGCCAACTCTGTCCATATATCTATTCAAGGGACACCATCATAGGACCTAACCACATCAGCCACACCTTCAGGGGCTCGTTCACCTGCACATCTACCAATGTGATATATGCCATTGTGTGCCAGCAATGCCCCTCTGCCAGGTACATTGGCCAAACCAGACAGTCTCTATGCAAAAGAATAAATGGACACAAATCAGACATCAAGAATTGTAACATTCAAAAACCAGTAGGAGAGCACTTCAATCTCCCTGGACACTCAATAACAGACTTAAAAGTGGCAATTCTTCCACAAAAAACCTTCAGAAACAGACTTCAAAGAGAAACTGCAGAACTGGAATTAATTTGCAAACTGGACACCATCAAATTAGGCCTGAATAAAGACTGGGAGTGGATGAGTCACTAAAAAAAGTAATTTTCCCTCTCTTGATATTCACCCCTTCTTGTCAAGTGTTGAGAATAGGCCATTTCCACCATAACTGAATTGGCCTCATTAGCACTGACCCCCCACTTGGTAAGGCAACTCCCATCTTTTCATGTGCTGTGATATATATACTGCTTACTGTATTTTTCACTTCATGCATCTGATGAAGTGGGTTTTAGCCCACGAAAGCTTATGCCCAAATAAATTTGTTAGTCTCTAAGGTCCCACAAGGACTCCTTGTTGTTTTTGATAAAAGCACTAGTTATAGCAAAGTCCCTAGCAGACTTCATGGAGTCTTTGGCTCTTCCTTTTCAGGGTCAAAACTGTGTTCAGGGTAAGTCACGGGGAGAGAGGGCTGGTAGGGGTTTAGGAATAAACGGGTATTTGAATTGTGATTTTATATCATTTATAAAAATCTTGCATGTAAAACCCTCACAAAACTAAAGGCAATAAGTCTTATCCAGAAAACTTTTCTGGTAAGAATTTAAAACATCAGATGTGTTTGAATCTAGCTAAAACACGTCTCTTACAATAAACTCTGACTACTCCATTTATAGTTCAGTATTGTAGTGAAATAAAAATTGCTGGCAATACCTGCTGGTGAAAATGTAGAACTGAATAGCTCTTGCTAATGCATACAATACTACATAATGGTAAGAGAGAGAAAAAGAACCAGTGGTTATTACTTTAGTGTTTTGATTATTATGTGAAGTTAAGGTGACTGTAAATATGAGTTTCGTGTTGGGATTTGTTTTTATTTATGTTCCATCTTGGATAATTATACTAATTTAACATTAGAAATGGAGCCTTCCAAGGCCAGGCCTGTTTTGAACCTGATACATTATGACCTTTATCTCCCTCATTAAACTGGCTCTTAATGTACTGCTATGGATCAGATTATTTTGCCAATTTGCTTTCAGATGTCATAGCCTCTGCTGAAAATTAGTTACTGAAACACAGAAGGAACTGGAATGAGATGGTGGTTTGAATGTACCAATGGTTAACTCCAGTCAGAATTTAAACAGATTCTGCAGGGTTATTTCAAACAGAAAGAAGACATTGACCTGTATCACACTGAGTTCATAACACCTGCTGATATAGAAGAATTGATTCTGTCTGAAATGAAATTTGTTATTTAGGACTTCACAGAGTAGCTGAACAATTTGCTCACTTTTAATAAATATTCCATGATATTAAAATGAAATAGAATCAAAGACGTACGGTCTTATAATAGCTGCAGCTTTTCAAATTGTATTTACAGTTTTTCATGAAAATCCAGATTTTGGGATAAACAACACATTGTCACTTCAAATTGCATGCCTTTAGATGCAGTTTTTGAATATTGGGCATTATGAGTCATTCGTCAGTGTGGAAATTCCACTAAAGTCAATAGAATTATGTCAGGCCTGAATTTCACTGAGTTACTGATGACCGCTTCTAATCTATATATAGAAATAAACTCACTCTATATATAAAAATGTAAATTATGTGCAAAAAGTAATTTCCTCCAAAAAAATATAGACTAGAAACAGAAAAAAAAATCACCCCAAACTATACCCAAAAATGCTCCCCCGAGAATAGAAAACCCAAATCCCTCCCCCTGCCCCCAACACACTATACCCTTCTGGTACAAGGATACATACTAAATATAACAGATTGTAATTGTGGATGCCCCCAACCCAAAGCAGATCTTAAAAAGAAACAAAAAGATCTTGTTTTGAGCCTGGCCTAAGTATTTTAGCAGTAAGTCAAGACAAATAACTACCAGCTAGCACTGCAAATACAGTAGTTTAGGCTAATTACCAGTAGCTAGATCCAGGATATCATTGCCTGCAAGAAGGAACTCAGCAATGCACGCATTGAACTGCTTGACTGAGCAAAATCAAAGCAGCCTCTACGGGATGGAGCAGATCCTCAGCAGTTGTAAATTGGCATAGCTTCATTGAAGTCAATGTAACTATGCCAAATTACAACCACTGAGATTCTAGCCCTTTATGTCCAAATGGACCATAACACAGAAAGACATTTAGGCCATAGTTGGTGGAAATGGATCTTGAAGGAAGAATTTGCGAGGGTAGCAGCAGAGATAGTGAGGTTTCTTTGAATGCAGCATATGTCACATCAGTGAGCACAGTATCATTCATTCAGGACTTTTGTGGCTCATTTCGGGGAGCAGGGCAAAGAAGGACCCAGCATTTATTCAGTAGGAGTCATCAGCAACATAAAGAAGACTTCAGAAGACTGGTTTACATAATTATGCTACAAAATATCTGAGCTTGTTCCACCTCTTCTGAACTGCTTATCCACTTTGCTTCCAGTCAGCTTCTCTGGGAGTGGTATAGTAGATAGAGATCAGGTATCTGTAGTCAACAGGACTCTATTTCCCAACTCTGACTCCATATGCCTATTTATGTAAATCACATCATCTTTCTGTGCCTCATTTTACCCACTGGGTAGGAATTCCAGCATCACTGTGTACCAAAATCTAAAGTAGTTCCTGTGGACCTCAAGTAATGAAATTCAGGCCCAGCCAACAGAAGTAAGAAATTGAGCAGCTGCACACTGGCTCTCAAAAGAACACATGGCCGGATGGAGATCTTAGTTATGTCAATATAGATGGAATTACTCTGGATTTACACCACTGTAATTGAGATCAGAATCAGGTCCCTGGAGTCTAGAGTAGTTACATGTGGATCGCTACTATTTGCTATTGAGATTAGTGCTGCACTTTAGAATATGAAAATTTTAGGTCTCCCTGGATCAAATCTATGTTATAAATAATAACAATGGTCCCTGTGGGCCTTCAGTAATGAAATTCAAGCCCAGCAGCCAGTACCAATTACAAATGCAGCAGAAACATGTTGGCTCCCAAAAGAGCGCAGACACAGGCACACAGAGACGCTAAACTCTGGCCTGAGCCTTTTCCATATATTTTTGATTGCTGCTGCTGTGAGTTAGATTTCTTATAATAATAATAAATAATAATGATGAATAAAAAATAATAATTATTAAATTAATTAATAAAGTGCTAGGAAAGTAACCATGGTGGTAGCAGGTTTAGGGCTTGAGCTGACATAGAGCAGCCAGCCAGCACCATACTGACTAATTGCAGTGGTGACAGCCCCATGTTGTGTTGGTTGAAATCTGCTCCTACCTAAATGTCTCTAATTGTTTCCTCCCCGTTGCACCTGCACAACAGACACAGACTGGACCTCTACCTTGCTACTTCTCACCCCCACCCTTCCTCCACCTAAACAATAGGGGCCCAATTATGCAAACGCTTACGCAGGTTGACTTAAACAGGACCACTCACATGCATAAAAAGTTACTCGTGTGGGTTTGCAGTATCAGGGCTTGACGTTTTAATAGGGGAAGTTTCCATTTGTTATTAATAAAGTGTTTCCTGACTGTGGAGCTTCTACAACAGGCCATACAAGAGGCTTTCATTGTGAGCAGCAAATTGATTCCATCCCCAGCCAGCATCCAGAACTGAGTGAGAAATGATTGTGGAAAATAGGGCTGAGTCAAACAGGGCAGTCACCCCCAGGGCCTGCTTTATATGAGGTAGAAGGGGGATTTTGAACCTGAGTCTCCTACTTCCTGGTTGAGTGCTCTGACCACCAGGGTTATGACTGGCTTCTTCTTGGGTTTTTGTGAAAGACAACTAACCTGACTTGAGAGCTTAACTCCAATGGCTGTGAATCCTCAGTAGAGACAAATGCTTCCTTCCGGCCCACAGCTAGACAGCCAACTCCCTTTAAGGGGCAGGGCTGAGGCCTCACCTTTGTCTCAGCATTTTGTGAATTCCTTTTTTAGATGTCTAACTCTCCCCATGCCTTGTATAGGGAGCCTGGTAACCTAACTTGGGGCTGTGAATTCCAGTAGGCAGCAGGGCACCAAAAGATTAGTGAAATGATTAAAAATATTATAGCAGCCTCCAAAGCTTGTGGCAGCAGAGTTCTCAGCTCTGGATTTTACAACCTTTCATTTAAATTAATTTTGTCTTAGAAAGCAAAATAAAAAAGTGGCTTATTTTTAATACACATAATTTTATAGGTACTTTGGGCCAAATTCATCCTTGTAATTCAACTGACTTCAGCAGGGATAAATTTCACCAGGGAGAATTTGGTCCTCTACCATGAATTTGGACTGGCCCTTTAAGCATTTTAACTAGGGGGTCCACTTCATTGCTGCTGTAGTCTGAGCTCATTGTGCACCACAGAAGCTCCTTGACTCCTTCTATGTTCCCCTTCTGTCACTAGCTCCCTCCCACACCTTTCTATTTCAGTGATTTCTTGCAACTCTCTCACCTTCCCCCACCCAGTGATGCCCCCTCATTCCTCCTCCCCCCATGCCAGAGTCCCATATGTTCTCCTCTCCTATGCCAGAGGTTGTGTGTGTCCCCCATTTCCTCCTCTGCCACATGCCAGGGACGCTGTGTGAACCTATTTCCCCTTCCCCACACCAAGGTCCCCCATTCTCCCCTACATTTTAAACTCTATTGGAAGGATGGACAGAGATAGAGAGTATTAATGACTGCTATCGACCAGGTCTTTGATCTAGAGACAGATTCAGATCTGGTTGAAGCTAATGTGTGTGCTAACCAGGTGCCTGGGGCTTTGCGTGTCCTTCATTTCCCCTTTCCAGTTTTTCAATTTTCACCCAAATCAATAAGATTGTGCCCATGGATGCCTAGAACACTCCATGAAATTTTGAAATTGATAGCGTTCAGCATTCAAAAGTTATTGCATTACAGATAGACATCGAGTTGAGTGTAGGGCCATACTTCGCTCAGACAAAAATGACTCACAGTTCTGATTTGCCTCTCACTTGTGTTGGTGTAAATCCAGAGTAGCTCCACTGAAGTCAATAGAGTTACACTGGTGGAACAGAATCAGGCTATAACAGGCAAAACTCCCTTTGATATCAGGGCGGGTGACATCAGAGGGACCTAGTGGATATATGTTATATATCCAACAATATGACACTGTGATTAAGTCAATTCTGTTCTAGATTTCACACATTTAATTACCAGTGAAGCCAATGGTAACTCCACCTGAATAAATTAAAGTAGAATTGGGACATAATTAGTAGTATTACTTTTATCTTACCTTATACTTGAGCATATGCATGTAGGAGCATTGCAGCAGCTTCTCCTCATTACACTGTGACTATTTGGTGTGCACTGACACAATAAGTGTGTGTTTATTTTTGATATATGTTATAACCTTATATCATAAAATTTCACATTTTAAGAGTTACATGATAATATTTCAACAACACTGCATAGTGACGTGATGCATCATAATCACTCAGCAGGAGAGATTACTATATATATATATATATATCTTTGGAGCCACCAAGGTCCTATATCCCAGGGTTCATTATTGTTGTGTCAGTGTAATATTCTTCAGGGTTTCAGACTGGTGCTTAGTTCAGTTTTTAAAACACCATGTTTGCCTAGAGAATGTGCTAAGATGAGCCAAAGAATACATTAAAATATCCTTGAACTAAAAAAGCATGGATTGTAATGTGTCTGTAAACAAAGCAAACAGTAGAATGCTTAAACAACTAGGGTTTTTTGCCTTTAGGTCTTTGTGTTGCTTTTATAATATTATAAAAAATCAAAGGGAATGGAATACATTACAATCAATCTTCTGAAAAACAGATGCCTAAAGTCCTTATTTAGGTACTGAAATATATGGTCTGATTTTCAAAAGTACTGAGTACCCAGCAACTCCCATTGACTTACAAAATAAGGCCCTGATCTTGCAATAAGAAAACTACACACAGGACCACTGCATTCACAGAATGCTCCAATGGGCTTTCTTCTGTCCACACAGCTCTTACTGCAGCATCAGAGCCTTAGTGAAGGCAGGATTTGTCCCTTGCCTGGTCTTATTTTTAGATATTATAGGTGTCTTGGGGGAATGCATCATTTCACACACCATAATGTGTCAACCCAATGGCAGAATCATAGTCTAAACCATGAAGCTGGGAACTTTAGGCCAATATTTTCAAAAATGGGCTTCTAAAATTAGGCTCTAAAATCCATATTTGGGCATCTAAACAAGTGACCTGATTTTCCAAAGTCCTGAGCACTCAGCAGATTCCACTGAGACTCCTGTCCTAAGTAAAAGCAGATCAGTTGGAGACATGGGACAAATATCACTTTCACGCTGTGGTTGCGTGTGTAAGAGAGCAAAATTTGTCCCATTATTTGTGTCACTCTAAAATTTGAATAGCCTTGGACCTTCAACTTGTATATCACTTTTGTACTGTATTGTATTTGATTGTAATCTCCTTGGGGCAAGGACAGTATCCTCTTCTATAGTCTGAACAGTACTGAGCCCACCAGTGTCACTAAGGGCCGGATTCTGACACCCTTATTCAGGCTGGGTAGCATGTGAGGCCACACATTGTTCCACTGAAGTTAATGGGACTGTTTGTGGAGTAAGGGCTTCAGAACCTGGCCATAAATAAATAACAGTAACAGTCTTGTTGGTAAAGGATGGTACTAGAAGTCAGGAGATGTGAGTTTTAGTCCTCACACTGTTTCCCACTTAAGGGTCAGAGTATACTCTGAAAGCAGTCTAAATCCAGAGTCACTCCTTTGACTTTAAGGTTTACTTTGGTGTGCCCAAGAGCATAATTCAGGATTTCTTGTGTTGCCTTGACCTGGTCACTTTGGCCAACTCCATTAAGTACCTAAAGTTAGACACTTACTTATAAGAAGTTGGCTCAGTTGTTGAGCACATAACACTGGTGTATCAGAGAGCAGAACTTAGCCCCTCATGGTATTTGAAGGAATTGTTTTCTTTGTTTCCCCTTTTTATTTAATAGCAATGAGTCTACACTTCTTGTCTGTTTCATGTATGTGATGCCCCTGTTCCCTAACCCCAAGCCACACTGGATCACAGTCCTAAAAACAGCCCCACACAGGGCCTGTGGGTGCACCCACGTTACATGGAACATGAGTCCCCGAGCCAATGGTAACTAAGGCAAGGGTCCGCCCCCAGGCAGCAGCAGCACCACAAGCAGTCCGGCCAGAGGAGCCGTGCCCGCCCTGCACCACGCCGGCAGCGGCTCCGCCGCCCGTGCCCCAAGCCGAGCGGTCCCGTGCCCCGCCAGGCGCTTTGCAAAGGGCGGTAGAGTCGGGCCCCGTGGGCGGCTGGGTGCCGGTCCCCTTGCCCAGCCCGTGTTTGTGAAGCCAGCTCCGCGGCAGCCCGCCCTGAGCGCCTCCCTTCCTGCTGCCCCGGGGGCGCTGCGCCGCGCGGTTGTTTGGCTGCTGCCGCAGCTTTGCTGCTCAGGCGGGCAGGGGAGTGTAGTTGGCGCCGGGTGCCAGGCGCACGCCTCTGCCTGACACGCAGCGAGGGAGAGGCGGAGGAGCAGCTGGAAGGGCCGGTCGGGCGGCGGCTCCGCCGCGGTGCTGGGGATAATTAGTGTCTGTGAGTCTGTCTGCCTCCGGGGGGCAGGGCGGGGGGAGCAGTGCGTGCCTGGCTGGGTGTGCGAGCCAGTGACTCGCCCCGGCCCCTCCAGCGCAGCCTCCACCCAGCGGGCTGGGAGCCGCCCTGGCCGCGCTCCCCTCCCTGACCCTCCCCTTACCCCGCCGGCCAAGGGAGCCTGGCAGAGCGAGCGGCGCCGGCGTCATGTGACAGCGGAGACTAGTGCCAGGAGCCTGGGGGAGCCGAGCGAGCGCCCTCCCCTCGCCCAGAGACGCACGGCCACCGCGGAGCGCACAGCCTCAGCCGCAGGGAGCCGGGACGCGGGCCGGGTGCTTTGCTCTGTTTCACAGCCCCCATCGCAGGGCTTCGGGCGGCGGCGGAGGCCCCCTGCCCTGCTGAGGGTGAGCGCGGGGAGGGGAGTGGGGTTATTCCTCGCGTCTGACTGCAACGTGCCAAAGTTTCCAGTTGCTGGAAGAAGTCGCGGGGGGGGGCTCAGCGTTGGGGTGACCTGGGTGCATGCAAAAGCTGCGAGCCCGCTGAGGCTCTGGAGGGAGCGGGCTGCTCTGGGGGCCAGGGCTGCGCCCGCGGACCCTCCTGGCGGCTTGACACGCTCTAACTTCTGCGAAAGTTTTTCGGGGGTCGGGGGGAGAATGTATTTTTCTGTCTCCAACTCCTGTGGTGCTTTATTATCTGTGTCTGCACAGCTTGTAAGGGCGGAAGGAGGGGTTACCAACTCCGATGATACTTTGTCTCTTTCTGGGAAGAGGGGACAGAAGGTCACGTGTGTGTAGGGGGCCGAGTAGGGGGGGTTTCTGCGGAAGTTTCTATCCCCAGCTTCTGTGATTGCTGCAAAGATTGCAAGAGAGGGTGGGACAAAATAGAGGGGTCTGCTCTGGTGTGTGTGGTTTCCTCTGTCTTACTGGCTTTTACAGAGATTGGATAAGAAAAATCACACACCTGGTGTGGCCTTTGGCTTGGCTCTCTGGTGCTGATCCCAAGACGCTCCATTGTCTCAATATGTCCCTTTCTTTCCGGCTCTTGACTTGGACAATATGAGAAGTTCTCTTGGGCTCCTGCTACTCAGTAGCAGTTGTTTCAGCCCCCAGAGCATCATTTGGCAGATAGGGGACTGCAGTACAATAGACAAGTCTACAATTTAAAATGTCATCAGAGCTTGCTAATGCTATTAAAGTACAAAATTGAGTTGGACAGTGTAATGGGTTCATTCACTTCTGTTGGATTATAAATGTTTGTCTTCTGTGGGGAGAAAAAACAGTGAAGAGGTTTGTTTTTGTTGTTTGATTTTTCTAAATAGTGCACTATCACTAGTACATTATGGTTAGGGTCATAGCACTGTGGAATAGTTTAATGGCCAAATTTAACCCTGGTATAACTTGACTGAATGTGGTGGAGTTACACCAGGGATAAAATTAGTCCTAAAATGTTTTTAAAATAAAATATTAACATATCTAGTCTTATTTAATGCTTTTCTAGGGAAAAGTTCAAATCTCTAATATTTATGATATTTAGCTCTGACACTTAAAATATAAAGTAACTTTTATAAGGAATTGGAAATGACATCCATAATTGACTTCCTGCCTATATGAATGTCGTTTTTCTACACTTAAATGGGAATAGGAATATTTATCTTCGATCTTTGTCAGATGTAAGTTCTTACACTGAAATTGGCTGGGGGGTGCAAGACGAGGGGATGGACTAGAGAAAGTTATTCTTTAAGACCCCATGTTGAAATCCTACACAAAGTAGCAAAAAATCAGGAGTAATACCTAGTTTAGAATTGTTCAAATTGTCATTCTTTTTAACTCAGAAAATCTTTGATGAAATCAATTTCTTTATCCATTCTGATTAAGTTTTACTGTACCTGCATTGTTTGCTTGCGCTCTGCCTCTACATAGTGGCCCTTTGAAAACTCAGTAAGTGTCACTATTCACAGGGCTCAACTTTGAATGTGGTGGTGTTATGAAAAGCCAAGCTTAGGTCATGGATGGAGGGACTTTGTGGTTTTGGTTTTATTGAAAGTAATGTCCATAAATGTTCTTTAATCTGTATTAAAAACAAAGAATACAATTGCTGCTCACTCATGTATTTTTTTCTATAGAATAGTTTTAAGATGTGCTCTCTTGGTTGTTGTATAAGGAACTTCTTTTATGAGAGGAACCACATCTGGATTTGATAATCCTGTCTGACCCTGGGGACACTTACTTCAAACTAACTTTATCTCTTGTGCTTTAAAATGTATGATTTAGTTTGATAGCACTAATATTTTCAAATACAAGAGTCTGCAGCAGAGTTTAGTTGAGTGGCATACTTTCCTTTTATCCAAGCAGGTAAATATGTTTTGCCTACACTGGTTAATGTATAATAGGTGAAGACTGGGGTTGGAAGGTGGGTGGAGAAAGAAGACGTAAAATGGTCCTTTCCTTTTATGAGGAAACAGAAATGTCAGTATATAACAGTTATGAGAGTGCCCTACAATATTATGAAAATACACTACACCTACACAACAGCTATAGTATCAGCCAAAACCACAAGTGAGACAAGGTGGGTGAGAACCATATTACCCACCTTGCCTTTCTAATACCCTGGGACCAACATGACTACAGCACTACAAAAACAATAGTGTTCAGGTAAGTAATGATGTAAAAGTGAATTAAGTCAGTTGAAAGTGCTCAGATACTACAATGATGAGGGGCTAATCAAGTACCTAAATACTTTCGATACTTACCTTTCCAAATGTTAAGTATGAAGAAAATAAGAAACTGGTAATATAACTATAGAACGTACAACCATACGCTGTTGTGTAGATTCTTCTGTAACCAGTTGTAATCTCATGTACTTCTGAAACTGCAGTTACTAAAATGAAATGTACGGTGGTTACTGTCATTACTAGGCTGCTAATCCACGTAATTTGCAGTAACATTCCCATGTCTGATAATATCTGGTACAGCAGCTGTCCGACCCACCGTGCGGAATTAGTTCAAAGCATGTTGTAAAAGGAAGAATAGTGAAGTAGTTGTTCTGAATGAAACTAAGTATAAACTTATTCTGATACATTTCATGTAGATGAGGTGTGCTTCCCCACCCCCATAACTCCTTATTCTCAGTATGTTTTCTTCTTTAAACAGCTTGATGGTTTTAGTGTGATGTGTATTAGTGATTTGTCAAAAATAAAAAAAAATATTTGTGGTTAACTGGTTCTACAGTTAAAATCTCATTCTATAAGTGCAACCAAAGCAAAAGTACAGAAAAGTGAAAATTTGTGTGGATTGTTATTGGTATGTGTTTTTAGCAGAGTGAGTCTTTAATAACTCTTGAAATTTAAGTTCTGTCATCAGTGTACTGAGAAGAAGAGCTCTGTGTACGCTTGAAAGCTTGTCTATCTTACCAACAGAAGTTGGTCCAATAAAAGAGATTACCTCACACACCTTGTCTCTCTAATATCCTGGGACCAACAGATACAGCAACACTGTATGCACTAAATTATGTCAGTCTTCAGCTGTCAAACCATACTGAATTTTTGCAGTGGGAAAATAGCCAATTTCTAAAATAGGCTGTACTTTTAAAATTAATTCTTGTAATGACCCGATCGTTCACTTTTTCTCTTTGAAGAAGATAATTTTAGGCTAAGAGTTAGCAGTATGGTGTTATATAAAATTCAGGCTGTAGTTAAATATTAGCAGCTTAGAGGCAAAAAGAAATCCAAGGGAAGGCTGGGGTTAATTATCATGATCTGTGGTGTCTAAAATCACATGTCCTCTTCTGTTAAGTGTAGATATTTGCTGTTTGTAAATAGGGCAGGTCTCCTGTATAAAGACAGTGTTTGTATTCACACCCAACGAACAAACACCTCCACCCACTGTTGTTGTTTAAAAAACTCCAGCTGCTCATGAATATAGGGTCAGAGAGGGCCGCCTAAATGTTTCTCTGTGCTTTCTCTCCAGCACAGCCAGCAGAGCTGTTTCCTGTTCTTTGTTTCAAGGCTGGGGTTTGCGTCATACATTCCAAGTGGCATATGTGTGCTCTTTCCTGTTTCAGGCTGTTTTTTTAGTAGACCAGTAGCCCAGTCCAGGCCCCTTGTCACTGCCCTGCAACTCCCAGTCCCCACCCAGTGAGTTATCATGTCTCTACACACTCATGATTGCTCAAGTTGCCTGTTATGTCAGCATGAGAAGTCTGAGTTAACCTTTTAACACACACCCTCTACTCCAATATATTTACATGGGTGAATAATGAGTTTCATTCCCTTTTCTAAAAACTTGTTTGACTCTAAAAAAAAATTGAGTCTGAGTTCTCCTCTCACCTGTGCCAATGTAAGTCTGGAATAATTCAATTAAAGTCAATGGAGTTGCAGTGGTGTAATACCAGTGCAAGTGAGAAGAGAATCCAGCCCTATATATTCATTTATGTGAAAACCTATTGGCTTCTCCCCATATCTGTTCTGAAGATACCACCATGATCATTTTCTGTTCCAGTTTTGAGCAAGATTAGAATTGTACCATTTTTTTTGAAGGGAGGAAATATCGTACTGTTACATGAATTCAAGGATCCATACTCTTCCAGATTTAATGCAGGAAAATGAGACACTAACAACTTTCTTTGGATTAAATGGGTATGGCAGTGCTATATTTTGCTAAACTTTGAGCACTTTTTGGAGTAAAGTACATGTTTTTTCTACTTTGATATCAGATTTTTTTTTCATTTGTCTGCTGTGGACCAAGAGAGAGAAACATCAAGAGGAAATTCAAAAAGAGGACATAAGAAATCTTTCTGTTACTCTGCATCTGACTGTAGAAGAACTAAGGACCTGAGCCAAAGCTCATTGAAATTGATAGAAAGATTCCCATTGACTTCAAAGGGCTTTGGATCAGGCCCTAAATGAATGAGAAATTATATGAAAATAGGAGATGGACTGTCTTTCTCTCTCACTTATGTTTGAAAAAAATACATTTTCTTGCATGCACACAGAAATGTTTCCGTCTTTAAATATGTCTTTTTTATTTAATTTGTTTTTGAAATTTTTCTTCTGCTACTGCAGGCTTTTAGATGTTAAACTTTAAAAAAGGGGAAGTTTATGTTGGACATACTTGCAATATTTTTTTCAAAAAGCATAATAGAACTTAGAGACACTTGTAGTGAACACAGAACTAAATTTTAACTATATCTAAATTATAAGTAGCAACTCACTGAAATGCACATATATATGGATACTTACATTATTTTGCTTTTTGTCTCTTCAGAAATACAAATTGTAAGAAAATTATTTCAAGTGAACACACCGCTAATAATTTTGGTAAGTTGTATTTTTAAGAATCCTTATTTCCTCTCTTTTAGGGATTTTTACTTTTGTTCTTTTGCTGCTATTAGAAAATTATGTACAGTATATTGTCATTGCACAGTGAATAAATATCATAATTTAGCTACTAGTTAAATTGTACAGGATTTGAGCCTCAGTCATATTTCATCTTTTCTCCATGGATCAGCAAAAGGTATTGAACTAGCTTTAGTTTAGTACTGGGAACCAGTGTGTAAGTATAGTAAATGTTGCTATTCACAACTTTCTGTAGTCAAGTTTCTATAAAATCAGAAACTGAGATTCATATTACAACAAAATTCTGCATTTTGTAGAACAAGTTTTTTAAATTAACTGACATAGCTAGAAGGAGGTCCTTTCAAAAATAACTCTTCTATGCAGCCAGTATTGAAGTTTTGTGTTTTCATTCCAAGGCTAGTTGCTTCCAATCCAAAATGTGAAGTTTGGCAGAGCTGGTTTAGGAACAGATTTAACCCTTCACTTTTAATGTTTTATCTAATGCCAAGGTTTCCTTTTAGGGATTTAATAGCCATTGTTGATCTGTCCCAAGGGAAACTAGTATAAGTGTGTGTTAGCTAAATAGAAAGATAAAGCTCTAACAGATTTTAAATACTAAAATAAGCCATAATGGAAAGATATGGGAGGGTTGGGGAGGTTGCTAACACACTTTGGTACACGAAAAGAGTGACAAAACCTCCACTCTTAGAGAGTCCAAGTTCATTTAATCATTCTTCCATTGCCACCATCCACTTGCTCTCTCTTCATTTCCCTAGATACATACACACACACACATGCTCATGGACATTTCTTTCCTATTTTCAAATCTTCATTGAAATTAAGAGCGTAAACTATTATTCATTAATGTATTTTTGGTCACTTAATAGTTAGATTTTTAGCTCTGCCTCATGTGGTCAAAGGTGTAAAAGTCTGTCTGGAATATGTTTGAGCAAGTAACAGAGCAGACTTGTACCTTAATATTAGAGGATGATATTTTGTATCCTGATGTTGACTTTTTTTTTTAGACACTCAGCCTGATTTTCAGATTTTGATTTTGATGCGTGTAAAATTAGCTTTGAAGTCTGTCACACTCTTTCTGTCTCTTCATTTCCCAACCAGTCTTCCTGAATAGAACAAAGGCTACTTTTATTCTTCCTTTCAAATTCTCTTTAAAATTAACTTTTTATTTAAAAAAAAAAAAAAGGTTCAGTTTGGAAGGGAAAGATTGTCATACCATTCTGCATACTTCACTTGTTTTCAGAGGTCTGATCTGTTCTCTTTACTAAACTATTTCTCCTTGTAAGCAGTAGCCTGAGACAGGAAACCAGACAGCAGTCTGCCCTGATAAGGGAGAGTATTGTATGCAGTATTGTCTAAGGAGGTGGCTAAAGATCTTTTCTCTTTCTTTCTTCTTTAGGGCCAATAGATATAAAATAGGGATTGCATAAGGTTGTATGGATGCAAAGTTTGTTTTCTCAGTGGAAACTTCAAACTCAAAAAACAAATACCTTTTATGAATACCCTTAGAAACTGTTTTCTAAGACTTTTTTTTTTTTTTTAATATGGAAAAATGTGTTTTTCAGCCATACTGCTATGGAGTGTGCATAACAGCATAGCTGTAAATTTCAGTGAAATACGGACTAGTCTGCTACGTGGCTTCTGACAAATTAATATGTTAAAGTAGTTCTAGATCAAACAAAGTGATTTATAATAATGGGAAGGTTGTGATGTGCATTTTCTGTATCTCAGTACTGTACTAGCATGTTCCAGGAGTTATTCCAATTCCCATTGGAAATCCACTGGGTTTTTTATTTGGAAAAAAAAAACAAACTACCCATTAGCAGAAATTGTCTCTTGTTGCACAGCCAATTCCTTATAACTTTCCCCAGTACTGCTTTTTGTGGGCCAAACTGCTTTGATCCTTTCCCCAGCAGTGCTGTCTCTGGGTCTCAGTCTCCACTTAAAAGTTCGGTCGACATAGCTACATTCATCAGGGATGTGAAAAAAAACACACCCATGACCAACATAGGTATGCTGACCTAAACCCCATTGTAGATACAGCTGTGTTGATGGAAGAATGCTTCCACTGATGTAGCCACCATCGTTGGGGGCCGGGGGTTATGTTCCCACACTGGCTGAAAAACCTCTTCCATCTGTGTAGGCTGTGTCTATGCTACGGGTTTACACAGGCATAGCTATGGTGATGTAGCTATGCTAGTATAGTCTCTGTAGTGCAGACACACCCTGGATTTTCACTCTTCTCACTCTTATTCCCTTTGACTGAATCTAATTGCTAATCTAAATTTGAGATTTTCTGTGTCTGTTGCTATTTTGGGGCTTGATGAAGGAAAGCACTTAAGCACATGCTTACTTCCCATGGAAGTCAGAGTATGTTCTTGTGTATTTTGCTGATCCAGGGCCTTGAGGAGCAACTACTACTATGAATACAAAGAAATCTTGTTGCCAGCTGTGGAGGGGATTTCCTTTACCCCTTCCAGGGACTCCTGTTCAACAGAGGAGAACCAGTTTCTGCTATCTTTTAAGGCTCCATTGAAGATTATTTCTCATTCAGTCTCAGAAAGCCTCCCTGGCCTTTGGATGTCATCAGTATAGTTCTTCCAATATTATCACTTCTCCTTAATATCGGGGGGGGGAGGGGGGAGGAGGGGGTTTAGCTTGAGACTCATGAAGGAAGAGGTAGTTTCAGATCATCAGAATTAGTTCTAAAGAGCCATGACTGCAAAACCTTGGGCACTTGACTCAAGTTGTCCTGTGGATACATTACTGTAAAAGCCACAGTGGTGGGCACTAATGTAGTGCTGATTTAGTGGCAATAATTAAGTTACTTTGTAATTATACCAATAATACTTAGCATTTTCTAAACAATGATTGAGCCTCACACAGCAATAGGGTGCCATCTCCTGTTTCCACCTGACACAAAAACTGAATAAACAAGCTTTGTGTGGGGTACTGTGCAGAGAATGGGAGGGGCAGAATCTGTTCTCACCACCCCTAGCCATTCTGTGGATCAGATAATTGGTCACCACTATTCCAGATATTTAACTAGAACATGGGCCAAAGCCCTTCTGCATCTCTCTCGGGGATTTGTAACTGCTGGATCTGTGTGGCTAAGACCAGCCCCCAACCCAAAACCACCTCCCTTCACAGAAAGCTATATGGCGCTTGTAGGCCAATGTGTGGGTATGCAGAGCCCTCTGTGTTTTGTGGCTGCCCTCCACCTGTGTTAGTGGTACAGTGCTGTGGCTGCTATGCCCATGGGCGAATCTCATCCAGAGTAAATAGTCTGTACAAATCCTTATTGTTGGGACACGTGTTAAGTACTCTTACTCACATCAAAGCATACATTTTATGAAGTTAAAACTGAGAAGTCTCTGATGTTGACAAGAAAATTAACTATTTTGATGGTAAAAATTCCATAGGATTTGAACATAGCGTTTTCCTTTAATAAAGGGCAGGGGTTTGTCTTTTTCTTACCTGCTGTCTTTTCGCTTGGCTTTAGCTGTGAAAATGTTGAGGGACTTTGCTTGGACTTTACCTTTGCACCTGTCCTTATTTACATACAAAAATGAATTGCTTGGCTTGTCTTTTAGAAATACAGGGTGTGAGCAGAATCTTATCAAAAGCCATGTCCTGTTTGGACAAGTTGGACTGCCTTGGCAAAGATCCATAGGGTGGAGTGAATGGGAGGAGGCAGGAAAGTAAAACTGGGTGGCTTGTTAGCAGAGAGAGAGGGTGGAATGTTTGCCTACTGGATTGCAGTTAATTATTTAGTTTCAGATTACATACAGCATACATTCTTTTACCCACATAAAAACACTTCAATGCAAAATAGCTCATCTAATTTGAGAAAGATAAAGACGACTCTTCTTATTTTTTTTTAATATGGTTTGTGTGAATTGTATGGTTTCTCCTTGCTTTGCTGTCAGGAGGGTCCTGCAGGTACTTGAGAGGATACTTTAGTTTTCTATAAATTAATCTTATTTACTAAACAAGCTGTGGGCTGTGAAACAAATATGTTACGAAATCAGTGTGTAGGCAGATCCCTACTATTCTTCACATCTTATGTTTGAAACAAATAAGGCAGTTTCCCCCTGCTTCTCAAACATTTAATAGCAGGAGAGTATAGTGTGATCTTGCATACCTACATATGTATGATTTTTACAAGTATACTACAGAACCTTTACTATAAAATATCAGAAATAACAAAATAAAATTTTTTTGTTTACTTGAAATAAATTCCGGCTTCACAACCAGTGTGTCTTTCTTCCATTCAAGCATTGTCCTTTTAAATAAACAAATCATTGTTCCATGCATTTATTTTCACCTTTAGAGTTTATCCCAGAACAACAATTTCATAAGTGTCAGACCTTCAGCTGGTGTAAACTGATTCCAGTGGAGCTACACCATATTACACCAGCTGAGAATACAGGCAGGACCAAAAGATCATGCATAATGTATTGTCCTCTGTCCAAAATCAGCCTCTCTTACTATTTAGGTAGAAATAGTACAGTAAAAGGACAGTATAACACATTAAAGGGACACTCAACTTATATACTATGATACAGCAATACAAGTAAAAATTGTATCTACTATTTTAGATGACTACGAAAGACAAAGAATTTTTCACTTTTACTCTCTGCAAGACACTTTCTGTTGTCAGTTTCATTCTAACCTCTGTACAGTCAGTTAGCCCCTAATTCTGCAAATATGTGTATGTAACTTTTACATATGTAAAGTTAGGCATATGCTAAGTGTTTGCAGGATGCTAAGTGTTTGCAGGATATGGGTCTTAGTCACTTTCTATGATTTTCTGTGTGGGTCTCTCACATAGCAGCAGGAGAGAAAAAACAAACCTTAAAAATAGAAAAATGTGATTTTCAAAACTACAACAAATGGCAGAAGGGAATAGGTTGGGGGACGAGGGAAGGTGTATTATCTGAAACTACTAAACATTTTTTTCCCTTCTTGTGACTAGATTACAAGTTGATGGTGTCACTTCACCAAAACACATTTAAATTAAAAAATGGAAAGCTTCTGGAAAGCTTCTGAAAGCAAATATTTACAAATTCTCGTATATATGAAGACTGGCATGCAGTGTAGGCTTGGGTTGTTTTTGCATTGTGGGATATCCTTTATCCATTCATGTATTGTTAGATGCATAGGTCTGTGTCTTTGGGAAATCATGTATAGACAAAGTTCCTTCACATGAAAGTGACTAGGAAAATTTAATTTGTCGGAAAATTATATGAAATGCTTAAAATCAGAAAAATATCTAATTTAAATGATTCCCTGAAGTTGCAGGAAAGATTGCATAATTGTTTTTTCAACTTTCTCACAGGCATTATTGACAAATGTACATAGACACATCCAAATTATAAAATTTTCTATCTTTCAAAGCTATTACTTACTTTTAATTTAAACAAAACTGGCAGTTTCTTTGAACTACTGTATCTGTTTCTCTTTTTCTCAACTTGGTTTAATCAGGCCCTCCCCTTTTTTCAGGATGATGATATTCATGCTTATATTCAATGATGCTTTAGTTCTTTCAAAATCAAGCTTTGTTCATTTCAAGTACTTAGAAAGTATACTGTTGTAGTATTTTCCATAAATTACTAAACTTTGCCCTTGATTTATAAAGTAAATCCCTGGTAGGCTTGAAACAATTCATTCTCTTTCTTTCTCTCATGTATCTCAAATGCATACAGACTGACTATTGCATGATTGCTCATTAATATAGGACTATTGGAATTGGTCTAATTTGGGGCATATATATTCTTGTGTCCCATTTAAACTGTTTGATTCATAAGAAAAAAATTCCAGACACAATTAAAACCTTTAATATATTAGTGAGTCGTAAGCTTACACCCAGTGAAATTGTCTTGACGGAGTACAGTAGCATTTTATTTGTTATGGATTTCTAGTGCCACCTACTGGATGCAATTGAATTTGTTAATACTTAACATCAGTCTTTATATATACTGTAAAGAGACAAGGTGAGTGAGGTAATATCTTTTATTGGACCAACTTCTGTTGGTGAGAGAGACAAGCTTTCAAGCTCTTCAAGAGCTCGGTGTAAGCTCGAAAGTCTCTCTCTCACCAATGAAAGATATTACCTCACCCATCCTGTCTCTCTAATATTGTGAGACCAACCTGGCTACAACACTGCATATACTGTACAAGACATATAATTTGTCTGGGATGGTGAAGTTGTATCCCATACTCTCCTCGTCAACTGGAATACTCTGCCAGTCCTCCAGGCTGTACTCTGGAACATTCTATTTGTGGCTCTGCCTTCTCATATATGATATCTGCATTCTCATAAATGATATTAAATGGTTTTTATAAAAACTTGTCAACTGGAACTTTTTAATGTCTTTGAGTATTAACTTCCTTCACTTGTCTAAAATATTTGGCTTTACCATGTAGCCTCTCTAGTATTTCTCTGTCCCACTCCAAAGGCTCCTGGTCCTCCCTGACGTCTTCCCATCCTTCCTCCACAATTGTCACCCTTGGTAAATGTGTAAATATGGTTATTACTTGGGATAGTTAAGTTACTATAAATGAGAGAGACTTCAAAATAGGCTTGAACAAGCTAACAAAGTAGATGGCTCCCTTTTTAAAGCAATTTCGGCTACACAGAACACAGTCTAAATTCTGAAATCTTGTTTTTAATAAGGAAACTCTTGGAAATGTACAGTTGTTTCAAAATAGTGGTTGAGTTGTCATAGTTCCTTTTGGTGAAATAGTTGAATTATCAGTTGTGATGTCTGATTGGGAGGCTGTCTATTGTACCTCTCCAAATTAGCTTTGTTTTTAATTTCTTCCTTGCGCGGAAGTAGGTGTCAAAGCACCAGAGTGTTATCAACATTGCCATCAGGCTTACAAGACTGGCAGACTGGCAAGTATTGGGCTGCCATTCTTCCTGAATCTGATTCAGATCTTTTCATGTTCACTGTCTCTTCAGCTAAACAAAAAATTAATCTAGGTTTGCCAGTCATCAGGCTTTTGACCGGAATGTCCGGTCGAAAAGGGACCCTGGCGGCTCTGGTTGGCACTGCCGACCAGGCCGTTAAAAGTCCAGTCAGCGGTGCAGCAGGGTCCTGCAGCTGAGGCAGGGTCCCTGCCTGCCCTAGCTCCGCATGGCTCCTGGAAGCGACCACCAGGTTCCTGCAACCCCTAGGTGCGGGGGCGGCCAGGGAGGTTCCGCGCACTGCCCCGTCCCAAAGGCTGGCTCCGCAGCTCCCATTGGCTGGGAACTGCGACCAACGGAAGCTGCAGGGGCAGTGTCTGCGGGCATGAGGGCAGCACACAGAGCCTCCCTTGCCACCCATGCATTTAGGGACTGTAGGAACCTGGAGGCCACTTCCCGGGAGCCAAGGTAAGCACCGCTGGGACCCCTCACCCCCTCCTACACCCCAAACCCCTGCTCCAGCCCAGAGTCCCCTCCCGCACCCAAACTCCCTCCCAGAACCCTCAACACCCCAAACCCCTGCTCCAGCCCAGAGTCCCCTCCCGCACCCAAACTCCCTCCCGGAACCCTCAACACCCCAACCCCCTGCCCCACCCCAGAGCCCCCTCCTACACCCCAAATCCCTCATCCCCAGCCTCACCCCAGGGCCTGCACCCCCAGCCATAGTCCTCACCGCTGCCCCAGCCCGGAGCCCTCTCCCGCAGCCTGAACCACTCATTTCTGGCCCCACCCGGAACCTGCACCCCCAGCCCAGAGCCCATACTCCCCCATGCACCCCAACCCTCTGCCCCAGACTGGAGCCTGCTCCCGCACCCCAAAACCCTCACCCGTGGCCCCACCCCGGAGCCCACACCCCTAACTGGAGTCCTCACCCCCACACACACACCTCTGCCCCAGCCCAATGAAAGTGAGTGAGGGTGGGGAGAGCAAGCGACAGAGGGAGCGGGGTGGAGTGAGTGGGGGCGGGGTCTCAGGGAAGGAGCAGGGAAGAGGTTTTCGGTTTTGTGCGATCAGAAAGTTGGCAACCCTAAATTAATCTCAACTTAGAATGATAGAAAAAGTGCATGATCTGAGCTGGGACATACTGTCTTCAGCTACTTGCAGCTAATTAAAGCTAGTAACTCCATGCTGTAGGTGTGCTGATCTGCACTTTAAGAGCCCAACCTAGCTTCCGTTGAAGTCAATGGATGCCTTTTCATGGCAATTGGATTGGGCTCCTTAGGAAGGTACTGTGCAAATGATAACACTGGAACATTTTAAGGAATTTTAAAAAGCATGGTCCAATACTTGATGAGAAGACCTATTATATACAGTTGGATATTTCATAGCTTATGCATTGTGGAATTAATGACAAATTTCCATTCATTATAAATTCATTAAGGTTATTTTTATAGAAAAAAAAGTATATGGAATGCCTGTTTGGTACTTTTTGACCGATCATCCACTGGACTATGCCTAAATATATTCTGATCATAGGGTTTTACTGAAATTACAAAGTAACTTTTATATCCTACCACCAAACAGTTTTATTATAATAGAATATTTGAAAACATAAAGCTTATCTCTAGATTTGGAAGAATTAAATCAAATAAATTTAATATTATGGAATAATAGTTCAAAAAAAATTTCAGAAACTTGATTCTAGCCATTCCTACAACTTAACTTGTTTTTTCCCCCTCCCTGTAGCCCAGGACAACACAGATATCAGAAGATTTCACTGAAAAGATGCTAATGTTTGATCCAGTCCCTATCAAGCAAGAAGCCATGGAACCTATTTCAGTGGTAAGTCTTCAAATATGTTATCACCCTGATTGCCATGTAGGGATTGCTTCTGCTGTCAATGAAATCAATAGCAGAACTCCTGTGAACTTCACAGGGCCTGGCCTCCTCGGAGAACTGCTGTGAAACAGAATACCTGAGTAATAGCAATAGCTACATTTGCACGTTAGTAGCATTATTTTCTCTTTCTGGAGACAGTGCCATTAGTGTTGCTTACATTGGTCAGGATGCCAACCCCATGTTTACTTTTCATGGTGATATTTGAGACCTACCATGAGAGCTATGCAGAGGGAGGGAGGGGAAAAGAATAAACACCTTGCAGGGGGGACATCTGGGCCCTAGGCTGTTCTAGGGTGAGTCTGGTGCCATAGGCCTCTCTGCTTCCATGTACTTGGAAAATAGTTGCAAAGGGAAAATTTTGGACATAAAGCTGGTAATGAGAAACTTATAAAATTAG
The DNA here is from genome assembly GCA_003942145.1 of Platysternon megacephalum. Taxonomy (NCBI): domain Eukaryota; kingdom Metazoa; phylum Chordata; order Testudines; family Platysternidae; genus Platysternon; species Platysternon megacephalum. The sequence continues at coordinate 14,344,443 of QXTE01000007.1, read as the reverse complement.
ATCATCTCTGTTTTGGCTGTTGCTGTTCCTGCCAACAGTGGTTATACAAGACTTAAGGGTCAGTTTGAGGCCCTAGAAACAAAGTTGTCATGGATATTGTTATTTGTAATATTTGGTAGAAAGCGTTTGAAAAGCAGATTTCAGTGACCAGTTTGCTGCCTTTACCAATTTAAAAAATGTAAAAGGGGCACTATCAATTTAAATCCAATTTTAAATACATTTATCTATGTTGGTTGCTAAAATACCTTTAGATTATTTAAACTACTTGAATTTTAGAAAAACAATTTACTTTTTTGCTGTGTTGTTTACATTGCAGTCTGCTGAGCAGAGGCAGGGAAGGAAATGCCTGTTCTAGCAACGAGGAATAGGGATTTAGTCAACCGACAAATACTATGGGCTGGTCTACACTACACAGTTAGGTCAACTTAAGGCAGCTTATGTCGCCCTAATTATGTCAGTGTCAACACTACAGTCTTCCTCCAACCGATGCAAGTGCAATACTACACCAACATAATAACTCCACCTCCACAAGAGGCGTAAGGCTTATGTCGGTGTTGTTAGGGCGACATAGTGTCTGTGTAGACATTGCGTCCCTGCCAGGCAGATAGACCCCATCTGCCACCCGCTTCCAGGGTAGGAATGGACCCCACTCCAGGCTGGGAGCCAGGGGGAGAAGCCCTGGCGGCTTGAGCCATGAAATTGACACGGCTGCCTGGCTATCAGCGTGGGGGTGGGAGAAGAGGGGAACCCGGGCTCTCAGCCCCCCACACTGCACTTCTTAGATTGGTGGGAGGTGCTCCTGATGAGGACACGCACCACCGACCCAATGAGGGTAGTGTGGACATGCACCACCGCAGTGGCTGCAGGTCGACCTAATAGGTCCACATACATTTCTAGTGTAGACATACCCTTTGAGTGTTTTTTTTTTAAGTTAAGTAATCCAGCCCAGGAGTGGGATATTGTGCTTCAATGTTCTATTTGAAGATAAATTGTACTTTCCCTGTGCTGGGATTTCAACACTGTCTTGCAGATTACTTTCTGCCACTACTCTGGCCAGCCATCACAGGGCTATTCCCTTTTATTAAATATTCATGTTGTCCTTTTACTTACTGCATTAAATGAGTATAGCTAGGAAAAGGAAATAATGTTGGGCCTGATTGTAGGTTCTCTCATAAGAAGGTACAAAGGAGGAAAGAAAATTCTATGAAGTTCCCCTCTCAGAGATTCCTCAGATCTTCCTCAGGAGAGTAGGAGGTTTTGAGTCTACCTCTATGAGCAAACTGACCATTTAGTCCCCCAAACCCTTGAGATGCTGGTCTTCCCAGCTGTCCCTGGTAGTGCAGCTCCCTTAGAGCTAGGCCATCAGGAACTACTTAAGCCTGGCCTACACTTAAAACATAGGTCAACATAGCTGCTGTGCTTGGGGATGTGAAAAATCCATACCCCTGAGTACCATCGCTATGCTAACCCAGCCTCCAGTCTAGACATAGCTAGGTTGATGGAATAATGCTACCATTGCTCAGTGACGGAAAAACCCCTTCCATCTCAGTAGTCTACGTCTACACTGCGGGGCTACAGCAGCATCGCTACAGTTCCATAACTATGTTGAAGTGTAGATATGGCCTTAGCAGACAGCTGGCCTGTAGCCCCCTTTAAAGAGAGAGGGGATCTCAGTGTGAAGAGAGCATGGCAAGAAAAGTAGCATAGCTACTAAGGGGATGTCTATCCTCCAGCTGTGTCGCTATAGCGTAGATGCTTCCTACATCAACAGAAGAGGGTTTTCCATCTATGTAGTTAATCCACCTCTCCAAGAGACAGTAGCTAAGTTGATGGAAAAATTCTTCCATTGACCTAGCCACATCTACAACAGAGATTAGGTCAAGTTTAACTACTGCAGTCAGGGCCTAGCCCTGTAGCTAGGTTGATCTAAATTTTAAGTGTAGACCAGGCCTAAGCAAGCTAACTTTCTTAACCATCTCCCATGGGATTGATAGCGGAAGAGCTATTGTCCATATTCTCAGAGGAGATGAGCATTCCATTAACTTCGCTGGGAGCTGACAGTGCTCGGAGCCTTTAAAATCAGGCCTTAAACGTGTTGTATCTGCTGCATTGATAGCATTGTAAGAAATCAAACAACATTAAACTATTAAAAATCATTAGTTATTTTAATAGCAAAACCAGATTAAAATATGTCAGAATGCACCATGTATTGTATATGCAAAATTTGTTCAAAAACACCACTAACTTATGACATTAACAAGTTTGGGGTGGGGGAGGGAAACAAATTACAAAGTTTTAACACCAAAGCTTGTTTCAAGGTATGTGGTTTAAAGGATTAGCTACACTTCTCAGATGGTTAAAGCACACACCCAAAGTATTTTGTCATCCTACTATTGGCCCATACACTCTGTGGCATTGAATTATTGTGCACATTTTATTAAATGAAGAAAACATTTAAATGATGTTATATAATAGATCTAGTTACAGTGTTATCTCAGTTCCACCTAAAATAAAGTGAATATTTGTTACAAGCATTTGTTAAATGCTTGAGCAAAGACAGTGACAATTTACTTGCCAAAGTTGCTTTTTTTCTGTGGTGCCTACTTTCTTTTGGAATTGAAGTGAACAACCTTTGTGTCCCAAAGCAGTCTCCAAAACTATTTGGTTTGCAACTTTTTAAGATCATGATACCTTGAGGTATTTTGTAACTAGTGTGAATAAATCTCATCTTGTAAGCATGAATAATAAAAATGCTTTGGGGGAAATTATATAGTATTTCAGGTTAAATCCTGGTCACCCTTCTCATGTGACTTCAACTGGACAACTAAGCCTGTCAAGTAGTTTCACTACAAACTTTTTTATGGAATGTAGCAATTAATATTTAGAGTAGTCCTTCAGAATGTCTCTTTATGGGAGCAGCCAATTGTGGGTGGGAATAGGTGTGCATATGCCACACTTGGTCAGCCTTTAATCTTGCCAGATTGTCAAGTAGAGAAGTGTAGTAATGCTTCTTTTTTTATTTTTTTGAACGAATGACATATTTGAATTGCAATTAAATGAATTACCTGACTACCTTCAAATAGCTGCAGCCAAAAAAGTAAACCTTACAAGTTACCTGCATTTGTTCTTCATAGAGAGAATCTGTGGATCAAATCCTGCTGTCCTTAATCAGGACAGACACTAAGTAAGGAGAGAAAGTTTTGGTTGGTTTGGTTGGAAGTAGAACAGTGATGTGGGCCATATAAGTACCTAGATAAGAAACTGTTTAGGAATATATGCTCAAATACAGTCCTGCACCTTTATAATAATCTTCTGCGGTGATATAGTATCTTGTAGTATTTCGGCAATCTACAATTGACTCTAAATTGGGGTTAATTATATTCTAAGGTATTTTGCATTACTCTCTTACTTGTAAAATGTTCCTTGCATATTGGCAGGAGATCCTCTATTTTTAGCATTACAAAACAGAAAACATTTGTATATTGTCACTGTAAAGTTAAGGGGTGTGTGTTTGATGGGTATGCAGTATTGTTGTAGCCATGTCGGTCCCAGGATATTAGAGAGACAAGGTGGGTGAGGTAATGTATTTTGTTGGACCAACTTCTGTTGGTGAGAGAGACAGGATTTCAGCCACACAGAGCTCTTCTTCAGGTCTAAGAAAGGTACTCCCAGCATCACAGCTAAATGCAAGGTAGAACACATTGTTTAGCACGATATAACACGAATTCGGATATACGCGGTAAAGCAGTGCTCCGGGGGAGGGGGGGGGGGCTGCGCACTCTGGAGGATCAAAGGAAGTTCGATATAACGCAGTTTCACCTATAACGCGGAAAGATTTTTTGGCTCCCGAGGACAGCATTATATTGAGGTAGAGGTGTAGTTAGCAGATAGTGTAAGGGACCAATCAAGGTATAGTGGCCTATTACCATCTCTGCAGTCAAAGGACAACGGTGGGATTCTTTAACAGCCTTCAGTTCGGTACAGATCTTAATCCCATGCTTAACTTCGAGCATGTGAGTAGTGCCATTGGCTTCAGTGGAAGGCTCATGTGATTAAGTTGTTTGCTGATTTGGAGCCATCTTTAGGTACATCTTTCACACAAACCATCATTGTTAGCGGAGTTCCTACATAACAGAATGGGATCTACCAGTAGGTAAAGATCTCTTATGGGAGACCTCTCTTCACTCCCTGAAACTGCAGGCTTCAGGGCCACTGGCTGCTGTGACTGGAGGCTCTGGAAGGCCAAGTAGTCACTCCTAGTGGGGAGCAAGATCACAAACCACTTATCTTGGTTACTGTTGGGAGTTTTTTTGGTAAGAGATTCTTCTTTACTGCTCCCCCTACATGATGGCCAGCTTGGGGAAGTAGGGGGCAGTGACAATCTTTTTGAAAAGTATCAATTCTTATCAATCTGATAATGGTAATTGTTGCATTCCAGAGGGATTAAAATTAATTCATAATGAAGTTTCACTCTTCTAAAGACAAATGAAGCTTCACTATAAGAGGAGTGAGATTCAGCTGAAAGTGACTTTCCCTTCACTTGAAGTGCAGCGTCACTAGAGCACTATGTGAGTTGCAGTATAAGTGGGTTGTATTGTATATACTATTTGTGTCTGTTTGACAGAATACTCTTATTTTACATTGATCTATAATATCATAGCCTGCACTTTTGTTTCAGTTTTTTATTTGCCTAATATAATGTAGAAAATGGTTGACTATGTTTTGGATTATTTTTATATGTATAATCTGAACTGAGAAGTTTGCTATACTTTTTTCTGTTTTCTTTATACCTCTATTGACCTTTAAGGTTTTCTATACCTAGCATTTCTTCTTTTGCTTTTTAAGATTACAGAATTTTTTCCTACTTAGTTTTGTAAAGAAAAACTTTCTCTCCTACTTTTTTCCTATCGCCAACATTATCTGCAGTTCAAATAGGAACATGGCAAGTAAAATCTCAGAGTGAAGGAAAGCTTAGAAAAATGAAACAACCTCTCCAGACTGGCACAAAAGAATAGCTGACTTAAGTCAAATCTGTGCCAGTTTAGTTACAACAATGAAAACCTTTCATGCAAAGCAATTCAAGAGGTCGGGAGCAGGTTTGAATCCCCCAAAAATCAACTGTTTTAAAAATATAATTGTCAGCATCCTAATTTTTGAAGTCTTTGTTACTTTGAATTTAATCTCCAACTTTTCTAAACTAATACTAAGAAGTTCCCCAAACAGCTCAGAATCATTACAAGTATTTTTCTGCACTACTGTTTTAATAGATTGGCATTTTTCCAATGTGAGTTTCATTTGACTTGGAGTCTTGAAAAAAAGAAAAATGTTTTAATGAACTAGGTTATAGCCCAAAGGTGTTTCTTTCTTCTGCAGATTTCTACTTTACTGAAAAAATTCTCTCCTCTAAACTAAGATTTTAATTGGATAGTCTTTTTTATTTTGCCTTTCCATTACTCTTGTTACAATCCTCCTAGGCCTTCTCAATACAGCATGGTTTTAAAAACAGAAAGACTGGTTAGGCCCCGGTTCTGTAGAAACTTTCGCAGACTGTGACACAATGGGCCTACTCTTGTGCATGAAGGCAGTCAGATATGCAAATGTCTGTAGGTTCAGGACCTTATATTGTCTGAATATAAGATTACTTTACTTGGATGAAAAATGTTCTAGGAATTCTACTATTGTTCACTGATGCTGGAACGCAGTTCAAAAAATTAATGTACACATAGTGAGTTGTGATAATTCTTCCAGGGTTCCACTGTTGCCTAGCTGTACCACTAAATGTTTCTACAGCATAATGAAGTCAAGTGGACTTTGTACTGTAGGCCAATAACATAAGTTTTAACATAAGCACTTAATACAGCTTATGTATTAAGTGTTTGAATTTCTACCTACATCCATGCCTTAATCAGATTCAGTAGATGCTAAATAGTGTTAAATATTAAACTCCATCAGTAGTCTGTGGCCTTGATCACTCAGAATTCTAATAAATATAATTATTTCCTTATCCAAGAGTGCTTGTGAGTTCTGTGTATATCTTGCTCTGAGACGCACACGTGCTAAAATCGTTAAAAGATCTAAAACATGAATTCCTGTGAATTTTATTATCAAAAACAAATACTGATATGATAGTTAAATTATTAATTTACTATAGGTATAAGCATAAGTTCTATTTTATATGAAAAATAATCCTTTAAGATCAACTGAATATAATTGCTACAAAGATTCTTACGTTTAATCCATTATATAATTGTAAGTAAATTCTAGAAATGAAAAATGTTATTACCAACCACATAGGTGGCAGTTCTCTTTTAATTTCCCTATGTGTATGTAACTTTTTTTTTTAATTAATGCTAGTTATGTGTACACATGGAGTACAGAATAAACTACTCAGCTTTGTTGCTGTATATACCTACAACCATAGGAATGCTACAGAAGAACTTCCCATTTTCTAAAGTGTCATAGAATTGTTTCTTGCAATAATCAAAACAAAGACAATAACTCCAAAACATTTTACAATAACATTTTTGGCTAGGCTTCAAATGAATAGCAGTTAAAATATACCTGGGAGGAGGAGGGGAATACAGATGTAAGAGCAAGGCAAGATCTAGCTAGAATTTTTAGTCCTAACAAAATGCATTAAAAAATATCATGGGAGTGATTGTATACTAGAATCCATTAACTTTATGCTAATAAATTATCTCTATCCTTACCATTTTTAAAAATTTGCCCCACACCCCCTTTCTGGTCCAATGTGGTTCCAAAAATCTAAACTGTGTTTTATTACTGTCAGGAAACAGCATAGCTACAGAGCGAGGATTGGCTCGTCCAAGAACCACAAGTGGAAATTCAGTTAATAAAACTGCTGATATCAAAAATTAGTAGAATGGGTAGTCTACACTTTGTATAGTTCATATTTTGGCACATCTCATCAGTTCATATAACTAGATATCTTCATTAAAAATAACATGGTTTTACACATTTTTAATATGAGAAACTGTTCAGTAGAGTATCTAAGAGGTGATACATATTATGCAATGCTAAGGTGATTCTCAGTGTTTTACTGGAAAATGTTATTGCTTAGGTATGAAAGGGTCAGTTATGGGCCTAATCTTGAAAGAGCATCATCAACTCGCTCCCCTTGACTTACAGGAAATACTCACTCAGCACCTCAGATAATCAGACCCTTTGCCCCCTCTTCTGGATAGCTGTTTTCCAAGTTTAAAACAGCAAGTTAGCTGCATTCTCCCCAACCCCTCTCCAAGAAAAAACACTGAAAAAGCAGTTTAGAATGTACTCATTTCCCTCTTTGCTTTTTCATATTTAGTCTCTGATACTGTTTGTGGAGCTCAGTTGCATAGTTGTGTGTAGAATAGATTTCTGTTTTAGTGAAGATTGAGGCGCAGTGTTTTCCAGTTATTAGAACAATCAGGGGGGATTTAGGATGCCTGAGGTTCTATTTCCAGCTACACCACTGTCTTGCTTAGTCTCCATAGTGCCTGAGTTTATCCATCTCTAAATGGGGATAGCACCTAATGTACCTACCATGCAGGATGGATATGAAGCTTAATAAATGTTTGTAAAGCACTTTGAATAAGTCTTCAGTTGTCTGGTTTTATTCCCTGTTTCATCATGTATTGTGTACTGCTTCCCAAATGATTAGTGAATCAGAAATTGAATCATTTCCCTTGTGAGAAATCTTGTACATTCTCTCAGAGAAAGGAGTACATGAAAATGCCATGTCTGCATCTTTTTTATTTTCCTTCACTTGATCAGCCATTAGTAACTTAGCACTAGATTTTTATTTTTTTTCCCTATGTTATGGCTTCTGTATCAATTCTCATCCTTTTTTTTTCCCTCTCACAGTCATACCAGTCCAATTACATGGACCAAATGAAGCCAAACAAATACAGTGTCATTTATCCTACCCCCAATATGTTGCACAATAAATTCTATCAAACCCCAGAAGGACTATATAATGGAATCCAAATGGAGCCAGTTGACCTTACAGTGAATAAACGAAGCTCACCACATTCAGCTGGAAGTTCTCCTTCTCCTCTGAAATTTCAGACTGTACATAGAAGAGCCTCACCTGGATTAACTTTATCCTCACCCAGCCCACCTATGAAAAAATTCACCCCACCACCTCCCCCAGGAGTTCAACCTTTTTCCATGCCATTAACAATCCCTCCAGTAATGGCTGCTCTTTCACGCCCTGGATTTAGGAGCCCTGGAATACTTCCAATTATACAGCCACTTGTGGTCCAGCCTGTTCCTTTTATGTATGCTCCACATCTCCAGCAACCTATAATGGTGTCTACTGTTCTTCCAGAAGAGTTGGAAAATCCAAGTAGCATGCCAGGTGGGTGCTGTTGTGCTATGTTTCTCTTTCATGCGGGACCGGTGCTCTTTTATGGAGCGCAGTTGCCCTGGGCGCCAACTTCCGGGGGCTTGCTGTACTGCTGTGCCATTCAGTGGTTTGGGATTGTTTTTGGGGGGAGGGGAGGTGTTCCTCCACTCCATTCAGCTGGCTATAGGGGGAGGAGTTGTTTTGTCTTTTTAGTTTGCTTTGGTGTGGTGTGGTTTGGTTTTTTTGTTTTGCTCAGTTGCTGGGGGGAGAGAGGGGGCATGACACATTTTCTTCCAGCAAAACAATTAGGGCCACTACTCCTTTTTTGCTAGTCAGATCTGGAAAAATAACTGTGTATCCATGAGTTTTTTAGGATAAGTCAAAATATGTTGAAGGGAATGAAAAAGGGAGACAAATATTCTTTTGTCTTCTTCTAAAACATACAATGCCTAGACTTTACTGTGTGAATATTTTCCCATAGTCTTACTGGATCAAATTCTGCTCTCATTGATACCCATATAAATCTATTGATATAAATAGAAGTAATCTAGATTTGAACTGGTATACATAAGAATAGACTTGTGTTGCATTCTAATTCCTCACGAGGTAGACTGAAAATTTAAAAGTCTTGTATTCTAATACGAGTCTTGATGCAAGATATCATGTTGTTAGTTTGGGTTTTTTTGTACAGATTTTGTCTTTCCTTTAACTCACATAACTCTTTATATATTTGATTTTTTCCCCCTCTAGTGCCTGTAATTGAATCTTATGAGAAGCCCACATTAAAGAAAACAATCAAAGTAGAACCAGGAATTGAATCACCAAGGACGGAGTTCTATCCTGAACAAATGTCTCCTCCAATGATGACCTCCTTGTCTCCTCAGCAAATAATGTTGCAAGAGTAAGTAATTAGTCCTAAAGTATCTATCTTCAGTTGAACAATGAAACATACTGCCTTGCTGTATTATTGGGTTCCATATACAGGAGCTACAAAATATAGGTTCTTTGAGGGGAAAGCTACTGTGCTTTGAAACACATAGTAAAATATCATAAATAAGGGTTGCAGATTGTAAATGAATTGGGTTTTGTGCTTAATTTTTTCCTCCTCTACCCTTCAGCCTCAACTTTGTTTTCAGCAGTGTAATGGTTAGTATGCATGCTATGTACACGTGAACTACATAGATCTTCTATATTTGTATAATGTGTTCCTAAAGTAATATGGGGCCCAGTCCTGCAAACCACTACAAATGGAGCTTCTAGTGCAGTCAGTAGTAGTTCTTCCTGTAATAGTCTCGCAGAACCGGGCCCATATTTAAATAGGTATTAAACTGTGGTAACCTGGAAAAATATTACACTGGGGATGGGGTGAATTTTTGTGACCTTTTCTTAGAGGAGCAACACCTCCTGGTGGTAGCAGCCCTTTGATATTTGCTAGGGAGAAACCCCTCGGGTTACAGAAATGCCTTTTTTGTCCCATGTAACTCCATTCAGCTCTACCTCAGTTGTAGTGTTAAAAATCACCATTTCCTCAGGAAAATTCTGGCAGCTGCCACAGCCACTGAACATTCTAGAGAGCCTGGCCCATGCTTCTGCCAAAGCAGCAGACACTATGCTGGGAATGCCAGAACAGTTATAGCAGTAGTTGGGGGAGAGCTGGGCTGGGGTTCCCCCCAATAATCCCTCCATCCTCGACAACCTGGCACATGAAGCATCCCCACCAGAAGCATCATATGGGACAGGAGTCCCCCACCTCCCAGGGGTAGGGGGAGAGAAAGCCAAGCAATAAACCCCTGGATCTAGTAGCCTAGGGTGGACCAGAGAGAATGAGCTGGGTTGGACTCCCCTTGATCACCCCCTGGACCCGGCATCGGGCACCAGCAGCCCTTCCTCCACGTCTGGCATATCAGCCTTCTCCTGCTGCCATGTAGTGTTTTTAGTCCTGCTGTAGTGCTGAAGGCTCATGGTTCAGATCCTACTATTGATGCATGATAGGGAGGTCATTTGTACAGAATAGTTTTTAACTTTGTCTTTTCAAAAAAACCTAGGATATCATATACAAAATATTGCATTAAACTAACATTCTTTTAGTTGCAAAATCAAGCACTTGAAAGTTAGGAAAGTCAGATTTTGAGTTTCCCATGCAACCTTAATTTGGTCCCCTTCTGAACATGCATTATTATATTTATATAATAACATACTATTTTTCCACAGGACCCTTGCCTTATTCAGTGCATGAGATGTGCATATAAGGGGACTGAATGAAGGTGGCACAAGCAACCATAAATCTGGCATTTTCTAACTCTTGAGTGCTTGAATTTGCTATCTAAATATTGGAAAGCGGGGGGGGGGGTTCTATGTAAAATACATAAAAGCCATTGATGTCTTACAATGAGCATTGGTGGGTTGTACAATCTAGCTATCTTAACCCAAGTCAACGTCTTTTGTATGGGAATTAAAGAAATATCAGAGTTCTCCCTTTAAATCAAAGTTCATGTATTGTTCTCAGACTATTGCCATACACAGACATGGATGAAACGTAATATGAAGCCTTAATTTTGTGTTTTCTTGTTTGTGTGAAATCAAAGTTTGACTCATGCTACCATCATCACGTGAGCTGTGGGTGTGGGGACAAGGCCGTGCTTAAATAAACTGTCATAACATGATTTTTGGAAGACATTCTTAGTTGTTTGAGAAAAACACCCACATGTGCAAGGCTCAAATAAATTCAGATATGCTTGTGTAAGCAGAGACAAGACCTTGTGAAATTACAGATGATCTTTTATTTCAGCAGTTACTTAATAATGTTGGCCATTCTTCCGACACCATTGTCTCATTTCTTAAACCAGTGTCCCCCTCTGGAAATCACTTGCAGAATTCTGTAGTCTTGCAGCTTGGCTTCCCAATGGAAGAGGAATAAGAAAGAGAGTCTGCATGTACTCTAAGTGTAACTTGCTTTATTAACACACCTATACCAGTCTGGAACAAAGGCCATCACAAACTGCATGCAGGCAACCTCCTCTTTCACCAATGTCAGCTTGCACACCAATGCCTACTTCTCATGAAGCTGGCATCTCAAGAATTGCCTCCAAATCCAGAGAGTAAAGCAGAGAATTTACTCTCTTCTGTCTGCCACAACACCTGTCAAAGGACTACTGCATAACAAAACTAACAATAATAGAAAATTTCTTCTAAGACTAAAAACTTGCTCACATTCTAGGAACATGTAGGACTGTGTAACGGCATCATCTGGTGACTCCATCATAATGTTTTAAATACATTTAATATGATGTTGAACAACAAATCTTTCCATCACTGGGCATGCTTTAGGCTCACAGAGAAGTCACCAAGTATATACAGGACTTAGAGCAGTGGTGGGCAACCTGTGGGCCGCATGCGGCCCATCAGGGTAATCCGCTGGTGGGCTGCGAGGCAGTTTGTTTACGTTGACTGTCCGCAGACACGGCTGCCTGTAGCTCCCAGTGGCCGCGGTTCACTGTTCCTGGCCAATGGGAGCTGCGGGAAGCGGCATATTAAGTTTCACTTAAAAGCTAGAAAATATCTAAGAATCTGTAATATGTATTCATTAATCAGTTGGAAAATGTGTCCAGTGAAGCTGTGTGATTTAAAAGGCCTATCTGTTTAAAAAAATATATTTTGCTCTTTTCCTTCCTCTAACATTGGCATAGAAGGCAGGTTCGTGACTGGTCCCAGTGATTTATATATGCAGCTGATAATATCCTTAGAAAGGTGTGTTTATTCACATATACACATAATTGTTATATAAAATTGTACATGCAATATATATATATATATGTCTTACCTGAATAGTACCTGTGGGGTTAAAGGCAAGAAAATCATGTTTATGAAGGTGGCGTGCCAATTTCAGACATCCTGTGGGTGTGACATGCAGTCTAAACTCTACTTTTAGGAATTGACGTCAGTCGTAAAGGGAGGCCGCACCCTTCTGCCAGCACCAAACAGGAAATTCTTAATTACTCTCTAAAGGAGTGGCTGAAACAATAAAGACTCTGAGTTCTGCTTTAAGACTAAAGATATGATGTCTTTAATAATATGGAAAAGCTGTTTTAAATTAAAAACAAATTTAGCTGTCTTCTAAGGAAGAATAAAAAATATAAATAAAAGCAATGAAAGTTAACTGGAGACTCAGTGAGAGAGTTTGGAAATCCTGTGCGTACTTGCCTGAGAAACAAGAGTCTGACTTTCATTCCTTTATAGGTAAAAATAAATTAAAATCCAAGCATGCTGAGAAGAATATCTTTGGTTTTGCTCATGCCACAAAGTGAATAAACTCAAAAGAGGAAAGAATCACAATATTACTGCTAAAATCTACGAAATTTGCTAAGTCTTCTTAAATTCTTTTACATGCACGTAATGTAGTTCACATTGCCAAGAGATAGAGTGGTAGTGAATAAAGGGGCTCTATTGTGGATCATTGCAATGAGGTTTACTTTGTCAAATACTTTTCATCAGTCATAACCTGTAACTTCACTTCATAGGAATCACCCTTCAGTTATAGTTCAGCCGGGAAAGAGACCTTTACCTGTGGAATCTCCAGACACACAAAGGAAACGCAGAATACACAGGTGTGATTACGAAGGTTGCAACAAGGTCTATACTAAAAGCTCCCACCTAAAAGCTCACAGAAGAACGCATACAGGTACACTTTCCTTTCATCCATATTGGTCTGGATCAGTCAAGGCCAGACTTCTAGTTTCTGCAGAAGACCAGCTCTAGATATATAACAGGTGCTTCAGGCTTTTTCAAACAAAAGGAAATATATGAGCTAGCATAAATTTATCCGAATTGTTCTGTTTAAAGTAAAGACCACCAAGAGAACATTCTAAAGAAAGAACGGATAAAGCACTCTAAATGTATCTCCTTCTGCCAGCTCAGAGAGTCCTAGTCACATGTCCCAGGAAGTCCCATCATGTAGTGATAAAATCTTCCCTTTAGTCCGGGTTGGCTACAGAAACCCAAGATTAAAATTCAGTGGTAATGGTAGGTTACATGTCAGGTATAAATGGTGAAGTCATGCAGGTTAGACAGGTTTGACATTCATTTGGGTTTGCAAAATGAGTGACAGGGAATGGATCACTTGATGATTACCTGTTCATTCCCTCTGGGGCACCTGGCATTGACCACTGTTGGAAGACAGGATACTAGGCTAGATGGACCTTTGGTCTGACCCGGTATGGCCGTTCTTATATTCTTACCCTATGTTACACACATTTTAATGTATGTCTACAATTGGAGGTAGGGGTGTGAAAGCTCAAGGAGAAATACTCACACTAGCTCTGATTGAACTAGCACACTGCAAACAGAGTGTAGCCACAACGACAGTAGTGGGATGGGCTAGCCACCCATGCCCGTGGTCTCAGATGGGTACATACTCTAGGCATCCCATCCTGCCCGCTGTGCTGCTCTGGCAACAATCTATTTTTAGCCAGAGTGCTATTTTTAGCACTCTAGGTCAGTCAGAACTAATGTATGTCTCCTTGAGCTGGGAATAACACCCCTCACTCCAACCATAGATATGCCCTTACAGGCCATGGAGTAGAAGGGGGGTGGAGCAGGAAAAGCAGCTAACAGGAGGTTGTAAGTCAAAGCAGGCTCCTCCTAGTATCTCTTATATGCTCGTGTTAGTTGCTTTTTTTTCTACTATACCCACTTCTGCCCACATGGCATGCAAGGTACTCATTTGCACACTCACCAAATGCCAAATCAATGCAAGTTGCACTACCTCACAACTTACATCACTGCTACATTTGGCTTTGAGACTTCCATAGGAGTAGCACTCATTTACACAGGCCTGAACTGGGTGCCAAATGTAAAGCGTCTTAAGATTTGGGCATTGCATCCAGCCACTCTTAAACACTGGTCAGATTCCTTCTGAATGCTCTTTTCTAAGAGCTCCTTTCAAATAAAGATGTCCCCATACCTATTCTCAATCACCATGTTCCAGGTGTGCCCTGACACATTTGGACATACACTGGAAGTTTATGACAATAAGACATGTTCAGAGAAGATACAGAGCCTGATTCCCATTTACACTATGGCCATTTACACCCCAGCAACGTAATGGAGCTTAGTGTAAATGAGAATCAGGCTCATAGAAAGGAAATTAGTTAAGCAGATCCACCTTTAACTATACCTTTTATGACAGCATCATTATTTACATTACAGTAACTTGTAAAGACTGCGACCAGATTGGGACCCTGTGGTGTTAGATGCTGTACAAACATGTAGTAAGAGACAATCATCATCCCAAAGAACTTACAACATAAGGACTCGATCCTGCAAATGCTTAAACTCAAGCTTTACTTTAAGCACATGAATAGTATCATAAGCTTGTGCTTAACTTTATTGAAGTCCTAAGTCTTTGCAGGATCAGGGACCGAAGATTAAGACCAGACACAACAAGTGCAGGGGTAAGAAAGGGAGGGATGGGTTGACAGAGTAATACAAACAAAATGTAACACAAAAACCTTCTTGACCTAGTCACTTCATGCACATTTACAAATTCATAAGCAAACCAAGAACTTCACAAACTATGCTAGCTAGGTAGGTCAGTTTGGATGAGTGGAAAAGAATTAGTTGGGGTCTGAATGGGAGAGAGAGGATGAATCATATGGTATAAAGCAGTTCACATATTTGTGTGTTAACATTCAGAAACACCCTGGAGAAGCCCTATCCTTTTTTCCCACTTTAAATCCCTCATTCTCTGTTCCCTTTCCCAGGTGAAAAGCCATACAAGTGCACCTGGGAGGGATGCACGTGGAAGTTTGCTCGTTCTGATGAACTAACACGACATTTCCGTAAACATACCGGAATCAAACCCTTCCAGTGCCCGGACTGTGACCGTAGTTTCTCACGCTCGGACCATCTTGCTCTCCACAGGAAACGCCATATGCTAGTCTGAATGTCTCTTGTCCCTCAACTGCCCATCACACTTTTTTTTACATGTGCATTTTAATTTGGATTCAGCTGGTCTGAATCTCTGCGCTTACACAATTAAAAGCTTCCATATGGTCAGTAATAGATGTTATCTAACCCTGCTATGTCCTTGCCACGGGTCAGACCTAAAGAATGTGAACATTTTTTTTTCTAGGGATGCTAAGCAAACCCTTCCTGCAGACAGTATGTGTAATGTATTCCTTTGTGAATAAGGGAATTTGTAAACTTTGTTGGTTTTGCCATATAATCAGCCAGCATAAATTGATCAACTAGTAAATGTTATTGAATATCCAGTCCTTGCCAGAGACTTTATTTACGAGCCCTGCAAAGGATACACTCTCCTTTTATGCTCAACAGTGCAATGAATGGACTTTCCAACATTGCTGGTTACAGCAGCATGTTTAAAGCAATACTTTTAGAAAGACACCTTCTCACTGTAGAAATCCCTTCTGCCAAGACAGTGAATGACACTGTAATAACTAACTAAGCAAAGTACTCTCTTTACATCATGAAAGATTAAGTGATAGCTGATTTGGACTAAATGAATAATAATATTTGAAGAATCATCAGCATAAATTGGTGTATACACATGATTGTGCCTCTAAACCAACATCACCTATCTTTTGTATTATACTGTAGTACATAAGCTTGTGTTTATTGCATGATGCCTCGGTAGATTCCTTAAGTGTGTGATTCCTGTGTGACACTATCTCTGTTTTGTGTGCAGCCGTATAGGTGGAACACACGGTACTCCTATGACATGACATGAAATGATTTTCACAGAGACCTACCATACCTCATTTCAGGGGTAAAGATGTATCCCTCGATAATCACTCCCCTGTGTTTCCTGTTCTTTAAAAACTTCATCATACCTCAAAAGCAGCAGTTGTCATATCAAAATGCTCAAAACTGTACCACTGGTGGAAGTGAGTGCCAATTTGATACACTACAGTATTTAAATTTTAGTTCACAAGATTTTTTTGATGGCAAAAGGCTAAATGGCATCCAATAGGAAGCACTTCCTGTGAGAAATTGAGTTGTGTAAATGTCTCAAATGAAGAGAGTAGGCTTGATAAGCCATTTAATGACTCTGTGATTTGATTTGTGGCTCTGCTGGTTTCTTGATGCTAGGTGGACCAAGAGATCCCATGGATGTGCTTGTTGTATTAACAAATTAAGTCAGAAAGGTTCAACTCCCAGTTTCAGTTAACAAAATAAATACCCAAGTAAAACAACCTAAAGTTTGGTGCTAAATCTGTTCCAGAACTTTGGAGGTGTTAACTACATTAAAAGGGAGGTTCCTGCATTTATTAGTTGGCAGCTTTTGTGACACCACAAGGAAACAAGATGTATTTGTCTAGACTGTTATGCCCCACAACGTTTTTTGTTCGGTTCATTATGCAAATCAGGTATAGTTCCTGCAATATGATAATGTCAGAGTCAAATTTTCACCTCATGGAAAAACCCACTGGAAAGGAAAATATCTGCATGCTGCCCTCTATGGGAAGGAATTTGAGACCCTGTGACACAGGAAGTGTTCATGACCCTAAACGCTGTGGACACCTGGAAAATCCTGCATATCCAAGAGTTGCCGTGCCAGTTTACTCTCTTGGCAGTGTGGTTCACGTCTACCTGCCATCCACAGCTGCTCCCCTCTGTCAGCAAAACTGGCAGGAAGGGGAGCGTCTCTAGTAGTATAAATATAGGCCAATGTATAGACATTTTGGAGGGTAAAGAATAAAATTATACCTTACAGCTATCTGAACTTTAATGCCAAGTGTCAGAGTAATTAGGGATATTTTCACTTATTGTACAGAAAAGTGCAAAGGGTGCTTCTGACATAAAATATGAAGTATTTTCCCTGCTCTAACATTAACATTCATATACTAAAGTATGGAACTGGACATCCATTTATCTAAGGCAGCGGTTCTCATCCAGGGGTCTGGGGCCCCCTGGGGGTCCATGAGCAGGTTTCAGGGGTTCCCCCAAGCAGGGCATTAGACTCGCTGGGGCCCAGGTCAGAAAGCTGAAGCCCCACTGCATGGGGCTGAAGCCCGAAACCTTAATCCCCACCACCCGGGGCTGAAGCCAAAGCCAGCTTCATGGGGGACCCAGGCAATTGCCCTGCTTGCTACCCCCTAACGCAGGCCCTGGCTTTTATATGCAGAAAACCAGTTGTGGCACAGGTGGGCTGTGGAGTTTTTATAGCATGTTGGCGGGGCCTCTGAAAGAAAAAAGTTGAGAGCCCCTGATCTAAGGAATCTCTTACTCTTTTGCAGTGCTGTGGTGTTACTCAGTCAAAACATACAGTGAGGAATGAGAATTTTCATACCATATCTCCCAGCACTTGGAAGTTTTGTGTAAGGGATCTGAGCCACATTCCGCTCTCCTACACCACTGTAAGTCTGGATTAATTTCCCTGGAATCAGTTGAAGCTATGCCAGATTTATAGTTGTGTAACTGGATAGAAATGTAATTACCAGGTAAATGTTCTCAGCCTTCTGTTGATACATGGCTCTGTCACTAACATGAAAAAACTTCCTGGAAAGACAACTAGCATAGACTAGCACCAATTTTTTTTTAAAGTGCCAGTAACATCACAGAATCAAAATTGATATCAAAATTAAGCTCTAGTTATTTACAGCTAGCTATTCCGTACCTGAAGAACTCATTGACTTTAATAGGGGCTCCACACAATGAGCTGCCACAGGATCAATTCCCGAATTTGAACTTTGAAACATATCAGAGGAGGATAGATGTTTGGCATGCTGTGGATGAAAACAACTCAATTATAACCTGGAAACAAGCAGATAGGATCCTATAAAGAAAGGCAGGTGTCAGACATTCTAATTCCATTTCTATTTTTAACTAATGTATTCGCATCAAATTTGGTATTTTTTGTGACAAATTTCCTGTGCTGCTAATTTTTTTTGTTGTTTGTTTGTTTTTTTGGTCTTTCATAAAAAAGTTTTGTTACGTGTTTGCATCTTTTGCTCACTATAATCTGGGGCTACATGCTCTTCTGGCATAACTCCACTGAAGTTAATGAAGTTACTCCAGCAGAGTATTAAATCCCTGAGATGTAGGCTATTAAATCAGCTGTTAACCTGTTTGCCTCTGTTTAAAGATATTTATAATGAGTTGTATGGAGAAATACTGTTAAGATGCAATATAATTATAAAATGCCCTTGGCCATATGCTTTATGATATAGGACATTGACAGCAGATTTAAATTTAAACATTAAATAGAATCTTAATTATTTGTAACCAAATAAGATACTTTCATGTAAATGCCTTGTAATAGGATTTTTCACTTTATATATGTGGTGTCATATCTTCTGGGAAGTCAGAAAAGCAATTACAAAATAAATTTTATCTTTTTAGTTTAAAATGTGAATCTGCATTTTAAATGGGGCATTAACTCTAACTTTGGTTTGGGGAGTGCATCAAAAAAAATATTAACTAAGGAAATACTAAACAAGCATCAGCTCCAATCTAGAGAGCTCACCCTCCTCTGGTTGACCTGAATGGAAGCAGGACTGGGTCTAAAGACACACACACAACTCTGCTGCGGGATTTGCTTTGTGTATTTAAAAGAAAAACCTGTGCACTAGCAGTATTGCACTGTATAGTATGTAACTTGGAATACCATTATACTAATATTGTA
The DNA here is from genome assembly GCA_003942145.1 of Platysternon megacephalum. NCBI lineage: Eukaryota > Metazoa > Chordata > Testudines > Platysternidae > Platysternon > Platysternon megacephalum. The sequence goes on along the minus strand of QXTE01000007.1, from coordinate 14,325,454 downwards.
CCTGTATGTACCATTCGACATTATAATGGATTACATATTTCCGAGACAATCCTTCTGAGTTAAACAGGTATGACAGGTAATGTGGTTTTATTTAAATATACACTGTAGTTCTGTAGTGATCTGTTTAATGCCACAAACTTGTCTGAATATGTTGTCTGTGTTTTGTCTCTGTCAAGGTTAGCAAACTGTAAATGAATGCAAATCCTTTCTTAAAAAAACAAAACAAAAAACATTTTACATGTATTAAGAGGGTTACAAAAATTTTCATTGTCTTACAGATATTAGCACTTTTCTGCTATTTATGTACCTTAAATGTTAGAGGGTCAAAATAATCTTTCTGCTTAGCATTTCATAAAACATTACCTGCAAATATAGCAGGGATATTACATTTACTTTAATACTTGTATAAACTATACAGAATTTTTTTAATAAAATGTAATATATTTTATAAGCTAATAAGACTGGGTAATTAAAGGTTTCTAGCATGCATTACTATAACTTGCAAATACTGAAACATTTTGGTAATCTTTCTTACTAAAGATGTGAATGTTTAATGTACTTTCACTGTTTCTACTTTGGTAGTCCAATGGGAATTCAGTAATGACATTTTGTCATGTCAAACTGTGAACATAAATTTGTACTGTACAGTCCTCATACTATATACAGTATAAAATATGTATTATACTTGTTAATAAAACTATCAGAATATTAAATGTGATCATGTAGTTATATACCATAAAACAGATTATACTTACATATGAAACAGGATGTTCAGAAAAGAAGCTTTCGAAATACACCTCTACCTCAATATAACGCTGTCCTCGGGAGCCAAAAAATCTTACCACGTTATAGGTGAAACCGCATTATATTGAACTTGCTTTGATCCACCGGAGTGTGCAGCCCCCCTCCGCCCCCCGCCCCCCCCGGAGCACTGCTTTACCGCATTATATCCAAATTCATGTTATATCGGGTGGCGTTATATCGAGGTAGCAGTGTATGTAAAATCAGCACTTGTTAAATTCAAAACAAAAAAATCCAGAAGCAGAATTTCCCATTTCTGAATCCTAAAAAACCCTTCAGAAGTCAGATTGCTGGAATATCTAAAGCACCATACATATTTTCATGCAAAATATTTCTATATCCATTAAAGAGTATGCTGATCTATGAATCATATAGATTAAGGTTAGATTCACTACAGTCCACGCTCCACATATCTTATGGATACATCTGAATGAAGAGGGTAAAGCAAAACAAAAAACTTAGTGCAAACAGGTCACTGGATTTTGATTCCATCCCCTTTATTATTTTCTATTCCCTAGCAACCAAACTTTTTTATACTAATGTTTTCAAAAAGTGAATTTCAGGTTCACAATCAAGATTAGTTTAACGAATGAATGAATAAATAATGTTTGAGGCAGATGTTGTTTATTATAAGGTATAGGCCATCCAATCACGGAACAGAAACAAGACTATATGACATTGGGATGTATGAATTCCAAACATTGAATCACTGACTCAATAATTGCTCTGAACTGTTTGTGAGAAATCCAAGCTCAAATAAATTGGTAAAAACAATTAACAAATTCTAGTTTCACAACCAAGTTTTGTTGAAAGATTTTGCACAGCTCATAAAGCAGATATCCCTTTCTCATATGGCATAGTTATCATATTCAAGCCAACTCCATCTTCATAGCCGCCCCTGGTTTTTTTGTGGCCCCAATGTCAAATGGCAAAAGCAAGCAGCTTTTCTTCCCTTAGTTCCTTTCCCATTTTAATCCTGCTCTCATGTCATGGTCTGGCCTATATTTGTTTTTTTCCCCAAAAATCTTGCTGTTGACTCAACTGATTGGAATGTGTGCTCTGGAAGTGTAGGATCCCTACCCATTTCTGTGAAGTTCTGAATGGCTCTGGTTTGCAACATAATGATAAATGGAGCAGCAGAGTTGGCAACAGATTTCTTACAATACTGTATATTTTATTTGTATTATAGTAGCACCTAGAAAGCCCCAGGCTCATTGTGCTAGACATTGTATAAACACATAACAAAAATATAGTCCCTGTCCGAAGGAGCCTACAATCAGCAGATCTACATGCAGGAGTATAATAAAGCAACTAGAATAGGAGTACTTGTGGCATTATGCTACAATAAATTTGTTAGGCCTGGTCTACACTACAATTTTAGTTCGAATTTAGCAGCGTTATAGCGAATTAACCTTGCACCCGTCCACACAACGAGGCCATTTAATTCGATTTAAAGTGCTCTTAAAATCGGTTTCTGTACTCCTCTCCGACGAGGGGAGTAGCGCTGAAATCGACATTGCCGGTTCGAATTAGGGTTAGTGTGGACGGAATTCGAAGGTATTGGCCTCCGGGAGGTATCCCACAGTGCACCATTGTGACCGCTCTGGACAGCAATCTAAACTCGGATGCTCTGGGCAGTTGGACAGGAAAAGCCCCGCGAACTTTTGAATTTCATTTCCTGTCTGCCCAGCCTGGTGAGCACAGGTGACCACACAGAGCTGAGCAGCACAGGTAGCGATGCAGGCCGACAACCGCAAACGAGCACCAGCATGGACCACACGCGAGATACTGGATCTGATCGCCATATGGGGAGAGGATTCAGTGCTCGCAGAACTGCGTTCCAAGAGACGGAATGCAAAGATCTTTGACAAGATCTCCAAGGGGATGATGGAGAGAGGCCACAATCGGGACTCCATTCAGTGCCGTATAAAGGTGAAGGAGCTCCGACAGGCCTATCAGAAGACGAAGGAGGCCAACGGACGGTCCGGGGCAGAGCCGCAGACATGCCGCTTTTACGATGAGCTGCATGCAATTCTCGGAGGGGCCGCCACCACTACCCCACCCCTGAGCGTGGACTCCGAGGAGGGGTTAATGTCATCGTTGCATGACGAATCTGCGGACGGGGAAGAGGAGGAGGAGGAGGAGGACGAACTTGTGGAGAGCACACAGCACTCCATTCTCCCCGACAGCCAGGAGCTGTTTCTGACCCTGACCGAAGTGCCCTCCGAACCCTCCCAAGGCGGCATCGCAGACCCCCTGGAAGGGACCTCTGGTGAGTGTACCTTTTCAAATATATCAAACATGGTTTAAAACAAGTATTTGTTTAATGATTAATTTGCCCTGGGGACTTGGGATGCATTCGCGGCCAGTACAGCTACTGGAAAAGTCTGTTAACGTGTCTGGGGATGGAGTTGAAATCCTCCAGGGACATCTCCATGAAACTCTCCTGGAGGTACTCCAAAAGCTTTTCCAGAAGGTTTCTGGGCAGGGCAGCCTTATTCCGTCCTCCATGGTAGGACACTTGACCGCGCCATGCTAGCAGCAAGTAATCCGGTATCATTGCTTGACAAAGCTTGGCAGCGTATGGTCCCGGTGTTTGCTGGCATTCAAGCAACATCCGCTCTTTATCTTGCTGTGTTATCCTCAGGAGAGTGATATCGTTCAGGGTAACCTGTTTGAGATATGGGAATGTAATTAGGGGGACAGAGGTGGCCCCGTTCCTACTGGGCTGTTTGCCTGTAGCTGAAAAGAAATCTTTCCCTGCAGTTAGCCAAGCGGGCGGGGGGGAGGGGGTGGATAATGTCGCTGAGTTTTTCGCGTTTGGCTAGCAGGGGTCTTCCCTGATACCAGCCACGTGGTGGGGGGAGGGGTAACGCGATCATCCCACAGAAGTGGATGGGGGGGCTAGTTTGCGATCTGCATGGATCTTCCATGGTACCAGCCACGTGGTGGGGGGAGGGGGTCATCCCACAGAATTGAATGGGTGGGTGGGGGGTGGTTGTTATGTTATCTGATGCTGCACGGTAACAGGGAAACCGCAGCACGTAAAGGGCTTTGCTTGCTATGGGAAAGGAGGGCGCTGATTTAATGCAGAAGCAGCAGGACAATGGCTTACCATGGCTGCATACAAGCCGAAATCTGTTGCCCGGCCCTGCGTCTGCTGTGATCTCTAACACCAAAGCCGCGGGCACTCAATATAAGATGCAAAAAGCGACCTTGTACATTGCTATGTAATGTGAAAAGTGTTCACCGTGAAAGAGTATAAGCATTGTTCTATAAAATGTATCTTTTTACATACTTCTCTCCTTTTTTTCCCTCCTACTGCAGCTGCAAATTCTTCCATCCTCCCGCCCCCAGCACGAAGGCTCTCCCAGATAAGGAGGCGAAAGAGGCGCACCCGAGACGATATGTTCTCGGAAATAATGCAGTCGACCCGGGATGAGAGAGCTAATTTTAACGATTGGAAGGAGACTGTATTGAAATTCCGTCAAGAGGCCAGTGACCGTGAGGAGAAGAGGGACCAGCGGGAGGACATGAGGGACCAACGGGAGGAGAAAAGGGATGAACGTGAGGAGAGAAGGGACGAACGCGAGGAGAGGAGGGACGCCCGAGAGGAGAAGTGGCGGGATGCAACGCTGGGGCTGCTGCGTGATCAGACAGACATGCTCCGGCGTCTGGTGGAGCTCCAGGAACGGCAGCTGCCGGATTACCGGGTGCCGCTGCAGCCCCTCTATAACCGCCCTCCCCCCTCCCCAAGTCCCGTAGCCTCCTCACCCCGACGTGTAAGAACGCGGGGGGGGAAGCTCCGTGCAACCTGCCAGTCCACCCCATTAGAGAGCCCGAGCAAAAGGCTCTCATTATTTTGAATGTTGTTCCTGCCCTGTTCCTTCACTCCTACCCTCCTCCCAAACCCCACCCGGACTACCTGGTTATTTCTCTCCCTATGTTCATTACCCCCCGTTAATAAAAAGTTCTTGATTTGTAATTTGAAAACGACACTGACTTTATTTTTTTTTAAATAAAACTGGGATCGAAGGGGGAAGGGGGAAGGGTGGGTTGCTTACAGGGAATGAGTGAATCAAGTGGGCGGGTTTTCAACAGGGACAAACAAACATAACTTTCACACAGGAGCCTGGGCAGCACTGAAACTTGTTTTCAGAGCTTCTCTGATGCGCACCGCTTCCTGGTGTGCTCTTCTAATCGCCCTGGTGTCTGGCTGCGCGTAATCAGCGGCCAGGCGGTTTGCCTCAGCCTCCCACCCCGCCATAAAGGTCTCCCCCTTGCTCTCACAGAGATTGTGGAGCACACAGCAAGCTGCAATAGCAATGGGGATGTTGGTTTGGCTGAGGTCCGAGCGAGTCAGTAACGAGCGCCAGCGACCTTTTAAACGTCCAAAGGCACACTCTACCACCATCCTGCACTTGCTCAGCCTGTAGTTGAACCGCTCCTGAGTACTGTCCAGGCTGCCTGTGTATGGCTTCATGAGCCACGGCATTAAGGGGTAGGCTGGGTCCCCAAGGATAACGATGGGCATCTCAACATCCCCAATGGTAATTTTCCGGTCTGGAAAGTAAATCCCTTGTTGCAGCCGTTTAAACAGACTAGTGTTCCTGAAGACGCGGGCGTCATGAACCCTTCCCGGCCATCCCACGTTGATGTTGGTGAAACGTCCCTTGTGATCCACCATTGCTTGCAGCACCATAGAAAAGTACCCCTTGCGGTTTATGTACTGGCTGCCCTGGTGCTCCGGTGCCAAGATCGGGATATGGGTTCCATCTATCGCCCCACCACAGTTAGGGAATCCCATTGCAGCAAAGCCATCCACAATGAGCTGCACATCTCCCAGCGTCACTACCTTTTTTAGCAGCAGCTCAACGATTGCTTTGGCTACTTGCATGACAGCAGCCCCCACGGTAGATTTTCCCACTCCGAACTGATTACCGACTGACCGGTAGCTGTCCGGTGTTGCAAGCTTCCACAGGGCTATCGCCACTCGCTTCTCAACTGTGAGGGCTGCTCTCATCTTGGTGTTCTGGCGCGTCAGGGCAGGGGAAAGCAAGTCACAAAGTTCCAGGAAAGTGCCCTTACGCATGCGAAAGTTTCGCAGCCACTGGGAATCGTCCCACACCTGCAGCACTATGCGGTCCCACCAGTCAGTGCTTGTTTCCCGGGCCCAGAATCGGCGTTCCACAGCAAGAAGCTGCCCCATTGCCAACATGATCTCCAAAGCGCCGGGGCCCGTGGCGCGAGACAATTCTGTGTCCATGTCCATGTCCGCATCACTCTCGTCGCCGCGCTGCCGTAGCCGCCTCCTCCTCGCCTGGCTTTTCTGGTCCTGGTTCAGCATAAACTGCACTATAATGCGCGAGGTGTTTACAATGTTCATGACTGCAAACTTGAGCTGAGCGGGATCCATCCTTGCCGAGGTATGGCGTCTGCTCAGTTCACCACGGAAAAAAGGCGCGAAATGGTTGTCTGCCGTTGTTTTCACGGAGGGAGGGGGAGGATGTTCCCAGAACCGCCCGCGACAATATTTTTTGTCCCATCAGGCATTGGGATCTCGACCCAGAATTCCAATGGGCGGGGGGGACTGCGGGAACTGTGGGATAGCTATGGGATAGCTACCCACAGTGCAACGCTCTGGAATTCGACGCTAGTCTTAGTACATGGACGCGCACCGCCAAATTAATCCGCTTACTGTGGCCGCATACAATCGAATTTATACAATCGGTTTCAAAAAATCGAATTCCGTAAATTTGGACTAATCCCGTAGTGTAGACGTACCCTTAGTCTCTAAGGTGCCACAAGTACTCCTATTCTTTTTGCGGATACAGACTAACATGGCTATTACTCTGAAACCTGTCATAAAGCAACTAGTAATTGCATTGAAAGGCAAATTGAATATGTTTGATATCAGAGTTTAGGGAGGGAAAGGAAGTAAACCCATCCCCTAATATACTTTGCAATACACTCACTTACAAATTCTTTAGCTATCCTCAAAGCAATGATGCTGACCCTAATTAAACCAGCAGCTTTTCTCCAACTGCTACTACTCAGCCATGGAGGGGGGAAAGCAGCCAATAACGGTATAGATTCTGAAGGAGTCTTTCTGCAAGGGAGTAGCATGGGGGAGCTGAGGAGCAACACAAGTGCTTTGAATTCTGTGGGGCTAGAGGCAGAGTTCCCCCCACAGATCAATGGGGTCCATGGTTTTGAAAGCCCACACCTGTTTCCCTTGAAAACCCCCAACCTCTTTTCCTCTGCCTGCAAAGTACAGGCTACTTCACTGAGGCCTGGTCTATACTACAGAGTTTTGTCAACACAACGTATGCCGACACACAGCCATCACTTTAATTAAACCGCTGTTGCATATCCACACTATGTTCTTTGTGTTGGCAGAGCACAGCCACAATAGCAGCTCTTGCAGTGACACAGAGAGCAGCGTGGGTAGCTATCCCACTGTGCAACTGGCCACAGGGTGCTTTGGGAAGGGTTTGCAATGCCTCATGGGGCAGGTACAGCATCACATGATGCAGGTTTCTCAATCCCATCATTCCATGGGCATCCTACTACATTGCCAGCTGCTTTTCAACTGAGGTGCGGGGGAAGTGTGTGTATTGGGGGAGAGTGAGTATGTCAGGCATGCTGTCTTTTTAAGTTCACACAGAAGCTGGATGAAACCTAGGGTGACCAGACAGCAAGTGTGAAAAATCGGGATGGGGGTGGGCGGTAATAAGAGCCTATATAAGAGAAAGACCCAAAAATAGGGACTGTCCCTATAAAATCGGGACATCTGGTCACCCTAATGCAACCAGTCCTGAGGAAGGGGGAGGGGGCCACCCCCCACACACACATCAGCCCCTGCCTCCCTTCCTGGCTTTGCACAGCAGAGCATGAGTCTCTTGCCCCCCTCACCCAACAGTAGCCTGCCCTGCCTTCCTGCCTCTGCTGTGGGAGAGCAGGATTCCACATTAATGATTCTGTGATTCCCTCAGAGGTCTCCCACAGCCTCCTCTCCCCACAGCCCAAGAAGATCCATCCCCTCCCCTGTAGTCCAGGCAGGAGTGTGTTTGCTGCTGGAACCGGCATGCTCAGCTGGCAGGAGCTATGTGAGCTCTCCATGCTGAGCAGTTTCAAAGCTTTGAGGGGCTTTGAAAGGGGCACCGGGGGGCACATACCTGTATAGCTGGATGCAGGGCAGTGGAGTTCAAAACAGTGAGCAGAGCGGTTAATGTGGGATACCTCCTGGCGGCCAGTTATGCGACATAACAAATGCAGTGTCTACACTCACACTTTGTTGCTCTAACTTTGCTGCAAAAAGCTCTGTGTCTCGTCGAGGTGTTTTTTATTTTGTCAGCAAAACAGGAGAGTTTTGTCACCAAAAGTAGTTATCTAGTGTGTACACCTCTGTTTTGTCAACAAACGCTACCTTTTGCCAACAAAACTGTGTAGTGTAGACAAGGCCTGAGTGTCTTAGGCCCTCTCTTGACTCCCCATGGCATTTTCTGCACTAAGACCCTTTATGTCAGTGGTTCTCAACCCACAGGCCGCATGCGGCCCAATTAGCACAGATGCGGCCCAGCTGTGTGCTAAAGGCGCAAGGGCCCATATGGTGGGGTCTGGGCTACCAGGCTGCTACGCCGGCATGGCAGGGTCTGGGGTCCCAGCTGCCCTACCGCCCACCCCGGCAGGGGCCAAGATGCCCTACCACCCGGTGCAGCAGGGTCTGGGGCCACCAGGGCTGCCCTGCCTCGTGCAGTGGGGTCCAGGGATGCTCTGCCTGTGCAGTGGGGTCCGGGGCTGTCCTGCCTTGCACAGTGGAGTCCAGGGCTGCCCTGCCCTACGTGGGGGGTCCAGGGCTGCTGAGCTGCCCTGCCCCACACGGCAGAGTCTGGGGTTGCCGAGCTGCCCTGACCCACGCAGCAGGGTCCGGGGCCGCCAGAGCTGCTCTGCCTTGCTGCACGGTGGGCTCTGGGGCTGCCCTGCCGCCCAGCCCCGCAGCAGGGTCTGCTCCTGGCCCCACTCTGTGGAGAAGTCTCTGAGCAGGGGCTGGGGCGCTGGGCATAGGGGTCTGTGCGGAGGTTGGGGGGGGGGGGGCACTCTGGTTCTCAACCTGCAGCCCAGGTAACAAATTGTGGGCCGCAAAATACATTGAGAACCACTGCTTTTTGTAGACTTACTGTATAATCTGCAGATCTGGATTGTCAATAATTGCTGTGCACAGCAGTCAGCACAGAAGCATACAGACCAGTGGTGGGCAACCTGTGGCCCAACTGCGGCTGACGGGCAGCCAGACAGTTTGTTTCATTTGCACGGCCACCTGCAGTTCCCAGTGGCTGCAGTTCACCGTTCCTGGCCAATAGGAGCTGCGGGAAGCGGCGGCCAGCATGTCCCTGTGGCCCATGCTGCTTCCCACAGCTCCCATTGGCCAGGAACGGCAAACCGCAGCCACTGGGAGCTGCAGGCGGCCTTGCAAATGTAAACAAACTGGCTGGCGGCACGCCAGCAGATTACCCTGACAGGCCGCGTGCGACCCGCGGGCCACAGGTTGCCCACCACTGATGTAGACCCTGCAGAAGCTTTCTGCTCAACTCTAAAGCATCAGCATTACAGAAACTGAAGAAACAAAGTCATACAGATTTCAGTGCTACACTATTTACCAAAGCCTTTTAATTCTGAAGAATGCAATTGTGCTACACGGAAGGGTTATATAAGGCCACAAGGAGGGTGGAATAAGCATTTTACCATTAAATCCAGAGATTTAAGTAATTTTAAGAAGTGGGTGTGGATTTTACTGTAGCCTCAGGTTGCAGTGACCTACATGTTGCTCAGTTATGCATGTCATGTGTCCATTTACTGTGCTTTACAGAAAGAAATACATAGTTACCACAGCAAGAGGCTGCTTTCAGAGCATCTTTCTTAAAGACAAAAGACTAGGAAATGTTTCCTGCTCGTGGCCTCATTAACCCTGCTTATTATGTTCCAGCTGATGCACCCTCAACACAGGATGGTCTGGGCAAGGTAGAGAAATGGTGGCTTTAAGCTATCTTTGTGCTGATCCTGGAGATGGTCTGAGGTTGGTCTTTCTTATGCCTGTCTACCTGTGGCCCCAAATGGACAATCCAGCAACATTGCAGCCTGATCCCATAGGCTGGGGCGAGGGGAGTGGTGTAAGATTTGCCGTGTTGTCCCAATCTCACTTTGGGATGCCCCTACACTGGGGGTATCATGAGATAGCTGGTTAAACTGGCTTTCTGGCAGTTTTGCATCACTGGAGCAGTATGAAGAAGCCAGAGCAAGGACCAGAAACTCATACAAAGCCTTTCATGCACTCAGGGCCGGTGCAACCATTAGGCAAACTAGGCGGCCGCCTAGGGCGCCAAGATTTGAGGGCTCCAAAAAGGCTAAACCTGTAACCCTTTTCCTCCTGCTGTGCTGTCATTCATCCTCCGGCCACCAGGGGGCGCTGCGCTGCTCCTGCTCTTCCCCAGGGCCCCTGCCCCTCCTCAGCCCCGCCCAGCCCGCACTCCCCTGAGCTCTGCAGCAGGGCCAGGCCTGCACTCACCGGCCGCGGGAAGTGCAGAGACCCGGCCCCCGCCGCGCCGCCGGTGAGTGCTGGGGGGTGGTTCCCCCAGCCCTCCAACCAGCGCCCCCGGAAGCCTGGGGCACCCCCCCGCGGGGGAGCTGTGTAGGGCCCCAGAATATTTAGGGACGGCCCCGGTGCCCGCCGCCCTGCCCGCAGCCAGCCCCTGCTGCACCCCCTGCCCGCAGCCAGCCCCACACCCCCTGCCCTGCCCACAGCCAGCCCCACACCCCTGCCTCCAGCCAGCCCCACACCCCCCTGTCTCCAGCCAGCCCCACACACCCCCTGCCCTGCCCACAGCCAGCCCCACACACCCCTGCCTCCAGCCAGCCCCACACCCCCTGCCCTGCCCACAGCCAGCCCCACAC
>QXTE01000007.1:14280950-14313486 GCA_003942145.1 Platysternon megacephalum | reverse complement strand
CAGCCAGCCCCACTCCCACCTGCCCTGCCCACAGCCAGCCCCACACACCCTGCCCTGCCCACAGCCAGCCCCACACCCCCTGTCTCCAGCCAGCCCCACACCCCCTGCCCTGCCCACAGCCAGCCCCACACACCCCTGCCTCCAGCTAGCCCCACACACCCCGTGCCCGAAGCCAGCCAGCCCCGCACCCTGTCAGGTTATTCATTTATTTGTATTAAATATGTAGACTAAATAATGAAATTAATAAATTTTCAAGCCAAATGTGTATTAATTCTAATGAACAATGCCACATTATGCAGTATTCATTTTTGAAAGTGTACAATAAGCAATGCTCCGGGGGGAGGGGAAGGGGTGGGAGTGGGGGTGGGGGGCACAAGGTGGAAGTTTCACCTAGGGCGCAAAATATCCTTGCACCGGCCCTGCATGCACTGCACTCTGAAAACAGAAACAGACTCTTTCGTGTTCTGAATCAATATTAACAGAGGCAACTAATGATTGATGTTGTACACAAGTAAGTTACTTATTAAAATTCTTTACAAAATACTTTCAACTATCTCCTGGTTGGGAAAACTAAAATACGTGAATTTCAAACCAGTAACTAGACCTGATTTTAACACACACACAGTGGGGCCTGAATCCTGCCCTGAAAGCAAGGTTATTGTAACAAATCTGTGGCAAGCTAGGACTTAGCCATCACCACTGTGCTGTACAACAGGGCCATTCACTGTAGCAGAAGGGAGAGAACTCAGATGCACAGGTACCTATTTTTTGAGCTAAAGGAGAATCTCCTTTAGCTGTTATAAGTATTGGGCTTAAAATACACAGCTGAGCCATGATCTGCCTACACAACCAGTGGTTCTCAACTTATGGCCCGCAGGCCGCTTGCAGCCCAATCAGCACCAAGATGTGGCCCATGTGACATCCTCAGGGCCATACAGGTAGTATATATATTGTGTGGATGTGGCCCACATAACACATAGAGAGCTGCATATGTGGCCCATAATGGTAAATAGGTTGAGAACCTCTGCTAGACAATTCATTACAGTATCAGCTTCAAGCTACAGACCAGCTGCAATTAGGAAGGTTGTAGCTCACATTTCTGAGTTAATTATTTTTTTGGCACACTCATATTTCACTTAGCGGTCATGACAAAAGTGAGTCCTCTAGGAAACATTTTGGCATTCACTGAGCTAATAAAACAGATTGATTTTTTTTATGCCAAGCTTAACAATCATGCCAAGTTGCTAGTCATCTGAGCTAAAAGCTGAGAAAAAAAATGAAAATTTCTTCCACTCAAACCCAACAGTGTAAACTGTGACATTCCCCAAGCAGGTCTGAGGCACCTTGTTGCAGTTGAAACAAGAGATATGACTAGGGTGACCAGAGAGCAAGTGTGAAAAATCAGGACAGGGGTGGGGGGTAATAGGAGCCTATATAAGACAAAGCCCCAAATATCGGGACTGTCCCTATAATATTGGGACATCTGGTCACCCTAGATATGACAGAAACAGAGCACACTAGTGTCACTTCATATGAAGAATATTTGACCTTTTATCTTCTTGGCCATATAGATGTGGATGAAGAAGCAGAATTCCTAGTGTTAATGCTTCGGACTTAACAATGCTGCAGGCAGCTAGCTGTTAGTGCCAGACACATACAATGTGGGAATGTAGCTGGCACTCAGGCTCTGGGCCTGTTTAGAAATTGCACATGTTTTACAGAGTATTTATGATGGTGAAGCACATGCCAGCTGTAATGTACTTCTCAGGACTGTTAAAGCAATTGATTTCATTGCCAAGCTCCCGTCTGACAATTTGTAGAAATGGGTCACTGCATTTGCCTGGTGGATTAGTGTCCAGAATGTCCTGCAAGGGCAGCTTTCCAGGATGCTGGGCAGATGCAGCTGAGAATATTGGTTGGCACTCACTTCATTGTGCTTGGGCTCTTCTTACAAATTACAGAATATTCGGTAAGGCAATCAGCTCACTCTGACAAAGACCCAGTATGAGCTACCAGGCAGTGGAGAAAAAGAGGCGAGAGAAAGTGATGTCAGGTAAGTTCATTGCAGGATCAGGGATTTTCTTAGTCATATTCAGATGTTCCCCTTTTCAAGCTGAATGGTTAGTCAAATTGTGAGGCCCTCTTCCATTTGGAAGTAGAAATTGATGGAGTCTGGTGTTTTCTTCCTATATTCAGTGTAAACAATCAAATTGCATCACAGTCCTGCTCCTCCAAACATAGGAGGAACCAAGAACAAAAAGGAGCAGATTCTTAACTTACAGCACCAACCCTCTTTAGCCAACACCAGACCCAAAAGCTGCCTCTCTAGTTTTTTCCAGGGTCAAACTGTGCTCACAATCTACTGCTCAGCTTTCTTGCTTTTTGCCTCTGCCTGTCCCCTCTACCCCCTTTGTCTGTTCTGAGCTTCTGTGTGTTCTCCCTTCATACACATACACACACAAAATACTCAGAAAACCCCCTGAAGTAACTGGGAGAGGAGACAGGCCCAGCAAATCAAAATCATGAGCACTTTATTTTCAAAAATTGTCAAAAGTAATATGGTATTGGGAAACTATACAGAAGAAACACATGCACCAAAATAAGTCCCTACAAACAACAATTGAAATAAATGAGAATAAAAGCATCTGTTTAGCACCAGTTCCTAATGGTTCCAATGGAACCACCTGTTAGGGGCATACATGATATTATTTAGTGCTTATACAATGCTGTGCAGTGGCAGATCTCACAGCATTTAGCAAAAATGAGTAGATATGTGTGTTTTACAAAATGGGAAACTGAGGCACCAAGAGGTAATTGACTTTCCAAAAGGCAAGCCCCGAATCACTGGTAGATATAGCACTCAAATCTTTGCATCTTGAGTCCCATGCTCTAAGCAGCATGTTATGTTGTTTGCTGTACATGAACCTGCACATGGGAGATGTTTCTGAATGTGTTGAACTGGATAAGCAATTCATTACCTTTCTATTGTGACATTTTATTCAGAGGAAGAGTGTGCTTTATCTATTCTAATGTAAGCTATCCTTTAAAAGAAACACAGGAAATACTCAACAACGATTGAACAGCTGGCCACTGGATGTCGCCCTTACTTCATATGAATACAGATGAACATGGAAAACGACAAACTTATTAAGAAATAAGTGAATTAATTACAATTAAAAAATTTCATCAGACATTTAAAAAATTAATCAGCTAGTACATCTAGCTTTCCCCAGAGAGTCTGATCATGCAGTTTTTGCACACCCAGATCTCCTAATGTTTTCAAGATTGTACTCCCAATCTTTGTTAAATATTTATTTTTTGTTTATAAAATACACTTACCCTGTTCTCTGGTGTTGAAATTCACCCCCATGGAGGGGCCAGCACAAAGGTGAGGCACCACTAAAATATCATGTACCACTTAAGATCTATGACCAGTGATGTGCTACCTGTGTATGCATTGCATGCCCCATGACCAGCTGTGACAGCAGGGCAATTCCGTCCGGACTCCAGATGACATGGAGAACACCATTTTGTAGAACAAAATAGTATCTGCCACACAGTGTGACCTCGCACACACCGTATGAGCAAGGTCACAGCATGGAGGATGCCATTTTGCATGCGAGTGTAGAATTGTATGGCTGACTAAAAATGTCATGGCGCGCCACTGCCTATGACTTAGTGGGAGCTGCTTGGTGCTCAACACTTGAAAAAAATCAGGCCTCTTATGACTTAAGGAGAGAATTTCAATGGTATGAAGGGCGTTTAGACATCCAACTGAGAGCTGGGTGCCTAAATCCCCCTTTGTGCCTTTGAAAGTCTCTCCCTAGGAGCCTAAATTTAGGCATCTATTTTTTAAAGCTCTTGGCCATAGCATATTTCCTCACTTAACCTATGAGGAAAAGAAAATTCTTGTGGCATTTAGCCAAAGCCAAGAGGAACCAACATTTTGGGTATCCCCTGGCCAGAAGCACACTGCCCTATTCAATTTCAGAAAAACAAACTACATTTACAACAAAGAAGTTACAAGAAACATTTCCAAAAACAAATTAAAAAAAAGTTTGCTCCTTGAGAGGGACTCTGCACTGTATTATAAATGCCAGTAGAGCATGGTATGATATGTAAACAATGAAATTAACACTTTGCCTGTGAGTTGGACTTTTGTGGGAGGAAAGGAAAAGTATAGGAGAATGTTACTGTTTAATAATCATATTTAGAGAACTTCAGGAATCAAATTCTCTCTTTCCCAGCCAGGGCCGGCTCTAGGTTTTTTGATGCCCCAAGCAAAACAATTTTTGGCTGCCCCCCACCCCAGCCCTGGGCCCTCCCCCACAAGCACCCCCTGCGGCCCCAGCCCTGGGCTCTCTCTCCCCCCCACCACCCGCACCCCCCCCGCCACCCCAGCCCTGGGCTCCCCCCCACCAGTGCTGACTCCACCTGCCCCCCCCTTGCCTCCAGCCGGTCCGGCGCTGACAGGGTCAGGTTAAGCAGCGGGGCTCCTGGGCCGCGCCTCAGCCCAGGGTCCCTCCAGCCAGGGCTCCTGCCTCCAGGACTGGCCGGGACCCGGGAGGGCAGAGCCGGGGGACCGCCCCGGCAGGGGGCTGAGGTGCCAGGGCAGGGTAGCCCCAGAGGGAGCGGAGCCCCGGAGAGCAGGACGTGGGCCCTGCACGGCAGCGCCCAGCCCTCTATGGCCCCGCTGCTGCTGCTGCTGCTGCTTCTGGCCGCCCTGCCACAGCCCCTGAGCGGCTCGGGCTGCTTCGCCCAGCCCCGGCTGCGGCGCTGGGGGGCGGCCGCCCTGTGGCACCTGCAGGTGGCTCCGTGTGCCCCACGGGGCGGCCCCCAGCCTGAGTGTCCCCCACTCGGAGCCTGCCCGGCCCAGCCACAAGGTGCAGGCGCTGCTCCCCCGCGGCAGGAACCACAGCAGCCCCAGGATGCCCCCCCACGCACGACGCGTTGCTGCTGCCAGGGCTGGCTCTAGGCTTTTGCCGCCCGAAGCAACAAATAAATAAATATATAAAAAGATGGCCGGAGTGCCGCCCCTGAAAATGTGCCTCCCCAAGCACCTGCTTGGTTTGCTGGTGCCTAGAGCCGGCCCTGTTCCCAGCTACCTGCAAATTAGAGAAAAATAAAAAATCATGATTCCCAACAAAACTAAGTTTGAGAGCTTCAACCAACCAGAATACCAGAAATTAGCTAACAGAAAGAAATGGCTTGTTGATTTCACTGCTTTGCATAGGTCAGGAAATCTAAGTTAAGATGTTTTACTTCTTCTTTTCACATCTTGTAAATAGGACAGAATAAGTGCTGGTAAATGTAACCTCAATATTTTCAATAAAATTAACTATAATCATTTGTTTAAATGTTTTCACTTTGTTTTAGGTCTTTGGGAAAAGGTAAATGTGTTTTAAGATACAGAAGAATATGTATTTTTTGACATATTGATAGTTTTCTTTGCTGTATAATTTAGTACTCTTAAAAGTCCAATATAGGTAGAGGCAGATGGCTGGCCTATGTTATTAATAACTATTAATATATCTAATAGCTAATTTAGCTACAACAAATCAGGAAAAAGATCTTAGAGTCATCATGGATAGTTCTCTGAAGACGTCCACGCAGTGTGCAGAGGCGGTCAAAAAAGCAAACAGGATGTTAGGAATAATTAAAAAGGGGATAGAGAATAAGACGGAGAATATATTATTGCCCTTATATAAATCGATGGTACGCCACATCTAGAATACTGTGTACAGATGTGGTCTCCTCAGCTCAAAAAATTTATACTGGCACTAGAAAAGGTTCAGAGAAGGGCAACTAAAATGATTAGGGGTTTGGAACGGGTCCCATATGAGGAAAGATTAAAGAGGCTAGGACTTTTCAGCTTGGAAAAGAGGAGACTAGGGGGGGATATGATAGAGCAGGGGTAGACAACCTATGGCACGCGTGCCGAAGGCGGCACGCGAGCTGATTTTCAGTGGCACTCACACTGCCCGGGTCCTGGCCACCGGTCCGGGGGGCTCTGCATTTTAATTTAATTTTAAATGAAGCTTCTTACACATTTTAAAAACCTTATTTACTTTACATACAACAATAGTTTAGGTATATATTATACACTTATAGAAAGAGACCTTCTAAAAACGTTAAAATGTATGACTGGCACGCGAAACCTTAAATTAGAGTGAATAAATGAAGACTCGGCACACCACTTCCGAAAGGTTGCCGACCCCTGTGATAGAGGTATATAAAATCATGAGTGATGTGGAGAAAGTAGATAAGGAAAAGTTATTTACTTATTCCCATAATACAAGAACTAGGGGCCACCAAATGAAATTAATGGGCAGCAGGTTTAAAACAAATAAAAGGAAGTTCTTCTTCACACAGCGCAGAGTCAACTTGTAGAACTCCTTGCCTGAGGAGGTTGTGAAGGCTAGGACTATAACAGCATTTAAAAGAGAACTGGATAAATTCATGGATGCTAAGTCCATTAATGGCTATTAGCCAGGATGGGTAAGGAATGGTGTCCCTAGCCTCTGTTTGTCAGAGGGTGGAGATGGATGGCAGGAGAGAGATCACTTGATCATTGCCTGTTAGGTTCACTCCCTCTGGGGCACCTGGCATTGGCCACTGTCGGTAGACAGGATACTGGGCTAGATGGACTTTTGGTCTGACCCAGTACGGCCGTTCTTATGTTCTTATCTGTTTGCTGTGTTGCTGTAGCTGCATTGATCCGAGGATATGAGACACACAAGGTAGATGAGGTCATATCTTTTATTGGATGTCAACTTCGGTTTGTGGAAGGGACAAGCTTTCAAGCATACATAGCGCTCTTCCGGACCTGCCTTGTGTCTCATTAATATATCTGACAGTTATACAGCACCTTTCATGACATTGCAGTATGATAATTATAGATGTCAGTCCATCCAGTGCTGAATTGCAGCCACCTCTGGAGTTTAGCTGGGCAGCTCTTTAACAGCATACAGCAATATTACACAGCAGTTTAGGACAGTAAGTTAAGAATTCTGTATCCAAATTGACATTGTAGGGATGGGGGAGAAATTAGGTAGGTAACTATCCCAGCTGGAATTTGGCAGTGACACCAGAGGTAACATTGCTATTCTTGTGAAAAATTCCATCCAGTCTTTAATAACTAGGAGTGATCAGAAAATTAGTTTTATACATCTTCTCTAGTCACCTCCAGGGGCATTGATTCAGTAATGACTCAGAGAGAACAGTGCCACATATTGAAACACCAATATACTCGCCAACAGCACTATACTCCCTTCTGCCTATGAAAATCTCCCCCTAAATCCTAAGTGGCCTGAATTTCAAGTATTGAGCACTCAGCCCAATGAAATATGCACCCACCAGTTCCTACTGAAGTCTTAGGGTTTCATAGATTCATAGATTCTAGGGCTGGAAGGGACCTCGAGAGGTCATCGAGTCCAGTCCCCTGCCCTCATGGCAGGACCAAATACTGTCTAGACCATCCCTGATAGACATTTATGTAACCCACTCTTAAATATCTCCAGAGATGGAGATTCCACAACCTCCCTAGGCAGTTTATTCCAGTGTTTAACCACCCTGACAGTTAAGAACTTTTTCCTAATGTCCAACCTAAACCTCCCTTGCTGCAGTTTAAGCCCATTGCTTCTTGTTCTATCCTTAGAGGCTAAGATGAACACATTTTCTCCCTCCTCCTTGTGACACCCTTTTAGATACCTGAAAACTGCTATCATGTCCCCTCTCAGTCTTCTCTTTTCCAAACTAAACAAACCCAATTCTTTCAGCCTTCCTTCATAGGTCATGTTCTCTAGACCTTTAATCATTCTTGTTGCTCTTCTCTGGACCCTCTCCAATTTCTCCACATCTTTCTTGAAATGCGGTGCCCAGAACTGGACACAATACTCCAGTTGAGGCCTAACCAGCGCAGAGTAGAGCGGAAGAATGACTTCTCGTGTCTTGCTCACAACACACCTGTTAATACATCCCAGAATCATGTTTGCTTTTTTTGCAACAGCATCACACTGTTGACTCATATTTAGCTTGTGGTCCACTATAACCCCTAGATCCCTTTCTGCCGTACTCCTTCCTAGACAGTCTCTTCCCATTCTGTATGTGTGAAACTGATTGTTCCTTCCTAAGTGGAGCACTTTGCATTTGTCTTTGTTAAACTTCATCCTGTTTACCTCAGACCATTTCTCCAATTTGTCCAGATCATTTTGAATTATGACCCTGTCCTCCAAAGCAGTTGCAATCCCTCCCAGTTTGGTATCATCTGCAAACTTAATAAGCGTACTTTCTATGCCAATATCTAAGTCGTTAATGAAGATATTGAACAGAGCCGGTCCCAAAACAGACCCCTGCGGAACCCCACTTGTTATGCCTTTCCAGCAGGATTGGGAACCATTAATAACAACTCTCTGAGTACGGTTATCCAGCCAGTTATGCACCCACCTTATAGTAGCCCCATCTAAATTGTATTTGCCTAGTTTATCGATAAGAATATCATGCGAGACCGTATCAAATGCCTTACTAAAGTCTAGGTATACCACATCCACAGCTTCTCCCTTATCCACAAGACTCGTTATCCTATCAAAGAAAGCTATCAGATTGGTTTGACACGATTTGTTCTTTACAAATCCATGCTGGCTATTCCCTATCACCTTACCACCTTCCAAGTGTTTGCAGATGATTTCCTTAATTACTTGCTCCATTATCTTCCCTGGCACAGAAGTTAAACTAACTGGTCTGTAGTTTTTTTATTTCCCTTTTTATAGATGGGCACTATATTTGCCCTTTTCTTCTGGAATCTCTCATCTCCCATGATTTTCCAAAGATAATAGCTAGAGGCTCAGATACCTCCTCTATTAGCTCCTTGAGTATTCTAGGATGCATTTCATCAGGCCTTGGTGTCTTGCAGGCATCTAACTTTTCTAAGTGATTTTTAACTTGTTCTTTTTTTATTTTATCTTCTAAACCTACCCCCTTCCCATTAGCATTCACTATGTTAGGCATTCCTTCAGACTTCTTGGTGAAGACCGAAACAAAGAAGTCATTAAGCATCTCTGCCATTTACAAGTTTCCTGTTACTGTTTCTCCCTCCTCACTGAGCAGTGGGCCTACCCTGTCCTTGGTCTTCCTCTTGCTTCTAATGTATTGATAAAAAGTCTTCTTGTTTCCCTTTATTCCTGTAGCTAGTTTGAGCTCATTTTGTGCCTTTGCCTTTCTAATCTTGCCCCTGCATTCCTGTGTTGTTTGCCTATATTCATCCTTTGTAATTTGTCCTAGTTTCCATTTTTTATATGACTCCTTTTTATTTTTTAGATCATGCAAGATCTCGTGGTTAAGCCAAGGTGGTCTTTTGCCACATTTTCTATCTTTCCTACCCAGTGGAATAGTTTGCTTTTGAGCCCTTAATAGTGTCCCTTTGAAAAACAACTCTCCTCAGTTGTTTTTCCCCTCAGTCTTGATTCCCATGGGACCTTACCTATCAGCTCTCTGAGCTTACCAAAATCCGCCTTCCATTGTCTCTATTTTGCTGTACTCCCTTCTACCCTTCCTTAGAATTGTGAACTCTATGATTTCATGATCACTTTCACCCAAGCTGCCTTCCACTTTCAAATTCTCAACGAGTTCCTCCCTATTTGTTAAAATCAAATCTAGAACAGCTTCCCCCCTAGTAGCTTTTTCAACCTTCTGAAATAAATGTTGTCTGCAATGCAGTCCAAGAACTTATTGGATAGTCTGTGCCCCGCTGTGTTATTTTCCCAACATATATCTGGATAGTTGAAGTCCCCCATCACCACCAAATCTTGGGCTTTGGATGATTTTGTTAGTTGTTTAAAAAAAGCCTCATCCACCTGGTAAGGTGGCCTGTAGTAGACTCCTAGCATGACATCATCCTTGTTTTTTACCCCTTTTAGCCTAACCCAGAGACTCTCAACACTTCCGTCTCCTATGTCCATCTCCACTTCAGTCCAAGTGTGTACATTTTTAATATATAAGGCAACACCTCCTCCCTTTTTCCCCGTCTATCCTTCCTGAGCAAGCTGTACCCATCCATACCAACATTCCAATCATGTGTATTATCCCACCAAGTTTCGGTGATGCCAACAATGTTGTATTTATTTATTTGCACTTCCAGTTCTTCCTGCTTATTACCCATACTTCTCGCATTTGTATATAAGCATCTAAGATACTGATTTGATCTTGCCTCCCAGTTTTGCCCTGACCCTCCTTTCTCTCTGCCATTATAGCCCACGCTCCCTCCTATTTCCGACCCATCTCCCAGGTCTCCATATTCTCCACTTACCTGGGGTTGAATTGGTGTGTGATGCTTAAATAGTGCATCAGCTTGGTGCTGCACAGGAGTGAATTCTACCACAAGCCATTTCATGAACAGGTCCAAGACAAACATACAATATTCTCTTTCAGGCAACACTTGATAAAAATCTATGGCCAGCATTTTCAAACTTGGGTTCCTAAAACTAGGCATCTAAATTCATACTTAGGCTCCTAATTAAATGGCCTCATTTACAAAGATGCTGTATGCCACTGAAGTCAGCGAGTAGTGGGTTCTCAGAACCTCTGAAATCAGGCTACCTTTAATTATCTAAACAAGCCGGATGAAAGACAAGAGACCATGGATTGGTTTAATTAGGCTGCAACTTTATTCACTTATAATATCTGGAAGTACCTAACAACAAATTGTACAATGCAGGGAGGAGGGAGTTGGTCCCCCACGGATCCCGACATGGAGCCTCATACACTTCCTCAGCTCCCTTAAAGGGGGCCAGGAAAAGGAGGGGGATCAGCTCCCCACTAACAAGACGTAGGAACCCAAAACCCTCCTACTCAGTTCCCATAAGGGATGCCTTCCTTCAAATTCTTCCATACCAAGTACTATACTGGACATCAGCCACATGGAGGCACCAGCAAAATGCTTGGCTGCCTCTCCCACTCTCATCGGCTACTCAGATATCCATAGATTCCATCCTCTTTTTTTTTTTAAACTGAGGTGAACAATATTTGCATCTAGTGTCTGTTCCCTGGCTGTCAAAGAGTGTACAGGGTGCATCAGCTGGTCCCATAGCATGCCTCTTCTTCCATGCCAGCTCAGGGTTGCCTCACTCCCCAGGCCGAGATGTGAACTGCCCAATCACTTGGGCACCCAGGATGCAAGGACCCAGGACTAGGCACCCAGGATGCAATACTATGCCTGCAAGTCCACACTACCACTTGCTTGGCCTATTTGCATAATGATCCTCAAAGTAAGAGAAGAGAATTAGCTCTGATTCTCTACCTCGGGTCTAATGTATGTCCTGTATGCACTTGAATGCTATCGCCCAATTGTCTGAATCACTGTGGCCCCTAGTTCTAGCTAGTCTGCAGTCATAGCAGCCCCTACCCGGAAAGAGTGGGAACCAGATTTCTGACTGATAACATGAACTTTGTAAGCCTTTGTTTGAAAACTGTAACAAATTGTATGTTGTGAGGGGCTTTCCATCACCCTGAAAAAAAGGGGCTCCTCTCCAATGGGTACCATTGCTGTATAAGTCCTTAGTGCCCTTACAGCGCATATTCTTGCCTCACCTCCCTCCTGTAGCCATCAGCAGCACATGAACACTCACTTCGGGAAGGCAAGCCCCGCGGCCCCACCCCTTCTGCCCCCCTAACCCATCAGAGCCCATTTCCCCACACACACACACACACTGCAGCTGGAGAAGCCGTGGCCAAACAGCACTGGGCTGCACACTGGCCTTCCCTAGCCTCGCTGGCTGGCCCTGAGCCCCAGCCCGACCTCCAGGCTGCCGGTTGGCCCCAAGCCACCCCGGGCTGCTGGTCGGCCCCAAGCCCGAGCCCCCGCCAGCTTTGGGGGAGAGGAGGAGAGAGGGCAAGGCCTTGGGGTGGAGCATGGGTGAGGCCGTGATCTGGGTTAGGGGAGGCTTAGCATCCCTGGCCTATGATACCTGCTGCCTATGCCTGTAGCATTATGTACTCACCTTGCCTCCCCCCATTGGTTTTCGAGATCCTTACAGTTAAGATGGACTGATTTCTCTTCCCATTGTAAATCCCTCCACTCCAAACCTGTTATAAAAATATCCCTTGCTGACCCAGGCACGAATTTGCCAACACTAAAAGCTCCAAAACATGCTACTAGGAATGCACCCTTGAACAAGGCTGCCTCCTATCTGCTTCTATATTTGATTGAGAACTTGCATTAAGTCTCTATGCATTTGAACAGTGGTGTGGTGACATGGATCTTTTCAAGGGTCCATGTCCCAAGACCACTCCACTGAAATCCTCCAAACTAGGAACCTACTACAAGGATCTGGGTAACCCCTCATGCTACTGGCAAATGTAAGGCCCGAAGGGTGAATGGAGATGGTAGATGCTGCAAGCCCCCGGGTTACTAGAGACACCATGTATTGAAGCATCTGGTCTGGAATCAGCAGTATCATTGCGAGGCTTTCCCTCCTCCTCAAATTGCACAAAATTGTTAAAATTCCTGTCATAGGCCCTAAAGTTTCATGGTGATACCGATCACCATACTACCCTAAGAGGCATCATACGCTAAGGTTCCAGAATGCTACTGACATCCGCTCTGATTCTTTGTTGGTCTAGGTCCCAAAATCTGTCCATCTGAAATCAAGACAATGTACAGGCTATTGCATTATCATTCCCAGGCATATGCTTGGCAGAGAAACATATGTTAAGATTTAACCACTAATACAAATGCCCTTACCAAGCTCATAACCCAGTGTGATCTGTAGGCCTGGCAATTGATAACATGTACCACCACCATGCTGTCACTTCAAAAACTCACGTTTGTTTGCCAAATCCATTCCCCAAATAGTTACTGCTACCAAAACGGGGGGAAAAAATCAGGAATGTTTCATTCTTTTTTATACTGCTTTGTATCCAATTGGAGGGCCATTTCTGGGTACACCACCTATCATAGAAATACAGGGCTGGAAGGGACCTCAGGAAGTCATCAAGTCCAGCCCAGTGTACTGAGGCAGGACCAAGTAACCGTAGGCCATCCTTGACAGATGTTTGTCCAACCTGTTCTTAAAAACCTCCAATGATGGGAATTCCACAACCTCTCTTAAAAGTCTATTCCAGGGCTTAACTACCTGTATAGTTAGAAAAATTTTCCTAATATTTAACCTAAACCTTCCTTGCTGCAGATTAAACCTGTTAATTCTTGCCCTGCCTTTAGTGGACATGGAGAATATTTGATCCCTGTCCTCTTTATAACAGCCCTTAATGTATTTGAAGACTGTTATCAGTTCCCCTCCCCGCCGTCATCTCTTCTCAAGACGAAACATGCCCAGTTTTTTTTAACCTTTACTAATAGGTCTGGTTTTCTAAATCTATTATTATATTTGCATGATCATTACACACAGTTGAAAAGGTGCCTACTCAACATACTGGCACAGTGACGTTATTAGACAGTATCATATACTTTAGACACATGGGCAAAATCCTGGTCCTACTGAAGTCAATGGCAAAACACCCACTGACTTCAGTGGGTCAGGATTTTGCCCCTGGAATAGTCTTCACTGAAGCATGAGTTACTACCAGGGCACGAGACCCAGTGATACACAGTACCCAAATCTGCACCCCATGGGTTTGAGCGTACAGATCGCACAGAAGGCAGTTGGAATACAGAGGCTTCCTCATACATCTCTCCCAATGCCAAGGATGGATCCTTCGCTGCTAATAAGCACCCCTTGTCCTCCAGAGGAGCCACTAGGCATCTTGGTGTGGTCCAGAGTGTTCACTGTCTGGCCAAAGATTAAATTAAAAACTTCCTATAAATATGCCACAACTTCTTGTTAGGGTAACCTCAACAGAATTCCTGAAACACTCGGAGCTTAACTGAAGACAAGCTTTTCCCAATACCCCCACTGCCAGCTCCTCTTTCCTGTTCCCTGACCTCTGTCCCCAATCTCATAACCTGGTGTAAGCAGGGGGTGGTAGGTTTACCCATAGGCGCCGACTTCCTGATTTCCGTGGGGTGCTCAACCCCGCTCTATCCCAGGCCCTGCCCCCACTCCACCCCTTCCCCCAAGGTCCCGACTCACCTCTTTCTGCCCCCGCTCTGCCTCTTCCTGCCCCATTCTGCCCCCTCCCCTAGACGACTGGTGCCTTCCCTTACTGGGGGAGGCACAATCAAAAGGGGAGGTCACGTGTCCCCCCAGCAACTCCCAGAACAGGGCCACCGCGCTGTCCCCACAGCATGTTACCTGCAAGGGGGGGGGGGAGGGTGCTCTATCCTCCCACTGCGTCTGGCACACACACACACCCCGCATGCTCTGCTGCTCTCCGTGGCGGGAGGGAGCTGCTTCTAACGCTGGCCCTTCCCAGGTTGTGCTTTGCAGCCCGGCAGCTGCCTGAGAGAACCTGGCTGGGGAGGCGGCTTCTGCACACTGCCCGAGCTCGAGTGCCGGGGGATGGGGGACTCCAGCTTGCTTGCCCCCGGTCCATGGCACCCAAGCCCGGGCAAGGAGCGGAAGCCACCTCCCCAGCCAGGCTCTCTCAGGCAGCTGCCAGCCCGCCACGCTGCAGAGCAGCGTCCCAGGGGCCAGAAGGGGCTGGTACCGCCCCTTCACTCCCCAGAATCTGGGGGAGTCCCCCTGATGCGTGCTCAGCCCTGCCCCACCTCTTCCTGCCCCATTCCACCTTCTCACCCCACCTCTTCCTTCCCCCTGCTGCTCCCCCTCCCCCCAGTGCCTCCTGCACGCCACTGAATAGTTGATTCAGGCGGGATGGCTGGGAGGGAGGGCGAGGAGCTGATCAGCGGGGGCCTGTCGCTGGCAGGAGGAGCTGGTGGGGAGGGGGAGAAGGGGCCCACTGGTGTGGAGAGGGGGAGAAGGGGCCTGGAGCACCTGCGGAGTCGGTGCCTATGGGTTTACCCCCCAATCTTCTACCATATTGGGGTCTTCCCTGAAAGCTATAGCAGTTGTGGGCTACATAGGCCCCCAAACACAGCTTGTGTTTAAATCTTTATATGTTCCAAAAACACCCACCCTCATTAAAAGCCCAGCAAACGTTATTTAGAGCATCGAGTCTCTGGTGGACATGCTGAGTAGTAAACAGGCCACTATCAGTGTGAATACCTGGCCCCCATGGTGTCATGCATCCCAACCACAGCATATGATGCAGGATGTCCCATCAAATCCTAGTCTGAGTTGCAGCTCTCAGTCTAAATCGCTCATCATAGTCAAACTAAGCCATGCCTCCAAATGTATTATATGCCCTCCTGATTATATTCAAGCTTCTTCCCAGGAATTGTTCTGAAATGACACCTGTGTAAATTAAAAAAGATGCTTCCCAATTTTTCCAGGTTCTAGCCACCCATGGATGCTTGGCTTGTCCTTGCTTTGCTTGTCCTGTCCCATCTTACTGTCTGTCGTAGCTTCCCGGTGGAGCGGTGATAAAATGTCTATGTATTCACCTCTCAATATCTTATCGTAAGTGTTGCAGAACTCCCACTTTGTCTGACACTCCTGCATAATCATGTTCTCAACTTACCTCTATGGAACCCTCAAAGTCCTGAGGCCCCCCTGGATCCTGGAAGAGTGATCTTATGTCATGAATCAACATTCCCTGTGTGAGTCAGAGTCTGAATTTTTCTCTCCTACCCCTGCATTAATGACTGTCACCAGGCCAGGCTTCTCCCCCTCCAACAAGGAGGTTTATTTTCTTAACAATCAAGAAAGCCTCACTAATGAATAATTAACTCATTACTTAGCCTCAGGCTTCAGGGTGATCCATGACAGGGATCTCTGGCACCCCTACTCCTGGAAGCTTCCCAGTTTCAGTCTGCTCCACCTCCACTCCCTTCCTTCCTGAGGCAACAGCCCTAGGGTTGCTTCCAGGAGCCCGAGCCCCTGCCCCTTGCTCCAGGGTCCCCACCACAGGAGCTAGCTGTACTCTAGTATGGCTTTCTCTCCTCAGGGCATAGCCTGTCTCCATTCCTCCCCTCCAACTGCCTATTAGCAGCCCTTTATAGGCCCAGGAGTAGCCCAGCTCTCTTTAATTGACTGGATTGGACTTGCTTGCTCTGGTCGAGGAGAGCTTCACTTGGTCTATCCATGGGAACAGCTACCCTATGACAGACTCCAACCTCAATGTGTGGGGTCTGCACCATCTGTTTTTCTCCCATATCTCAAACCTAAGCCCATGTGGGGTGACTGGGACTTCTGCCAAACTCTCCTCTGAGTAAGCCTCCAAACTCTGACACAATTGTAAGATAGCATGCAACGGAAGTGAAAAGCTGTTGACCTCTGATGTAGCCACACTAACATCAGCAACCCCAGATCCTCCCCTCAATATCATACCCCCTCCCTTCCAAACCGTGTGGCTAAATCCATTGTGGGTTTCCCACACATGCAAAGAGAACAGGCTATGAGAGTTAAAATACACTGTCTGGAGCTGAAAGGAGAACTACCAAAAATGAGAAGTTTCTGCATCGAAATATTAAACAGACTGGCTAATTCAGTATCAGTTCTGCTAATCCAAAAATCCCGCTAACTAGAACATATGGGAATTCCCCTTTTTAATGCACATTTTGCTTTGTTTTGGATGTTCTGTAAATAAGAGGGACTTTTCTTTAATACAATTTATGTAATACATTTTCTAAATATCCACAAAACTATGTGTAGTCTCTCTCTCTCTCTCTCTCTCTCTCTATATATATATATATATACACACACACACACACACACACACACCACAAATGGCCTGTTCATTTATAAAACACATATTTATCAGAAAGGAGATAACTGTCTATAATAAAATAAAATGTGTTTTATAAATGAACAAGCCATTTGTGGTGTTTCCAAGTAAGGGCAATCTGGTCAATAAAGTGGTAAATTGAAAGAGTAAAGGACTCTTTTGTTCCTGTTGTATCTTTGTCAATTCCTAATAGAAACCATGTTACTTTATCAAAATATATAGTAACTTCTTTTAATCAAAAATAAGATACAAAAAAGTGAGCTGTTATGGACTGATCTGATCCCTGTGGATTGTAGCAATTTTGAGTATTACCATGTTAAATATTTTTCTTCATAACTTCAGGTATTAACTAATATACAGTAAATAATTAATAGAGATTTCTGAGAAATTCTGTACCCCCTTTGTAAGCAGATATAGGTCAACCGGAATGCTTAAGTGCAGCAAAGCAAGAAGAATTAAAAGAGGAATATAGGGCCAAATCCTGTAGGCCTTACATAGGAAAGCTTCTTAATGGATGGGGGAAAGGCTCTGATTGACATAAATGGGCTTTGAATCAGTCCCTTTAGTATGTGCTTAGCATTTAGCACATGAATAGTTCCATTGAACGCAACTAGTCTGTGAATACATCATGCGGTTCATCTTAGAAAAGAGACAACTAAGGGGGGATATGACAGGGGACTATAAAATCATGAATGGTGTGGAGAAAATGAATAGGGAAGTGTTATTTACCCCTTCACGTAACACAAGAACCAGGGGTCATCCAATGAAAATAATAATAAAACAAACACTAGGAAATACTTTTTCACACAACTCCCAGTCAACCCGTGGAACTTGTTGCCTTGAGAGGTTGTGAGGGCCAAAAGTATAACTGGGTTCAAAAAAGAATTAGGATAAGTTCATGGAGGATGGGTCCATTAATGGCTATTAACCAAGATGGTCAGGGATGAAACCCCAAGCTTTGAGTGTCCCTAAACTGCCAGAAGCGGGCATAGAATGGATCACTCAATAATTGCCCTGTTCTGTTCATTCCTTCTGAAGCATCTGGTACTGGCCACTGTCAGAAGACCGGATATTGGGCTAGATGGACCATTGGTCTGACTCAGTATGGCCGTTATGTTATGTTCTTACTACTTAGTACAGCTAAGCTTTCCTCATAACTGAAAATCCAATGATAGTCCTAAGAAAGAACTTTCTTTTATTTGTTATTTAATACAAGCAAGCAATTCTATAAGGCCATAACTCCAAAACATGTCAGGCACAAAATTATTAGTAGACATATTTCAGCCTTAAAAAGCATGACGCTACAGAACTTCATTACATCCAACCCACCCATCATTTCCAATTATGACTAGTATTAAAGGGAGCACAGCTCCAGAAAAAAATTCACCCTGAACATCTGAGCATAAAATAATTAAAAGAGTAGAATTATTATGAATATTTTCCTCTTCTGCCCTTTTATAATAGGCAAACTATATAAGAACACTTTTTACACAATGATTTCACTAATAGAAGTGAAAATAATAATTTCTACTTTTATTACATGTATTTGTGGGTACATAATCATGAATACTATGAGCAAGATAGTGATTTGGTTAACATCATGTAATTCCATAGTAAATCAGTTGAGTTTCTTACACATCTAGTTGCATTATAAGCAAAATTAACACAGATAAAATCCAAGAATTGGTAAATTATCTTGTGGTCTACACCACAATCATTTCAGTGGACACTGGCAGGTTAGTGTTAATAGCCGCCTTAAGATTAGCCCAGAAAAGGCCATGTTTGCTGTTCTCCTTTGGCCACTCTAAGTATGTTCTCTTTGCCATGAGAGCTTTCAGCTTGTGATATCTGGCAGGAATGAGATACTGCGGGATTGGTTCCAGTAAAATGAGGATTAAGCTATTGGAACTTTCACTAAATAATTTGTGATGGGCAAAGTAAAGCTCATAGTGGCACCATTCACTCTGGACAAAATTGGGAGACAAAACAAAGATTGATTTGTGGCTTTTCTCAATGCAGTTTATAATGTTCTCAACTATGCTTTTGCCAGGAATGAAGTTCCTCTCATGCAGACAGATCTCTACAGACCCATCTTCCTTCTCCAGGTTTGGGATCAGATGATTCTTCACCCAGAGGGAATCCCGTTCACTGTATGAAATAAAAGCATGAAACTGTAAAATGCTTTGCAGATCTTCAGGGTGACTCTTCCGAACCCTACGTTTTGTTTGTGTCCACTGCCACATCATCTTCAAATACCACATTACATCAAAATAGATACACAGAAAGGATGTCACAGCCACTACCACCACTGTAACAACTAGAGCTATAACAAGCAAGAGAGTTGTATTGCAAGATAGTTCAGACAACTGAAAGTCCTTTAACTGAGTTCCCTTTAAGTCGTCTGGATATTCGCACACATAAGATTCTGGCCAGCCAGCCAACCTTCCGCCTGATTTTTTTTCAAAATTAATGAAGTCTCGTAATTCACAAGAACATTGGAATGGATTGTGTCCTCCTCTGAGCTCTCTGATATTTTGACAGCTATGGAAGAAGTCAGATGATGGGGTGAGAATTGAATTCTCTTCTATATTCAGTAATTCCAGACCCCTATAATGACTACATCCAGGCAGCTCAGTTAACCTGTTAAATGCAATATTTAGCTCTTTCAAAGCTTTCAGTTCAGTAATGTCTTTGGGGACAGTTCTGATTTGGTTATTTTGTACATCAAGTATTTGGACATTGATTGGCAAACATCCAAAAACTGAATCTGTCAATTTGTTTGAGGACAAATTCAGTTTAGCCAGAGTTCCAACCCAGTGGCAGCAGTTCTCATTCTCATCATAATACAGCAAATTCCTACTTATGTCCAAATGTTTCAGTGATTTCATTTTACTCGTCATTGAGCTCACCTTGGAAAGATTCTCTAATTGATTTCTCTGTAAGATAAGCATTTTCAAATGAGTCAGAGTGTCACAGTTCTTAAATAACTCATCTGTCAGGGCATTGTATGAAAAATCTAAATATTGAAACAGGCTAGTGTGAGAAGGGCAAAGCATGTGTGGCATATACGCATCAGATATTGTCAAATTTTCAATGTTCATATCTGAAAATGTTTTGTACAGAATATCTTGAGAGAAAGAAAAAACCTTAGTACGAATATGCTCCGGTATAAGTGCTTTCATTGAACTGCCTGAATAGACAGATTGTGCCCAATAGCTTAAGAGTGTATTGGTCATACTCTGAATAGGTCCCCCAAAGGTCAAATTTTTCACAGTGAAATATTCTACAGGTGTATACCAAACAATCATGAAAATTCGCACAAGGATACTCCAGGACAAATCCACATTGTTGAACCTCAGATTGAGTGTCTTGAATTTCAAAGGGTCAAAAGGAGGGAAAGGGAAATCTGTAGAGTTATATCTAATATTTGACAACTCTAACTTCTCTGAAGTGTTCATTCCATCATACAAAAGGGGAAAAGAAAAGTTTTTGTTTATTGGGAAAACAATGTGAAGGTTCTTTGTGTTTAAGACTGTCAGACTCTTGGATTCATAGTGAGAAAGGTCTTCTAAGGTTAGGAAGACAGTATGCAGTTGCAAATGTGTAATACCTCTGAAGTCTGACTTTCGTATCATTGTGGCACTCAGTCCCAGGTATTCCAGGTTCAACATATTGCCAAATTCCTGACAGATGGGCAAAGTTTTAAACTTATTGAAAGAAAGATCTAAATGTCTAAGACCAGCAAGAGTCTGACAGCACATATTCCACAAGTTGTTATGAGATAAATCTAAGCATTCTAATTTCTCATTGAATTTGAAAACATTGAAGTCAAGCTCTCTGATTAGATTATGAGACAGATTTAATACTTGCAGTTCAGGCAGAGAACTGAAATCTGAGATATGAAGTTCAGAGATATTTTTCTGTGATAAATCCAACACTGTTGTATGTCTTGACTGGCTTTTTGGAACACAAGCTAGAAAGCTGCTTGAATAGTGTGCAGTAAATTCATTTCCCACAGTTGGCTGGATATTATTCCACAGTGTGAATGTAAAGATACAAGCAAACAGGAAGATATTTGTCAGGGATCCCATGGTTTCCTCCAGCATTATGCTGGCTCTTTGAAGATAATTGTGTTTTCTGTCTAATATTTCTCAGTGCTGACTCCAACCCTATAAAAAGAAATTGCATGATTAAATTGTTGTATTTTTAGTGAGATGAGGGTATATGGTAGAGTATAATTTCACCACATAGTTTATATAATAAAAATGATATCCTGCACATTATTTTTCTAAATTAGTATCAAATTCATATTATTTATTTCTGGTAATTTCTCAAGGACAATTTCTCTGTTAAGTATAAAGGTAAAGCAACACAAAGAGACTCATGCTTTTATTTTGTTAAATATTTAGTATTTTTCAGTAGGATGGATACAAATGCTGATGCCTTTTAAAAAAAAATACAGGTAGAAACCGCAAAGGTATTAGCAAATACAAACTTCTCAGCAAACTTTAAAATGAAACAAACTGAAACAGCATTGATGTATTTAGGCGTTAAAGGAAAAATCTCATGTAAATAAGAATATCCTACTGTGACCCAGAATCTGCAGATCTAAAGTCTTCCATAGGATGTTCTAGATTGGCCTGGTCCTGACACAGTAGGTGACAAAGCTGCCACAAGCCTTGCAGCCCTGCCCAAAGATTGGCTAAGCACAGTCCTTACACTCAGAGGAGCACGGGAGTTTCTCCTCCTGGTTTAGAGGCAGGAAAGTTGGTGGAATCATGGCCCTACACTCCCTCAACACCAGCTCAAGGAGCCAGCCAGTTGTGCGAGGGAGAGCAGGCTACACCAAAGAGCTGGTGCTGAGTGTTCATTCCCACTGTGCACTAGCGAGCTTGGGGAAGAATTGTCCCTCCTCCTAAGTACAGCAACTACAATATATCAAAAAGTGTAGAACAATGTGACTACAGTGTGACCATAGTGTAGTCAATGTATCTATATGATCCAGTATTCCACACAAAGCTAGCACTAACCTCATGGCACTGCAAAGGCCCCCACATCTGCTAGTTTCAGCCCTGCATTGCCTTGCAGTAGCAGCAGGACAGACCAAGAAGCTCTAAGAAAGACCAACGAGGAAAACAGCATAAGGCAGGATCTGTGGGTTAAAAACTCCATGGGGACAGATATTGTGGAGACAGAAACTGGTCCAATGTAGTGATCTTATGGCCAAACTTTTCAGCATTATGAAGAGTCTTGAAGAGGTGTTTGCCCAACAACAGGCCAAGAATGTTGGTGGTATTACTATCATCCAAGTGTATGTCCATACTATACTCACAGGGTGTGATTGCAGCACAAGTAAACATACCCGAGCTAGCTTCAATCTAGCTAGCTCAGGTCCTGGAGCAATGAAGATGCACAGCGCACACTTCAGTATGGGCTGCAAAAGCCCACTCAGAACCCTGGGTAATTATTCACGGGGCTAACCCATGCTGAAGCTTGCCACAGCTTCACTGCTCTAGTACTTGAGCTAGCTCCGGTGCATCCACTTGAGCTGCAATCCCCTCCTGTGATGATGAGAGACATACCCTAAGGCAAGTAATTAATGCAATGAACACCTGACTTTAAGTGCTAGTGACTCATCAACTGTTGCAGGAGAAATATAAAACCCTGCACTTTGGTTCTAGGCAGGTAAAATGCTTTTCAGTTCACCCTTAAAGTAATTTTTGTTTAAATAACAATCAAGAATCAACTTTTATGTATTCTATGGTATAATCCTAATTAGACCCAGGCTAAATTGATTAGACTAATAAAAAAATCTCTTCCCCTCATCTCTCAGTTCCTTTTTTCCTTTGAGACAAGGAAAGCAAAAATACATGTAAAATGAAGCTAATAAAAGCAACAACAGAAGAGTAACAGGATGAAGTGGAAATGTAACTGCTGAGGAAAACAATGTTTTATAATAATATGGGCCAGATTCTGCCCCATAGGAGCTGTATGAGTGCATCTGAGGACAGAAGCTGGTTTTATATCAAGCTCAGACTGATCTATAGGGCTATATTGAAATTTCCCAGGAAGCACCAGGACAGGGATACTCCCACACTGCCTCCAAACAGTGGCAGATCCCATTCATCTGCAGATCTGAGTCATGGTTGGCAGAGGACCCCAAATCCCAGTAAAACATAGAGCTATATGAAGAAGGTGATCCCACTGCTGCAGGAAAATGGAGTCAGGAGACATAGTAAGTGAGGATTCAGCTAGGATGTGGAGGGACCCAAGCTGTGCACAGTTGTCCCTTGTGTTTGAATTTAGCATGCTGCTGTGGTATGAACTATGGTGAAGCGTTATCTGAGACAGGCACTGCATACGCATAACACTGTTGGGTGCTAAAGTCAAACACTGAAGCAGCTCAGCCTACCAGAGAATGGTAACATGAAGAGGCAGCAGCAGTGATACTTCCAGTTCCCTTTTATGCTGGTTGGAAAATGGGGAAATTTGCCAAGATATTTGCTATATTTTTGTCCCTTTTTTTGTTGAAATTCAACATTCAGATGAAAATTTTCACTGAAATTTCAAAATTCAAATAATTCTAGTCAACATTAGAGGAAATACCAGCCCCCTGGAGTCTGGTGGTGGGGTGAATAGAGACAGCATGAGCCACTATTGCCCATTTCACCATTAAATACTCTTTATCTCCTTTCTCTGAAGGCATTTGTCTCCCAGTTCAAAGCATCTTCATGTACACACCAAAATATGAAGGATATATACATAACACAGCCTACAAAGTCAATAGCAAGTGAAATTTACCCCTGGGCAAAGGGCTAGCAAAAGGCCTATGCAACACTTAAGTCCCACTTAACCCCTTCAAGGCGGGACTTAAGTGATATCAAGTCTTCATGTTGGGCCTCTGCAGAGGGGTGAATTTCTTTCCAAATGCAAACTCCTTTTATAATCAATAATGACCACAGATAAAAAGCAGATAAATAAAGTGGAATATTTTTTACTCATTCTCAATATTTCTAACAAACAGAATCTCACTGAATTTTATTCAGATACTGATACTAGAGTTCAGTAAAAGCAAACAACTGTCTACATGCTCATCTTAACATACGGGATACTTACATGACCATATGGATTATCTGGAAGTAAAGCTGCCTGCTATGTAGAGTATTTACCAAAGTCAAACTGCTTAAAATAATACTAAGACAAGTTTGATGGTGTAACAATGCGTGTTTCTGATAGTAGCACAGATGATGTCGAGATTTACCACATCTCTCCTCAGTCATATGTACAAAAAACAGGAAGCAAAACCTTCACTGTCAACTTCACATTGTACTGAAGCCTTTTTCAGGGCTCAATATGCAAGATGCTGAGTGCTGTTTCATGTAAGGACATGAGAAGCTCTTTATTAAGAGAACTGTTTACAGTGGTGCTACAACTGTGACTGGCCTTCTAGCCATATTTACACAGAAGGGCTTCCTGGCACTTCTTCCAAACTCCTCCTCCTTTCCATGTTTGATTCAACATAACAAGCACAAACTTAAAACCTCTGGAGAACAATATGACGCTTGTCTCAGACCATGCCTCAAGTGCTAAGTGCTCACGTTTGTGTTGATGGGCTCACAAAAATGTGTGGGGCGGGGGGGTCAAAACTGTTCCCCTTGTCCTGCAGGGTGGAGTGACATGGGAAGGGCCTGACATGTGGGGAACTGAAAGAGGGTTCCCAATATCATGTGCTCTCCCCAGGTTGAAGGCCATGGCTAGGTTGGCGTCAGGGGCGGCTCTAGCTTTTTTGCCGCCCCAAGCACGGCAGTCAGGCGGCTTTTGGCAGCATGCCTGCGGGAGGTCCTCAGTCCCGCGGATTCGGCAGCATGCCTGCGGGAGGTCCCCAGTCCCGCGGATTCGGCGGCATGCCTGCGGGAGGTCCCCAGTCCCGCGGCTTCGGCGTACCCACCGCCGAATTGCCGCCGAAGCCGCAGGACTGGCAGACCTCCCGCAGGCATGCCGCCGAATCCGTGGGACTGGGGACCTCCCGCAGGCATGCCGCCGAAGGCTGCCTGACTGCCGCCCTCGCAGGGACCAGCAGGGCGCCCCCCGCGGCTTGTCGCCCCAGGCACGCGCTTGGCACGCTGGTGCCTGGAGCCGCCGCTGGTTGGCATGCTGATTTGAACATAGTGTCACAGTGTTCTCCAGCAGAGCTGTTTGCTTCTGCATCATCTCCTGCAGACTTTCTTGTATGTCTTTTCATCATTCTCCAAATGCTCCCATTCTGTGTCCAGGTGCTCCATCAAAAGCCTCTGGCAGTATATCTACCCTAAAAAAAAAAATAAAAAAAAAGACCTGTGGCACAGCCGCGACTAGCCTGGGTCTGCTGTTTTGGACTCAAGGGGCTTGGGCTGTGCGGCTAAAAACTGCAGTGAAGACATTCGGACTTGGGCTGGAGCCTGGGACTTGAAACCCCTTGAGGGGGTGGGCATCAGAGGCTGGGCTCCAACCTGAGCTCAAAAGTCTACACTGCATTTTTAGCCCCACAGCCCAAGCCCCATGAGCCTGAGTCAATTGGCCTGGGCTCTGAGACTCAGTGTTGCAAGGTTTTTATTGCTTGATCTTCTGCATCTTATTACTCCAGCCAACATCTCCTTCCTCATCCTCTTGAGCTTCCTTCAGAGATTTTTTCAAATATTCAGCAGCTGATAAGGCCCCTATCTGTGAAGGTCATGGCAGGGGAGCAGAGACAGGGGGAGACTCTGCACAAGACGTTATTGTCCCAATACTAATCTCCATGCCTACAATTATAAAAAGTTAACTTTTTTCTTCAGTTTTGGAATGTTGTTGCCATCTGCTTTTCCCATTCTGGGGTGCACTTGGAGATAGTAAGACATTTTCCACCTTACTTTTCCTTTCTTTAGGACCCCTGTAAAGCTGGGTGCGTGGTAGGCTGTGGGGTTGCTGGTGGGCTGACGGTGGGGTGAGGCAATAGCAGGGGGAAGGTTAGTAAATGCATGTGCACCTCAGCAGGCTGTCCTTATGTTGGAGAATGTTATCCTGAGACACATCCCCAAGAGGCAGAGAAGGGTTTAGTTCAAAAAGGCAATGGGCAAACTGGGAAGACACAGCAGCGCTGCTATTTACCAGCATGGTATTCCCCCAGCTGATGCAGGCATAGAAGGGAAAAACCAAGTGTATGGCTGACCCTGAGAACGCTGCATTGCCTTGCAATGTGCATGTCAAAATACAGCATTTTCTTTTACTTAAATTCTCTTTTATAACATCTGCATATCAACACAAAGTTCAATAAATTTACAAGATTAATAGACTTTTGCAGTAATTGGCTTGAACCCAAGGGATTAACAAAACTGAAAATACCTCAGGGAAATAAGCTTTTAATGTCTCTGGCACAGGTGTCATTTTGAACATGCTAAGGGGAACAGGAGGGTGATATGAGCACGTGGAAAGAGGCTTATACTTCTCATCTGCCTCAAAAGGCAGTAGTTTAAATCACCCTATACATTTGTATTATAACACAGCACCGAATACTTACTAGTAGAGCTTCCTCTGCAGCAGTTTCAGAGTGGCTCTCCACCTCGGTTTCAGAGGGCAACTCCAGTGCCTGGATATGTGCTTTGGGATTGGGCATGCTGAAGAGATCTTGGCTGACTGGGGGAATTTCCTTCTGGTCAGGATCTGTAGTCACAAAGTGCTACAGCAGCCCTGCTGCAGTGCTGTAAGTGTAAACAAGCCCATAGTAACCAAATGTTAAGAGGAATTAATTAGTATCCCTTAAATGAAAGTCCTATTCTGAACATTGTACTCTTCATTCACAGAGACTGCATGATGCTATTTCTATTAATTATCTGAGCAAAGCTTTATCTGAACGTTTCACTGATTGAATCATTTCATTAAAAATACAAAAAGTAGACTAAACTCCATACTTTCCACACTGACCAGGTCTATGTTCATGCAAATATCTTAGTTCTGTCTGTGATCTTTATTTTGCTGCTTGTTTGCAGCTGATGTATTATTAAATAAATTTGTATTTATTATTAATAATAAGCACCTACGTTTATATATATCACCTTTCCTCAGGAATCAGCCTAGAGTCCTCTACATACCATGATTACTCACCCACCAGTGAAATGCAGACACTTCTGGGTTGGAAGATAGAAGCCATTCAGAACCAGCAGTACTACTCAAGTTTGTAGGAAGAGTGAAGAATAACTTCTCCATTTGAAACTGCAGAGGGGAAGTTTACGTAGCGTGCCAAGTCAGCCTGGTGGACGTAAGAGAGTGGTGGATGACAGATATATCAGCTGCAGAATGGAGAAGGCCTTTTTCCCTATGGACTGAAAAGAGGCTACCTCAGGTTAACTAGAGACACCTAAGTCCAATTATGGGTTGCCTGTGGTCTTACAAAAAACCCTCTTCTGGTGTAAGAGAAGAGGGAGGCATGAGAAACAAGCTGCAGCACAATTAGAGGAAGCACGGAGAAAAGGCTTCTCCTGGTGGAAGGCTGCTCTCCTCCCTATAGGGAAAACAGCCAAGTTAACTGCTGTTTGGGGAAGGACTGGCAACCAGAAGCAGCATAATGAGGGAATGCCCCAGAGAGGGGGCAGGGAAAGGTATTTCTTTTGTGTTGTAAGTATGGGTTTTTTGTTTTGCTTAGGAGAACTACTCAGGCCTTCCCTGAATATTGAATACTCTGAATATTGAAAAATTAACCAGAGTGAAGAATATAAAACTTCCAGAGCAGAACTGACTTACTCCAGGCTCCCACACTGCCAAAGGGAGAAATGCTGCAGCCCAGGAAGTGAAGGAGGTGCCTTGCCACAGTTCGCAGAACATTAAGCAAGTTGGAACTTGACCATTAGTAGTGGGACTCATCCAAACACTTTGGAAGAGGCCCATACAATTTGTTAGTGATTGCAAGTTGCTAGGGCATTGGGTTGTATGTCTCAGGCAAGAGAGTGTTTGCTTACTTCTCCATAGCCTTGCTGATTGCCATCATTTAGACCCCTGTGTAAGGTGTGAAAAGTGGGTGTAAAATGCCATCATGAATGTAAGCAGGTGAAGAACTCTGATGTAATAGAATTTTACACCAACTTCCACAGAGCTAAATGTCTACACAAGAATCACAGTGCTAGGGCATTGACTCTGAAGGAAAGTGCCATGTATTGAACCACCACCACCACTTCCTCTTGGCTTATTATTTTATACAGATGAGTGTTACAGGAAAACTTCTATTCAAAGTTCACCTGAGGGTGAAGAAAATGCAGCTTGTTTTTTCTCTCCACATAAAAAGTATTAATAAAACTCCAATTTTACTAAGATCTTGACATTTCCTCCCTGAAGAATGCCTAAACTCTTGTAGGGTCCCCAGATTCTGCTGCTGTGCAGTCAAGCTTCATCTCTGCATCATTTGGGAGTTCTATAGCACTGAAGCTAAGCAAGAGCTGAGTTTCACATAGTGCAACCTGAGGGTAAACGGAGAGCTTTAGTCAGCCATAGTTCAGACAATCTGGCTTGCACTGCATAATATTTTAATGACCAGAATGGCAACCTCCTCCTTACGCATATTTTCCTATTCGTGTGAGTCTTTAATGCCTTTATTCACTGGTTCTGTTTGTTTGTAAACTATATTATTGCTACTGATGAAGATGATCATCTAGACACCAGGAATCAAGTCTGCTGATAATGCTGTTTGGCTATTGAAGGCCTGTGTATATTTATAAACTTCCTCTTTCTGATAACTGGCATGCTTCAGTAGTTACCACTTTCAATGCAGTAATATATAGAGACTTCCTCAGTGTGCACAGAAAGTGGGTGAGTCTGCTGACCAATGTTTCTACTTTCCCAGAACTTGTGGGTAAGTGCCACTACAGGAATACGTGATTAGCGGCCTTCCCATGGAGAAAAGAGTCATGCCCCATGTCAGTGAGCAATTTCTCCTTGGACCAAAATTAATTTTACAAGAAGCTGTATAAGTGCTACCCCAGCAGAGTCTTCTGTGACAGAGGCTAAAATAATTGCTCAAAGGACTACAGACTACAATCCAAGCTACTTTTTCCCATGTGGAATCAGGAAAGTAAATTGGATGCAAAAGCACAACACATATTTTAGCTTTTTTGTCATGCCTCTAGCGCATAGTATAGGCAGGAGCATAGGCGGAGAGTTCTATGGGCCCATGGTGCCTGGGCACCAGGAATATTCCCGGCCCGGGGCCTGGCTCCAGCACTGTTTGAGGCCCTGTCTGCCGCCCCTGTGCGCTCTCCCCCCTCGACGTCTCCGGGGTGATTTAAAACAGCCCCGGGGCCCCCACCCACCACCAGCAGCACAGTGGAGCTGAGCGGCTTCTGCCTGCTTGCTCCACGTGGCGGCTGGCCACTCCCTGTGGTCCCTGGGCGGGGTGGGGCGGGTCTGTGTCCACACGTGCTGCTCCCGCCCCAAGTGCCCCTGCAGCCAATAAGAAGCTGCAGGGGCAGTGCCTGGGGGTAGCAGCGTGTGGAGGTCCCCTGGCCTGCCCTGCCTAGGAGTCCCAGGTAAGTGCCGCACCCCCCACACCCTCCCAGAGCCTGCACCCCCACCCCTTTCCCACACACCTCCTCCCGCCCCCAACTCCCTCCCCGAACCTACACGCCCTCCCCTTTCCCACACACCCCCTTTTGCTCCAAACTCCCCCCCAGAGCCTACACCCCCTCTCTCTCCCAGAGCCTGCACCCCCTCCCTCCGCACCCCCTCCCATCCCCAAACTCCCTCCCAGAGCCTGCACCCCTCAACCCCTCCTCCTGCACCCCGAGCCCCTGCCCCAGCCCAGACCCTGCACCCAAACTCCCTCCCAGAGCCTGCACCCCAGACCCCCTCCCCCACCCAAACTCCCTCCCAGAGCCTGAACCCTGCATCCCTCCTGCACCCCAATCCCCTGCCCCAGCCCAGGGCCTGCACCCCAGACCTCCTCCCCCCACCCAAACTCCCTCCCAGAGCCTTAGGCAGGTGGTGGGGATGGGCTCTGGGCGTTCTGGGCACCACCAAAATTTCTACAAACCTGCCGCCCCTGGGCAGGAGAATAATGACACTTGAATGGACCCCTAAGCACAAATTTAAATTTCTTCCCACTCCTACTTACAAGCATTCCCTTCCTATGCTCAGCCACTCAAAGATTTTGAACAGTACTAGTAACCTGCCATTAGATATTACTGCCAGTGATCACTTCAGTAAAGTGCCAGAAGTAGCTTTTTGTTCCCAGGTTACTTCCACAATGGTAAGTAAACTTTTGTTAACAACTTTCAGTCCTGAAAGAAATCAAGAGAGTCAATATCATCTATAGAATGCAATTAATTCCTGGGGAGAATTATGAACTATTTATCCTCAGGCCAATCAGGGAAAAGAATACGATGAATTCTTAAAGCTCCATACACCACACAGGTCATTTAACTGAGCTTTGAAAGACTATTTGCAAATTGCTGACCTAGACAAAAAGCCTTGGATTTTCACATAGAACTGTCAGGCAAACCAACATACAAGAAGTGTCAACTGTCTCCTGGAGAATCATTGGATGAGGACTCAGAGTACACAGACCTAGTTAAATGGGATATTCTCCAAAAGCTAACGGGCTAAATTATAGTTGGCCATACATGGATGCACGAGTGGGAAAAACGTGCAGAAAGCCATTCTTTTTGCATGAATGCAGAAGGCCGTCACAATTTGGCAGCAGGCACTAGCGGGGATAAGGACAGCAGAAGTACCATGCTCAGAAAGGGGTGCGGGGCTGAATGGGGCAAGAGCAAGGATACTGCATTACCACTTGAAGCATGGTATAAATACCTAAATTAGGTATACAGAGAGACCACTTTACATACTAGCAGATTGCTGCTGGAAAGCACAAGCTACATCTTTTTAAAGGTTTAGAAAGCACAAGTCTTCATCACACTCACCCAGGATTATTTCTTCACAGAATATGCAGA
This sequence comes from Platysternon megacephalum, assembly GCA_003942145.1. NCBI lineage: Eukaryota > Metazoa > Chordata > Testudines > Platysternidae > Platysternon > Platysternon megacephalum. The sequence continues at coordinate 14,282,797 of QXTE01000007.1, read as the reverse complement.
ATAAAGGTAGACCAGTAATATATACACATGGTGCTTTAAAAGGGCCAGTTTCACAAAGCTAAAACCAATTATGAGTCAAATCAGCTGGCAGGAAGAATTTAATCAGAAAAATTTCAATAATCACTAGGAATTGTTTAAGAATACTTTACTAGATGCCCAAAAATCCACAATCATGGAAGAAGGCTGTATTGATTAAAAAAACAACCCAGTTTGGAAGGCAAGTGACGGTAGCTATAAAAATTAAAAAATCATATATAACAAATGGAAGAAAAGCAACAAAGAGTCCGGTGGCACCTTAAAGACTAACAGAGGTATTGGAGCATAAGCTTTCGTGGGTGAATGCCCACTTCGCCAGATGCATGCGTCTGATGAAGTGGGTATTCACCCACGAAAGCTTATGCTCCAATACCTCTGTTAGTCTTTAAGGTGCCACCGGACTCTTTGTTGCTTTTCTTCCATTTGTTATATATGATTTTTTAATTTTTATAGCTACCGTCACTTGCCTTCCAAACTGGGTTGTTTTTTTAATCAATACAGCCTTCTTCCATGATTGTGGATTTTTGGGCATCTAGTAAAGTATTCTTAAACAATTCCTAGTGATTATTGAAATTTTTCTGATTAAATTCTTCCTGCCAGCTGATTTGACTCATAATTGGTTTTAGCTTTGTGAAACTGGCCCTTTTAAAGCACCATGTGTATATATTACTGGTCTACCTTTATTCTGCATATTCTGTGAAGAAATAATCCTGGGTGAGTGTGATGAAGACTTGTGCTTTCTAAACCTTTAAAAAGATGTAGCTTGTGCTTTCCAGCAGCAATCTGCTAGTATGTAAAGTGGTCTCTCTGTATACCTAATTTAGGTATTTATACCATGCTTCAAGTGGTAATGCAGTATCCTTGCTCTTGCCCCATTCAGCCCCGCACCCCTTTCTGAGCATGGTACTTCTGCTGTCCTTATCCCCGCTAGTGCCTGCTGCCAAATTGTGACGGCCTTCTGCATTCATGCAAAAAGAATGGCTTTCTGCACGTTTTTCCCACTCGTGCATCCATGTATGGCCAACTATAATTTAGCCCGTTAGCTTTTGGAGAATATCCCATTTAACTAGGTCTGTGTACTCTGAGTCCTCATCCAATGATTCTCCAGGAGACAGTTGACACTTCTTGTATGTTGGTTTTCCTGACAGTTCTATGTGAAAATCCAAGGCTTTTTGTCTAGGTCAGCAATTTGCAAATAGTCTTTCAAAGCTCAGTTAAATGACCTGTGTGGTGTATGGAGCTTTAAGAATTCATCGTATTCTTTTCCCTGATTGGCCTGAGGATAAATAGTTCATAATTCTCCCCAGGAATTAATTGCATTCTATAGATGATATTGACTCTCTTGATTTCTTTCAGGACTGAAAGTTGTTAACAAAAGTTTACTTACCATTGTGGAAGTAACCTGGGAACAAAAAGCTACTTCTGGCACTTTACTGAAGTGATCACTGGCAGTAATATCTAATGGCAGGTTACTAGTACTGTTCAAAATCTTTGAGTGGCTGAGCATAGGAAGGGAATGCTTGTAAGTAGGAGTGGGAAGAAATTTAAATTTGTGCTTAGGGGTCCATTCAAGTGTCATTATTCTCCTGCCCAGGGGCGGCAGGTTTGTAGAAATTTTGGTGGTGCCCAGAACGCCCAGAGCCCATCCCCACCACCTGCCTAAGGCTCTGGGAGGGAGTTTGGGTGGGGGGAGGAGGTCTGGGGTGCAGGCCCTGGGCTGGGGCAGGGGATTGGGGTGCAGGAGGGATGCAGGGTTCAGGCTCTGGGAGGGAGTTTGGGTGGGGGAGGGGGTCTGGGGTGCAGGCTCTGGG
>QXTE01000007.1:14132583-14280690 GCA_003942145.1 Platysternon megacephalum | reverse complement strand
CTAGTCCTGGAACCCACAAGAGGCGAGGCAATTCTTAATTTAGTCCTAAGTGTAGCACAGGATCTGGTCCAACAGGTGAATATAGCTGGACCGCTTGGTACTAGTGACCATAATATACTTAAATTTAACATCCCTGTGGTGGGGAAAACACCACAGCAGCCCAACACTGTAGCATTTAATTTCAGAAAGGGAGACTACACAAAAATGAGGAAGTTAGTTAAACAGAAATTAAAAGGTACAGTGCCAAAAGTGAAATCCCTGCAAGCTGCATGGAAACTTTTTTAGACACCATAGTAGAGGCTCAACTTAAATGTATACCCCAAATTAAAAAACACAGTAAGAGAACCAAAAATGTGCCGCCGTGGCTAAACAACAAAGTAAAAAAAGCAGTGAGAGGCAAAAAGCATCCTTTAAAAAGTGAAAGTTAAATCCTAGTGAGGAAAATAGAAAGGAGCATAAACTCTGGCAAATGAAATGTAAAAATATAATTAGGAAGGCCAAAAAAGAATTTGAAGAACAACTAGCCAAAGACTCAAAAAGTAATAGCAATTATTTTTTTAAGTACATCAGAAGCAGGAAGCCTGCTAAACAACCAGTGGGGCCACTGGACGATCGAGATGCTAAAGGAGCACTCAAGGACGATACGGCCATTGCGGAGAAACTAAATGAATTATTTGCATCAGTCTTCACGGCTGAGGATGTTCTGAAGGAACTCAAATGTAAAACTGCAGAACTACTAACTGTAGTCTGTAACCTATCATTTAAATCAGCTTCTGTACCAAATGACTGGAGGATAGCTAATGTGATGCCAATTTTTTAAAAGGGCTCCAGAGGTGATCCCGGCAATTACAGGCCGGTAAGCCTGACTTCAGTACCAGGCGAACTGGTTCAAACTATAATAAAGAACAAAATTGTCAGACACATACATGAACATAATTTGTTGGGGGAAGAGTCAACATGGTTTTTGTAAAGGGAAATCGTGCCTCACCAATCTATTAGAATTCTTTGAGGGGGTCAACAAGCATGTGGACAAAGGGGATCCAGTGGATATAGTGTACTTAGATTTTCAGAAAGCCTTTGACAAGGTCCCTCACCAAAGGCTCCTAAGCAAAGCAAGCTGTCATGGGAGAAGAGGGAAGGTCCTCTTATGGATTGGTAACTGGTTAAAAGATAGGAAACAAAGGGTAGGAATAAATGGTCAGTTTTCAGAATGGAGAGAGGTAAATAGGGGTATCCCCCAGGGGTCTGTACTGGGACCAGTCCTATTCAATATATTCATAAATGATCTGGAAAAACGGGTAGACAGCGAGGTGGCAAAATTTGCAGATGATACAAAATTGCTCAAGTCCCAGGCAGACGGCGAAGAGCTACAAAAGGGTCTCTCAAAACTGGGTGACTGGGCAACAAAATGGCAGATGAAATTCAATGTTTATAAATGCAAAGAAATGCACATTGGAAAACATAATCCCAACTATACATATAAAATGATGGGATCTAAATTGGCCGTTACTCAAGAAAGAGATCTTGGAGTCATTGTGGATAGTTCTCTGAAAACATCCATTCAATGTGCAGTGGCAATCAAAAAAGCTAACAGAATGTTGGGAATCATTAAGAAAGGGATAGATAATAAGACAGAAAATATCACATTGCCTCTATATAAATCCATGGTATGCCCACATCTTTAATACTGCATGCAGATGTGGTCGCCTCATCTCAAAAAAGATACACCTCTACCCCGATATAACGCGACCCGATATAACACAAATTCGGATATAACGCGGTAAAGCAGTGCTCCGGGGGGGGCAGGGCGGGGCTGCGCACTCCAGCGGATCAAAGCAAGTTCGATATAACGCAGTTTCACCTATAACACGGTAAGATTTTTTGGCTCCCGAGGACAGTGTTATATCGGGGTAGAGGTGTACATTGGAATTGGAAAAGGTTCAGAAAAGTGCAACAAAAATTATTAGGGGTATGGAACGGCTGCCATATGAGGAGAGATTAATAAGACTGGGACTTTTCAGTTTGGAACAGAGATGACTAAGGGGGGATATGATAGAGGTCTATAAAATCATGAGTGGTGTGGAGAAAGTAAATAAGGAAATGTTATTTACTCCTTCTCATAATACAAGAACTAGGTGTCACCAAATGAAATTAATAGGCATCAGGTTTAAAACAAACAAAAGGAAGTATTTTTTCACACAACGCACAGTCACCCTGTGGAACTCCTTGCCAGAGGATGTTATGAAGGCCAAGTCTATAACAGGGTTCAAAAAAGAACTAGATAAGTTCATGGAGGATAGGTCCATCGATGGCTATTAGCCAGGATGGACAGGGATGGTGTCCCTAGCCTTTGTTTGCCAGAAGCTGCGAATGGGTGACAGGGGATGGATGACTTGATGATTACCTGTTCTGTTCATTCCCTCTGGGACACCTAGCATTGGCCACTGTCACAAGACAGGATACTGGGCTAGATGGACCTTTGGTCTGACCCAGTATGGCCGCTTTATGTTCTAACTGATAGGTCTCAAAATATAATTGTAAATAGGGAATCATCCTTGAGCTGGTTTATTTCTACTGGGGTCCCGCATGAATTGCTTCTTAGCCCTACGCTATTTAACATTTTTATTAATGACCTGGAAGAAAACATAAAATCAACACTGATAAAGTTTGCAGATCACACAGATAGTGGGGAGTGGGAAATAATGACAATGACAACAGGTCACTGATTCAGAGCGATCTGCGTCGCTAGGTAAACTGGACTCAAGCAAACAATATGTGTTTTAATATGTGTAAATGTATACTTAAAGGAACAAAGAATGTAGCCTATACTTACAAGACTCTATCCTCGGAAGTACTAATTCTGAAAAAGATTTGGAGAGTCAAGATTTGGATAATCAGCTCAACATTAGCTCCCAGCGTGATGCTGAGGCCAAAAGAACTAATGCAACCCTTGGATGTATAAACAGGGAATTCTCAAGTAAGAGTAGTGAGGTTATTTTACCTCTGTATTTGGCACTGGTGCGACCACTGTGGAAATACTGTGTCCAGTTCTAGTGTCCACAATGCAATAAGGATGTTGACAAATTGGAGAGGGTTCAGAGAAGAGCCACGAGAATGACTAAAGGATTAGAAAATGTGCTTTATAATGATAGACTCAAGGAGCTCAATCTATTTAGCTTGACAAAGAGAAGGTTAAGGAGTGACTTGATTACAGTCTATAAGTACCTACCTGGGGATATTTGATAATGGGCTCTTCAGTATAGCAGATAAAGGTATAAAATGATCCAATGGCTGGAAGTTGAATCTAGACAAATTCAGACTTGAAATAAGGTGTAAATTTTTAACAGTGAGGGTAATTAACCATTGGAACAATTAATCAAGAGGTGGATTTTCCATAACTGGCCATTTTAAAATCAAGATTGGATGTTTTTCTAAAAGATCTGCTCTAGGAATTATTTTGGAGAAGTTCTATGGCCTGTGTCATACAGCAGGTCAAACTAGATTATCATAGTGATCCCTTCTGGCCTTGGAAGCTATAAATCTATGCCATGCGAACGCCTGTTCTCACTTTCAGGTGACATTGTAATTAAGAAGTGGGCAGCATTATCTCTTGTAAATATAAACAAACTTGTTTCTCTTAGCGATTGGCTGAACAAGAAGTAGGACTGAGGGGACTTGTAGGCTCTAAAGTTTTACATTGTTTTGTTTTTGAGTGCAGTTATGTAACAAAAAAACTACATTTGTAAGTTGCACTTTCATGATAAAGAGATTGCACTACAGTAGTTGTATGAGGTGAATTTAAAAATACTATTTCTTTTGTTTATCATTTTTACAGTGCAAATATTTGTAATCAAAAATAAATATAAAGTGAGCACTGTACACTTAGTATTCTGTGTTGTAATTGAAATCGATATATTTGAAAATGTAGAAAAACATCCCAAAATATTTAATAAATTTCAATTGGTATTCTATTGTTTAACAGTGTGATTAATCATGATTAATTTTTTTAAGTGATTAATTTTTTTAAGTTAATTGCGTCAGTTAACTGCGATTAATTGACAGCCCTATCTAATTCACAACTATATGTACAACTATAGGTACAACATATAGTATTCATAACTATATGCACGACAGTTTAACAGAGATACTGTGGAATTCTATTTTTTCTGCTAAGGGAAGTACGTATTTTAAGTGGGACATATGTAATGCTGTTTGTTACCATAGGAGTACATTGCAGAGGATGGCGCTGGAGCATATATGTGTGCAGATGCTATATTATTGTGAGTTGAATACAATTAGAGATGCAAGATTTGTTGGGGGAGGGAGAGAGTTAACTCAAAAGTAACCATTTAAACAAGCCAAACACTGTTATTTTAATTTTTTTTTAAATAAACAATGTTAGAAATGTTTCTTTAACAAGATTTGCGGGATTTCTAAGTGTTGTTTATTTCCTAATAATTCAGCCCGTGGAATTCATTACAGACAGCCTGGAGAGTTACAGATTTCACTCTGTAGTTATATAAAAAACAGGAAGTAAAATCTCTAGAACAGACTGCACACTTCATAATGTAAATCTGGTTTATTAGCATAAATGTACTGATTGCTTGCACTGGTGTCTGTGCAAAAGACAAGCATTTCTTGGTATCAGATAGTATGTGGAATTAAGGAATTAAGGAATAAGTTTGGAATGAGGCTTCTACATACCGTGTATAAAATCTGGACCCTGGTGGTCTGGAGTAAAATTCTGGCCCCATTGAAATCAATGGGAGTTTTGCCATTGACTTCAATGGGGCCAGCATTTAACACCTGGCGTCTGCTTCTGTGAACACTGCCATTTGTTGGGTGATGATGCTTCAGGCAGTAAAGGAGGTCAGAAGGTGTTAAAGTTTTATTATTGTATCTGTTGTGAGCCAGATCCTGTGACATATACAGTAACTCCTAACTTAACGTTGTAGTTATGTTCCTGAAAAATGCAACTTTAAGTGAAACGATGTAAAGCGAATCCAATTTCCCCATAAGAATTAATGTAAATAGGGGGGGTGAGGTTCCAGGGAATTTTTTTTTTGCCAGACAAAAGGCATTATATACATTTTAAACAATTTTAAATAAGCAATTTAATACAGGTATAAGTTTTAAACAATTTTAAAGAAACAATTTAATACTACAATCATCACTGCTGAGTATGAAGCTTGGTTGAGGTGGTGGAGTCAGAGAGTGGAAGAGGATGGATTGTCCGGCTGCTCCTCTTGCTGTTCTTGCAAGCACAGGCACTGACTTTGCCGGGCTCAACCCTCGGCCCATCCACTCTACCCCTTCCCCCAAACCCCCACCCTTGACCCGCCTCTTCTCTCCCCCACCACCTGCTCCCCCTTTACTTCGCATGCTGCGTCCTCGCTCCTCCCCCTCCCTCCCCTCCCTTCTGAACGCCGCAAGCCAGCTGATTGCCGCCGGCAGGAGGCAGGGGAGGGAGGGGGGAGGCACACTGAGTCTTGCTCCTCCGCCCCCCCTCCTGCCCGGGGCAATCAGGTGGCTTGCGGCGTTTAGGAGGCAGGAGGGAGAGGGGAGGAGCGAGGACTTGGTGCAGGCTCCCCTTCCTCCCCCCCCCCCGCCTCCTGCCCGGGGCAATCAGCTGGTTTGCGGTGTTCAGGAGGCAGGGGAGGGAGGGAGAGCCTGCGCGCCAAGTCCTCGCTCCTCCCCCCTCCCTCCTGCCTCTTAAACACCGCAAGCCAGCTGATTGCCGCGGGCAGGAGGCGGGGGGAGGAGGAGAAAGGCGCTGCTCCGCTCAGTCTGCCAGCGGGTGGGAGGCGCTTTGGGTAGGGGGGAGGGGAGTAGGGAGGCTGCCAGCTGTGGAGAAAGCAGGCAGCCAAACAACGTAATAGTGGAGCATTGCACAACTTTAAATGAGCATGTTCCGTAATTGATCAGCAACGTAACAAAGTTAACCAGGACGACTTTAAGTGAGGAGTTACTGTACACTGCTGTGGCTAAGTGAAGTTTGCAGCCTCAAGCCCTGTTTTGTAGCAGCATTAAGGATTTCTTTCTCACCAGAGAAAGGAGTATTCTGGACCAGGTTCCAGAGGCAATCCCTCAAGCCCAGATGGTTATCCCCCTCAAGGTCCTCTGGTAGACAGATGGTGAATAATGGTGACTTGAATAACATGTTACAAACTTGGAGTTTGAAAAATCAGTGCTAAACCATATAACATTTTAGTCATGGGTGGCTAGCCCTCTGCCCCGCCTCTTCTGGCTAAGGCCCTGCCTCTTCCGCCCGAACCCCAGCCCCAGCTCACTGCTCTCAGGCGCTCCCCGAGTGCGGTCCTTCTCTCCCATGGCTCCAGCTGGGGCGAGAGGGGCTGAGAGCTCGGTCAGGGCCACAGCGGGGCTGAGAGCTCAGCCCTGACAGGAGTCAAGCTCTCAGCCTCGGCTGGGACTGCAGTGGAGCTCCCAGCCTGGAGCCCCTCCTTCGTTCCACCCTTCAGCCCGCAGCCCTGCCCATGGCCCCACCCCATTCTACCCCTTCCCCCGCAACCCCACCCCCATTCCATCCACAGCCCCATCCCTGTTCCGCCCCCTCCCCCACGGCCCTGCCCCCATTCCACTCCACCTCTTCCCCCGAGGCCTCTCCCCCTGCTTGCTCCGCCCCCATCCCCACTGCAGCCCCGAGACCGGAAAAGCTCTGTGCCCTGGCCACGGCCCTGGGGCCACGGTGGGGAGCAAGAGCTCCTCCAGCTCCGGGGCCATGGCAGGGGGAGATTTTTCAGGGGGCCCCAAATCTGTCACTGCCCCAGCAGCGCGAGGTTTGGGGAGGTTTAGTGATAGAATTGGTTACTCTTCCGTTTCAACCTTCTGATGAATTTCTGGCTTGTGTTTGTGGATCTGTACTACTGCTTATACATTGGTTTTGAATGTTTCAAAACCTATGGCCCACGTTTTCAAAAATGACTAGTGATTTTTGGAGCCTGTTTTTGGGTGCCCAACTTCAGAAACCTTAAAAAAGTACTAAACACCCAGGCTCTGAACACAGAAACACTTCAAATTACTAGCCACTTTTGACAATTTAAGATTAGGGTTTTTTCCCTCCTAATGGAGGGGACTTCCCAGATGCCAGGAATCAAGCTTTGCTGATACACTGTCTGGGTGCTGGAGGTTGGCATACATTTCCCTTTCCCACTAAACAAAATGTTATTGCAACTTGAAATAACTTTCAGAGTGAACATGCTACTACACCTCTACCTCGAGCCAAAAAATCTTACCGTGTTATAGGTGAAACCACGTTATATTGAACTTGCTTTGATCCACCGGACTGCGCAGCCCCGCCCCTCTGGAGCACTGCTTTACCGCGTTATATCAGAATTCGTGTTATATCGGGTCGCGTTATATCGAAGTAGCGGTGTATATACAAATGTTATGTGCATGAACAGTGGATGAATCTACAGACTGATATGTTGCTACATAATGATATTCTTTTAATCTGTCTATATGGAGATATACCTGATGAGGTGATTCAAGACCTGATCAGGAGAAAAAGTAATCATTTGGCTACTCTATGTATATTTAGCTCTTTTAATGTTTCTTCATAAATCAATTCCTCCAGCATGCTGACCACTTCTATTGCTCAGAAATCCTTCCAATTGGTCAATGTCTTCCAGGTAAGGTGGTGGCCGGAACGGGACACAATATTCCAGGGGTGGTCACATTAAAGCCATGTAGGCATGATGCTTACCTCATGCTCTGTTGCATGCCTCTGAATACAGTAGGTTATCCAGAATTGGACTGGCTTTTATTGCAGTAGTATCACATTCCAAACACATATCTAATTCACTGGCTACTAACACCCTTAGGTATTCTTCATCTTTAGGGCTTTCCCAGTTTCTAAGATGACAATTTTTTCCTATAAGTTAGGAGGCAGCTTTGATAACTACATGGAAACTGATTGGCAGTGCTTTTTTAAATGGCTTCTACCATAATAAAGGAAACACTCTGACACTTAATCATTATAATCCAATGTTTATTATTTTCTCAGAATAAAAAGACAATTTGAATAAAAACAGTTCTTAGTCTGTTTCTACACCACTTTGGCAGATATTGGCAGGTTACTGTTAATAGTTGCCTTAAGGTTAGCCCAGAAAAGGCCATGTTTGCTTTTCTCGTTTGGCCACTCCAAGTATGTTCTCTTTGCCATGAGAGCTTTCAGCTTGTGATATCTGGCAGGAATGAGATACTGCGGGATTGGTTCCAGTAAAATGAGGATTAAGCTATTGGAACTTTCACTAAATAATTTGTGATGGGCAAAGTAAAGCTCATAGTGGCACCATTCACTCTGGACAAAATTGGGAGACAAAACAAAGATTGATTTGTGGCTTTTCTCAATGCAGTTTATAATGTTCTCAACTATGCTTTTGCCAGGAATGAAGTTCCTCTCATGCAGACAGATCTCTACAGACCCATCTTCCTTCTCCAGGTTTGGGATCAGATGATTCTTCACCCAGAGGGAATCCCGTTCACTGTATGAAATAAAAGCATGAAACTGTAAAATGCTTTGCAGATCTTCAGGGTGACTCTTCCGAACCCTACGTTTTGTTTGTGTCCACTGCCACATCATCTTCAAATACCACATTACATCAAAATAGATACACAGAAAGGATGTCACAGCCACTACCACCACTGTAACAACTAGAGCTATAACAAGCAAGAGAGTTGTATTGCAAGATAGTTCAGACAACTGAAAGTCCTTTAGCTGGGTTCCCTTTAAGTCGTCTGGATATTCGCACACATAAGATTCTGGCCAGTCAACCAACCTTCCGCCTGATTTTTTTTCAAGATTAACAAAGTCTCGTAATTCACAAGAACATTGGAATGGATTGTGTCCTCCTCTGAGCTCTCTGATATTTTGACAGCTATGGAAGAAGTCAGATGATGGGGTGAGAATTGAATTCTCTTCTATATTCAGTAATTCCAGACCCCTAAAATGACTACATCCAGGCAGCTCAGTTAACCTGTTAAATGCAATATTTAACTCTTTCAAAGCTTTCAGTTCAGTAATGTCTTTGGGGACAGTTCTGATTTGGTTATTTTGTACATCAAGTATTTGGACATTGATTGGCAAACATCCAAAAACTGAGTCTGTCAATTTGTTTGAGGACAAATTCAGTTTAGCCAGAGTTCCAACCCAGTGGCAGTAGTTCTCATTCTCATCATAATACAGCAAATTCCTACTTATGTCCAAGTGTTTCAGTGATTTCATTTTACTCGTCATTGAGCTCACCTTGGAAAGTTTTTTTAATTGATTCCTCTGTAGAATAAGTGTTTCCAGGAGATCTAAATTATTACAGCCTTGAAAAACCATGTCTGTCAAATCATTGTTTGAAAAGTTTAAAAAGCGAAATTGACTTCGTTCGGAAGGGCAAAGCATATGTATTATCTTTGAATCAGATATTGTCAAGGCTGTAATGTTCATCTCTGAAAATATGCAGTATAGGTCATCCTGTGAAAAATAGAATACTTCAATGGAAACATTCGTTATTATCACTGCTTTCAGTGAAGTACCATCGTAGTTGAAGTATTGCTTGTCAATATGTGACAACAGTTTCACCTTGAAGATATTGAAATATTCAGTGGATGTATGCCACACAATCTGAAGAATTCTAATAAAGTTTTTCCAGGATGTTGTAATATTGTTCAAAGCAAGATTTTTTAATCCTGAGGTTTTGTTGAATTTTGACAATAATTGTATTAAATCACTGATTCCATTCTCTGGGATATTTGACAGTACTAAACTGTCCGAAGTATTGTGTTCCACATCCCAACTGGGATGGTTTATTTTGTTATCTGCAGATGCAAACTGAAGCCTCTTTGTGTGTGAGAGTGGCAGGCTCTTGGTTTCATAATCAGAATGGTCTTCTAGTAAGCTGCTGGAATCGTTTGCAATAAATTCATTTTCATCAGATGGCTTGATATTGTTCCAAAGAGTTAATGTGAAGACACAACTACAAAAGAGAAAGTTTGGGAGGGGTCTTCTGTTTTCTGCCATGTTGTTTTGTTATTCTTTATAGATGCTTGTTACCCTTCTTCAGCATTTCTCCATATTGGTTCTAATCCTATAAAAGAATTCACATTAATTCACTATAGTAATGACTGAGTGTCCAATATAAGTGTTAGTGTCTAATTCTGGAAGGTGCTGAGTGTCCTTCTCTCCCACTGATTTTAAAAGCAATGGAGGGCACTCTGCCATTCAGAAGAGGCAACACACATTGATGTTCATTCATTTACTGTCTGTTTAAGGGGGGGGAAACACAATTACTACTTTTTAAACTCTTACTTTAAAAAAAATTAATATAACTGTTGTAAAATGTGTCTGATTGACAGTTCAGGAGACTGAAATCTGCTGTTTATGCATAAGCAGGGATAATGCAAGCTTCCTCAGAATGTACAAAATGCACCTCGCTTTTGAACTGAAGGGATCAACCCTAGGAATAAGAGTTTCCGTGGTCATCCAGTCCTTGGGTTCTTTGCTGAGGCTGCCAACAAGGACATCAATTAATCTCAGTAGATGGAGGTTTTGTCACATAAACCTCTGTCCAGTAGGAACTGGATTGAGACCAACAACTAAGTCATTTCACATAACCTATCAAAGAGCTATCAGAAAGCAATACCTGTCTGTCACTGCCACCCTAGGCTGGAGGTAAAAGGCTAGCTGGAGGGAAAATGTCTCAGAGGAGAATAGGCTCTATCCCATTCCCAGTCCCACAAACCCTCCTTGAAATTATACTTTATTACAGGGGTTCTCAACCTTTTTCTTTCTGAGCCCCACCCCCCACATGCTATAAAAACTCCATGGCCCACCTGTGCCACAACTGTGCCAGCATTAGGGGGCAGCAAGCTGGGCAATTGCCCGGGGCCCCATGCCACGGCAGGACCAGAGAAGCTAAATTGCTCAGATTTTGGCTTCAGCCCCGGGTAGCAGGGCTTGGCACCCCAGACCCCAGCAAGTCTAATGCCGGCCCTGCTTGGCGGACCCCCTGAAGCCTACTGCAGCCCCCCAGGGACCCCCGGACGCCGGGTTGAGAACCCCTGCTTTATTAGTAACATACTGACATTCCTTGCCAAACCTTTACTTATGTTAACAACTTTTAGCAGGTCACTAAGTAACAGAGGATCAACTCATTGACTTACAACACCTTTTACAAAAAATATGTTGAGCCAGAATGAGAAACAAATTAGAAATCTTGGGGCTAAGAGGTGCAGCATTTTCACCTCCAGAGACCTAGGTTTAGGTTTTAGCTTAAGTTAAATTTAGTTTGCTTTTATCATGGTAGTCCCCAGTGGATACCTGGGCATGGGCAGAGAATGGCAGTATAAATGCAATCCTCAGCATGGCACGAGACACTTAGCTATATGTTCCCATATTAGGACTTACTCCTGCTACTAGCCATGAGTAACTTGACTGCTCTGTACTACAGCTCAACAGGACTGGGCAAAGCAGCATTCACTGCCCTAACTTTCTTACTTTGTGCTTGTATGGACAACACTCCTTATGTGCTGTGCAGGATCAAACCTTAAGTGAAATCCGCCCCCCTCACCCCCCGTTCACATAAGTGATGCCAGAGCACAGCTAAATAAGGCCCTGAAATGTACATTGCCATCTTTCTTTCCCTGCCCTTATTGCCAAGACATAATTTCAGCCACGTTTTATAGGTAAGGACCAGCTGAAAGGAGGCTATACATTTTCCAGCTGCTTTATTAAAATAAATCCTCTTCTTTATTCCTGACTGTTGATCATTAGAGTCAAATTGTTTACATATACATTCGTACATTCTTTGTCCACTTTCTCATGCCCAGAGTTTCTTTTTGAGTCAGAATGCTCTGTAGTACAATGAAATTGATAAGAGTCAAAACACAACATCTGTGATCTTTAGGGTCTATAATTAATTGAGAACTAACATTTGACAGAGATGTGGTCATGGCACTTTTCATTCTGAATGATCCCAAAGCACTTAAACTTGATAAGCAGAGCATCAGTAAAATGTAATCACCTCCTAGACCAGGGATTGGCAACCTTTCAGAAGTGGTGTGCCGATTCTTCATGTATTCACTCTAATTTAAGGTTTCGCGTGCCAGTAATACATTTTAACGTTTTTAGAAGGTCTCTTTCTACAAGTCTATAATATATACCTAAACTATTGTTGTATGTAAAGTAAATAAGGTTTTTAAAATGTTTAAGAAGCTTCATTTAAAATTAAATTAAAATGCAGAGCCCCCCAGACCGGTGGCCAGGACCCGGGCAGTGTGAGTGCCGCCGAAAATCAGCTCGCGTGCCGCCTTCGGCACGAGTGCCTTAGGTTGCCTACCCCTGTCCTAGACGGTAGGCTGCAGCAAGATAGGCAACCCATATGTGTGGTAGTGGTGAGGAATTTAAGCCAAGTTCACAGGGGCAAATCCCTACTGTGTTTAAAGTTCCACAGGAGCCTTATTATACACGGAGAACAGACAAAAACTTGATTTTTAAGGTCTCATCCAAAAGACCATTCACCACCCACCCAAAGTAAATTGAATAAAACCCAATGTTAACTACAGATTGTTGTGGTTGAAGTCTTCTACAATGGCTGAATGGAATTGCAGTCAATGCCCTCCCAGGCAGTCACGCTAGCCATATATATATATATATATATTACTGGTGTAAATGCAGCAAGGAACTACCCAAGTGTGGTGGCAAAGAAAAGCCCTTCCCTCCTCTCCCCACCACCAGAGACATGAGACAGAGGTTTTAGTAGAGTACTTCCAGACGGAGCCTGTGAGGCCAATAAAGCTGACCAGTTCTTGGCTTTGTATAGTATTTTGGTTAGGGAGAGTGTGGTGTTTAAAATCAGAATATATTCAATTTTATTTGTGTTCTTAAGCAAAATTTCCAACTATTATTTAATCCAAAATTGCTGCATTTAGTATGAAATGAATGTTCATTGACAAAGGGTCAAAATCTGAGCTACTAAGATCAAAACAGATGTTGGGAGCTCACTTCTTGTCACATGTTAATTTCTCACTCTGAACTCAGGCAGCACCTGATCAGCCCCTCCCAGGACCAGGCTCTAAAACAGGTATAAACCTGGCACAGAGGGTGAGCGGATCAGAGCAATATGATTGACAGGCTAACAGAACTGCACAGTGAGGAAAACTGGTGACTGACATAGCCAACAGTAATCTTCAGCAGGCAGCTAGCTAAACCCAGAGGAATGCAGGCAGAGAGAGACTAAAAGCAAACTTTGCTACTAGAACAGGAGTACTTGTGGCACCTTAGAGACTAATGAATTTATTTGAGCATAAGCTTTCGTGGGCTACAGCCTACTTCATCGGATGCATAGAATGGAACACACAGGAAGAAGATATTTATACATACAGAGAACATGAAAAGGTTGGAATAGCCATACCAACTGTAAGAGGCCAATCAATTGAGATGAGCTATCATCAGCAGGAAAGAGAAAAAAAAAACCCTTTGAAGTGATAATCGAGATGACCCATAGAAGGTGTGAGGATATTTTAACATATTTTAACATGAGGAAATAGATTCAATTAGTTTAATAATTGATTAAGTAGGTTGTAGGCTGTAGCCCACGAAGTAGGCTGTAGGCTGTAGCCCACGAAAGCTTATGCTCAAATAAATTCGTTAGTCTCTAAAGTGCCACAAGTACTCCTGTTCTTTTTGCGGATACAGACTAACACAGCTGCTACTCTGAAACTTTGCTACTGTTTTCTGAAAGAGACAAGCTTTTGAGCTCCAAACCACAGAGCTCTTCTTCAGCTCAAAAGCTTGTCTCTTTCACCAACAGAAGTTGGTCCAATAAAAGATATTACCTCATCCACTTTGTCTTGCTCAAAAACAACGAGGAGTCCGGTGGCACCTTAAAAACTAACAGATTTATTTGGGCATAAGCTTTTGTGGGTAACCACTTCTTCAGATGAAAGGAGAAGAAGTGGGTTTTTTACCCACGAAAGCTTATGCCCAAATAAATCTGTTAGTCTTTAAGGTGCGACCGGACTCCTCGTTGTTTTTGTGGATACAGACTAACATGGCTACTCCTCTGATACTTGTCTTGCTCATATCCTGGGACCAACACGGGCACAACAACAACACTGCAAACTGTTGTTTTCTCCACAGATGAACTCCAGGCACTCCTGATATCATGGATTCTTGTCATAATTGAAAAACATTTTAAATATTTAAGATTAGAACTCTATATTAATACACAAAATATATGGAATATATTGAAAAGTCATATAAGCATGACCATGTATTTTGTAAGATACCATTATAAGACACAAACCTGATGTATATAATATATAATTGATACAGGTAAAATATATTGTTGCTTTGTCTCCAATCCTGAAAACACACACGTGCACAAAAATAGATTTAGTTGAATTGGTGGAACCCTCTAGTGTAGACACAGTGATACCAGTATAAAGGTGACAAAGAGTCCTGTGGCACCTTATAAACTAACAGACGTATTGGAGCATAAGCTTATGCTGAAAACTATTTGTCACTTTTTTCAGATCCAGACTAACACGGCTACCCCTCTGATACTTGACAGTATAAAGGTGTTTATATTGCTATCATTTGTTTCAGTGAATTTACTGAACTCAAATGAGGCTATGCTAGTCACTCACACACAGACTAGAAAGCAAATAATAAACTTTAGTGCATAAACGATTTACAAAACATGTCTCATTTTCTGAATAAGATGCAGAGTACACAACACTTTAAGTTAATCAGAGGTCTATTTAAAACAAACATAAATTAATAGTTCTTTCTTACCAGGAGATCTTGCTGCGCAAAGAAGCAGAAAAATTATACAGGAAAAGACAAAAAGCAAACTTCCTGTAACACTGCCTATTTGAATAACGACATTTAACAACACTCAAACCTTCCAAAAGTTGTTTGTGCCATCTACTGACTTCTTATGAAATTACACATGTATTTTCCACAAATTGATGTTTTTCCAGACATTATTGATATAACTTTTTGCTCATTTAACTATATTATTGAACTGCATGTTTTCATGCTTTGCGATGGCCTAAGTAGGATAAATTCCTTAATTCTCATTTCAGCTGATCCATCAATTGCTTTCCCTTCCTACTGAATTTGTTTTAAAATAAATTAAATATTTCTTCTGTTGAACAAGTTTTACATTGACACCCAAATATCTTCTCCTGGAACTAAATAATAATCCAAGTCAAAAAGCATGATTCTGATTCTGGTTTTGAGCATTTTGTCATTTTAGTTGAAATAGTTTAGTTGTAAGTTCCTGTCATAAAATGGTTTCTAAAAGTACTTTTTGTAACTATGTCCCATTTAAATTGCATTTTGGTCTGAAAGGGAGAATGATAGATCTCTTTTACTTTAAAGGCATCACAGTGCTAGCTACATTGAAGTCAAGATAAAAATAGGCCTATTATTATATTGTCACCCCTCTGCCAAGTGGTAGCAGATGCTGAGGCCCTGCAAGTCAGCCTCCTATTGGAGGAATAATCAATGACATGGAGTCTGTGTAGATTCTAAGTATAACTAGTTTATTTACATGATACACAACAGTCCATGAACTTAGAATCTACAAAAAGCATACAGGAAAACCCATCTTTCTGAAATCTAAGCACAAGCTCACATGCCCAGTCCAACGAAGCAACTCTGCATAAGAAATTGACTCTGTTGTAGAGATTAAGGCAAAGAACAAACTCTCATGCTGTTTTTCACAGCTCCCATCAATAACCTATATGACAAAACTAACTGTAACTCTGACAACCAGGGTCTGTCAGCAAGCAGGATTGAACCTGGGATCTCTGGAGCTAAATGCATGAGCTTTTACTGTGTGAGGTAAAAGCCACCTGCCTTTTAATTAAGGCTGTAGCAGACTTATTAATCGCTAAGTGGTCTAGGTATCACTAGAGGGGGACAGAGCACCATTCCCAGCAGGCATGGATTACATAACAACACAGCTTTTCTTCAAAGATTATACACTTCTTGCATGCTAAAACCAACAACAACAACAACAACCTGTAAGACTATGACTTGTAAGACAGTGCCACTTGATGATCTGTGATATCTTAATTTTAAAAATTCCATAACACCATCAAAAACAGTCCCTGATAACTTTACTTTACTTGAGATCTAATTCAGACTAGTTCTACCACCCTAACTCATATAGACTAGCACTTACTTAGCAAGTCATCCCAATGAAATCAATGGGCTTTTTCCACATCCTTCTAGTTTACGGTGCCACAACACAATGAACTAACATAATGACTCATGATGCAACATTGGTATAGGGTGACCAGACAGTAAGTGTAAAAATCGGGACAGGGGGTGGCGGGTAATAGGAGCCTATGTAAGAAAAAGCACCAAATATCGGGACTGTCCCTATAAAATCGGGACATCAGGTCACCCTATGTTGGTATAGCCCAGGAAGCCAAAGAAACAACCTTAAAAGTGACTGGTTTTGTCTTAAACATCATTAGTCATGTCATGTTTTATTTCAGAAATTTAAGTCAAGCCTGGTCTGATAAATGAAGGGGGGGGGGGCTCCCTTTTATGGACACCCAGCCAGCCAGTTAGCTATAAAGTCCCTCTTGGTGGCTGCTTGCTTTACCTGTAAAGGGTTAAAAAGTCCCTCAGGTAAAGAAAAGGGAGTGGGCACCTGACCAAAAGAGCCAATGGGAAGGCTAGAACTTTTTAAAATGGGAAAAAAGCTTTCCCTTTGTCTCTCTGTTGTTCTCTCTGGGCTGAAGAAACAGGGGCAGCTGGAAAGCTGTGTAAAGTTTAGACCAGGTATGAAAATTCATCATCCATACCTAGAAGGATTCACTGGGACAGGGAATGTTTAGATAGACGTGATTAGGTTTATTTCTTTTATTTTCTGTAAGGCTTGTGGACTCCTCTGTGCTAACCCCAGATGCTTTTGTTTGCTTGTATCCCCTTAAGCTGAACCCCCAAAAAAGCTATTTTGGGTGCTTAATTTTTGGAATTGCTCTTTTAAAATCTAGCAAAAGCCTAAATTCCAGATTTTTTGTTTGTTTGTTTTAATAAAATTTACTTTTTTTAAGAATGTGATTGGTTTTGTGTCTTAAAAGATCTGTGCATATGTTTTTCAATTAGCTGGTGGCAACAGCTGGGTTTCCCTTTTGTTTGTTTCCTTTCTCAGCTTCCCCGAGGGAGGGGTAGAAAAGCCGAGGGGTCTTAGGGAAAACTTCCCAAGGGAGTTTTTCCAGGATTTGCAAGAGGCAGTTTTTCACTTGGGTGGTGGCAGCGTTTACCAAGCGAAGGTCAGAGAAAAGCTGTAACCTTGGGGGTTTAATACAAACCTGAAGTGGCAAGTATTAATTTTTTTAAATCCTTGCGGGCCCCCACCTTCTGCACTCGAAGTGCCAGAGCAGGGAATCAGCCTTGATATCTGGTGTCAGGAAAAGGAGGAGAAAGATAATACAGGTGAAAACACAACGTAATATGGACAAGCACTGTGATATCTCCCTGCCCTCCACTGTTCTGCCAATGTGCTTCAAAAAGCTGTGCAGTCAAAATATGCAAAAATGAAATAAGCAAAAATGTTCACTTAATGCTTCCAAAAAAAATATCTCAGTGTTGTGGATCATCTGCACAACTCTAAATGGCCCAGGAACCAGCTATATCCAAACCACATCATCATCTATCCTCTGTCATGGCAATTACGGTCAGCTGTAAAGACTGTGCTCTCTGATAAACTTCAGGAGGTGGGAAAAGTCCAACAGTCTGGCTATAAAATGCCTATTGCCCTAGTGAACATGGTGCATAATACACTTTGTTTAATCTGAAGGGGACTGTCATATATCAGAGAGTGGTTATGGTAGGGTAGCCCTTTGATTATACGGCCAAACTGGCTGGCCATTGACACTGTTTGAATTCTGTACTCATGCCTATATATTATCTGATTAAATATTAAAAATAAAAGTATGAATTAGAAAAGCAAAACAAGCACATTCTCATTAGTGCTAATGCACTGTTAACCATTATACTTCACCATGCTCATTCATAGGTGCAACCATCTGCTGGAGCATGAGTATGGGGTGTATGTCCTCCTAAATCAGAACTAACTTGTTATGTCCTACTGAGGGAGGAGCAGGACTAATGCACCTCTTGCACCTAGTACCTTCTCAACATTTTTTAAAAATGTTGCAGCACTAAATTCATTCATTCCTTAAAGAGCAAGTACCATTCCTAGAAACCATAAAGTGCACATTTAAAGAGACACTCAGGTCAAATCTGGCCCCAAATTTAGATTTAGAACAAACTTTTATTAAACCTGAGACCAAAAGAAATGTTTCCATGACTTTCTGTTTACAGTTAATTTTCTGTGTGAACTGTTTTTGAAAGAACTAAATATTCCTATGCAGTGTTTGCAACCCAGACATTTCAGCATTGTACTAATTCATGAGAAACAATAAGTGGAATTAACTACTGTATTTTTATCAGCCAAAGTGAGATAAATGCAAAAACAAAATTTAAAACCATAACTACAGAAAAATAAATTCAGTTGAAGAAATCTCTATGCTTAAGAACATAATTCATCATTATACTTAACAGCAGGACATGTATCATAGACTTATTCATTTCCAATACACATTCATCCTAGCTAAAAACTTTATATTACTTTATATGTTTACGCTATATGTTTGTACGTTTCTGATCCATGCACAGGCTTCTACAGAGTTTGTAAAACTGACACTCTAAGACCAGCTTCCTTGTCAGTACAAAACTCCACCATCCATCAAGAGTAAAATAGATCTCCAGTTACTGAGCTTCCCTTATCCCCTTCAGCTCAAGTCAAAAGAGTGGTTTTTTTTACAATTCCACCAAATCCACTACAAAGCAGAGGACAAGCCTCTGTGTTTTTCAAGATTTAATTGTCAATATATACTATATGTCAAAAATCAATAAAATCATATAAAATATGTTGGTAATAATCATTGGTCTGCACTGATTTTTATCCTTATTAAAATGCCCTGGAAATATATTTACTCAATATTTATTCTGGTCTCACCTACCTTAAAATGGGAACTACAGAGTGCTTTCCTTGATAAATTTATTGAAAAGTTGTCTGGTTTTAATGATGCTTCTATGAGCACCACAACTTATTTAGGAGTACTGAGATTCTTTTCTGTTAGTGAAATTCCTTAATAAATCATAACATATATCCTTATACTCCTAAAGCAACACTACACAAGAGTAACTATTTTTCTTTTTCTCCAGCAAAGGAAGAACAACACTAGTGGCAAAAAGCTATGATGAATCTACACACTGACTTTCCATAGAATGAAACTGATGAGTCCTGCCTTACAATAAAGTGAGGAAGGAAGTGGAGGAATAAGGAGACAAGAACCACAAGCTGTTTGGCAAGAGCCTGCAATCAACGTTCTCTTAGTCACAAGATGATGCAGAACTTGTTTCAAAACATTGTTGGTACCCAAAGTGAACAGTAACTTACTGGAAATTAGTATGAACAGTTCTGAATTTTTTTTAACATCCTGATTCACTCAATGCAGAGATTGAAAAAAATAACTAGGGCTCCCGGCCTTGCAAATACTCATGTATTATACTGCAAATACTCCTGCAAGTACTCAACATACTTAACTTTATGCACATAGGTAGTCACATTTATTTCACTGAAGGATCAGAAATAAAAAGCAAGAAATTGCAATCTACCAATTTTCTTTGATACCGAAAGATGATGCATTTAGCTACTATTGTGTAATTTTCTAGTGGTATACAGCTGATACTGTATGAGGGTGTCATCACTGCCTCAACAAAAAAATATGAGAATTAATCAGTTATCACAAGGGTCTGACAGAAGCTGTTTCACAGCTCTTACTTTGTCATTGTGTCCCCTGCTCCACAAGGCTTCCACACATTTCTCTTTCTCACTTTGAATTCAATTTTCTACAAGGAATTTAATAATTAACTGGGGCTTAGAGGTGCTACCACAAACAAATATATAGATATAATATATCTATAATAATGTAATAATAATTGAAAATATTGGCAAGTATACATTTGGCCCTGTTGGAGGGGGGCATCGATACACATTACATTTTTGGTGGCATATCATGACCTACACAGTCGTCATGTAACATTGTACCAACATAAACATTAAAACGTAATGACAGCTATGAAAAACAGCTTGTTAACACGGCTATTTATTTATTTTTACATTTTGGTACAGTTAGTCTCAAAGTACAAGAAATATGCACTGTGATAAATCCATTTGTTTTAACAAGGAGAACGGTGTTAGCCTGATTCCCCCTCAGTTCAAGCCTTTGCTTTTTCCTCTGAGTTACAACAAGCCTATAACACTAGTTAATATCAATAGAAGCTGAATGCACATATCTGAGGGAAGATCTTTGGGCCTTAAATTTTATATTGTTATGTAACAAAGCCCTGACATAAATTATCATTCTACCTTTGCCTGCATTTCTACTCACAATTCTCACCACTCTCCCTTGGACCACTTCTGCCAATAAATCCTAGCTAAACTCCCCCTCCCTTCACCTTTCTCTCCATTTTGTCTTCTTGCCTGTTGCTACACTGCCCTTATGTGCAGAGTTCGGGTTGTGACTCCTTCCTTTTAGATAAAAACACTCACTGCAATATCCTGCCTCCTCAGAGGCACATCACTTTGAAATGACTCCCCCAAAGAGGACAGTCCTCTCCTCCTGAAAGGAATGAGACTTGGTGGTTCTGTGTTTTGTTTTTTTAGGTGCCTAAAGTTATATAAATAAACCTTACAAAAAAGAGCTGGTAAATCGTGAAAGTGATCAAATTAGATCACAGTAGTTTCAATGCATTGGGATAGCAGGGCAATAGCTCCTCCAACGTTGGGGTATTTCAGTCGCAACTGGGGCTTGTCTACACTACCCGCCAGATCGGCGGTCAGCGTTCGATCCAGGCTGAGATTTTCAAAGCTGCCTCCAGGATTTGGGTGCCCAATTCCCATTACAAGGAGCGTCTTGGAAAATCTCAGCATTCATAGCTTAATGATCTCCCTCAGTCTGTCGGTCAGCGTTAGAGGCACAGAAGAAAGACGGAAGGGGGGAGGGGAATCCCTGAGGCCATTGCACAAAAAGTATCAGGGCCAAACAGAGGGGCGTGGCTGGTTTATTTTAAGGCTCTTCGAATACAAATGACTGATTTCAGCTCGGAGAAGCTTAAAGCCCGGGGGGGCGGGAGCACCCCCAGGCCAGGGGAGTCACTGTGCGCGAGGCCCGAGGCTGCGCTGCCCTAGGCTCGACCAGCCCCTACTTCCGCACGTTCTTCAGCCGCTGCAAACCGCGCCGTCCTGTCCAGCCCACGAGGCTGTGCTGGTTTGAGCGAGGCTTGGAAAGCTCGAACAAGCCCTTTGCATTAGGCAGCAGCTCCAGCGTGACTGGAAGGCAGAGCCAGAGCCAGAGCCCTCCCTCTGCCGGCCAGCAGCTGCCCGGCTTCCTCCTCCTCCCTGTCCCAGTGCCTGCCGACGTGGCGGGGCGGGGACGAGGAAGGAGCCGGGGGCGCGTCGGCCCAGGCACAGCTCAGCTGCGAAGCGGTAAGGAACTAAACGATTTTCCCTTCTTCCCCCACTTCTGAGACTGTCCAGAGAGATTTCAAAGGAACTTTCCTGCCCCGGGGGAAACTCGACTCCACTGGCTTTCAGCGGACCAGAGTTCTTGCCGCTCCTGCTTCGTGCCCTGAGAGCGGGGCACGGGCTAGAGCTGGGTTAATAATAGCAAATCCTTCCAGCGGGTTGCTTTCCAGGTTTCGTGGCACTTTTCACTGAAATAGGAGCCTCCCCGTCGCCCCCAAATATAATTCCACCACTTCTCCCCTGCAGTTGATATTTCCATGGGGTTCTTTAGAATCCCATCAAGCCGGTCAAGTGTACAATTAATTAAGGAACCTAACAAAAGGGGAAACAGCTGCTGCTTAAAAACATGCCCATACCTGACCATTTACCAAATACCCAGCGTCAATGCACACTGAGATTTATTTTGAAATGCCTCTCTGCAGTTGTGCTTTCATCTTTGCTTTTGAGGAACTCTGAACTATGCATGTAAAACTGGAAACCAGCAGGGGGCACGCTAATCCCAGAGATGAACTACTTGCTACTGCTACTAAAGTGTTCTTTTTAAAGTGTGGGGTGGCTTTTAGGGTAGCAGCAGCTGCAAGGAAATAGGAGAGAGAGTATTTGGGATGCACTCAACTACGGAGCTATCTTTGTTTTCTTACAGCTTCGTGTAGCTTTTCCTAACTTTACACAGGATTGTAAACTTCAAGCTGGTATAAGTGGATGCAGCTCCACTAACATCAACAGAGATGTGTCCACTTACAGCATGGGTGAACATGGCCCTGCATCTTCCTTCTTGAAACCTACAGAAGAATAGTTCCATGTACTTAGTTTAGATACAGAGGAGCTAACTGATTCAATTACTTTTTAATGTGAATGTAGGCTACTTTTTTTGTAGGATTATATGCATGACCACCTGAATTACACATTACGCTGGGTTGAAACAGGGATTTTCATTGCTGTTTCTGTTTCCTTTCATTCTGCAAACTGTTTTTAGCCCCTGTCTAGTAGAATGCTGTATACCTACCTAGCTCACTGGGGAAGAGATTTAACTGACCAATTGCACTCACTTATGATGAACTTGGGTGAGTTTCCAAATATTGGATCCAATCCTGTAAAATCTTATGTATGTACGTATCACTCAAATTTATAAGTGTATATAAATCTTTGCTGCATTAGGCCCATAATTAAGCTATTGGTGCTAAATTATGCCATCATGTACATGCACATAATTCCACTGAATTCAATGGAAGTTGCGTGCAAATATCTCTGGATAGAATCTGTCCTTTAACTAGAAACAAACTATTTCTCATCATGTAATGCCACCAGAATCATCCGCCAGTGAACACCATTAAAACCTAGACAGAATGTATCCATACTTCAGCATTTGTGGTATTTGCTATACTCCTAACGGCAAACATTGCTAACACTGTGATAAATGTAACCAGTGTGAGTTGTAAATGCATTTTTCCAAAGATAAGTAAATAACAATATAAACAAATAATTAAAATGTCACCAAGTGCTTGTTGTTTATCTGTGATTTTTATTGTTCATTGATTGTCAATGGTATTCATGGAACTGTACAGACACAGAGGAAGACTCAGTCCCTGCCCCAAGGATGCAACATTGAAAATTGGATAAACAACACAGTTCAGACTGCTAAATTCACTTAACAGGATTTGAATTCTCACCTCCAGTATTGCTGTAGCTGCAGCTTTGAATACAAACTTTAATAAACCACACAATTTTTGAGAAACAAGGTGGGTGAGGTAATATCTTTTATTGGACCAAGTTCTGTTGGTGAAAGTGACACGCTTTGAGCTACAAAGAGCTCTTCCTCAAGTCTGGAAAAGGTTCTGAGTGTCACAGCTGAATCTAAGGTGGAACAGATTGTTTAGCGTAAATAATTAACGCACATTCTAAGGGTATGTCTATACTGCAATTAAAAACTAATGGCTGTTCTGTGTCAGCTGACTTGGATTCCTGGGGCATTTGCTCATGGGGCTGTTTAATTGCAGTGTAGACATTCAGGTTCAGAGACCTTGCAATGGGGGAATGTCCCCCAGAATGTGTATATCACAATTAAACATCCCCTTAGCCTGAGTCCTGCAAGCCCAAATCAGCTGACACAGGCTAGCCACGGGTGTTTAATTGTAGTATAGACATGCCCTAAGCGACCATTCAAGGTGAAGACTAAAAGCTCCTGGGACCAGGAATCATGGCTTGTGTGTGCAGTGCCAGGTATACTGTTGATGCTCAACCAATAGATAACTATGATCCCTGTACAGTACACCCTTTGGACTCTGCCATTGCCACTCCTTTCTCAGGTGCAGTAATTGCTGAATATTCACTCCTTTCCCCTTGTGGATGTTCATTATACAATCTGCACAGCATTCACAGAACTTCTCTACACTGGATGGTTTGGTTTTTTTAAATTTCCATCCCTAAGTCCTATGTAGTTCCTGTTCAGATCAGGAGTAGATGACATGGCCATTAAAATGCTGGTAGTCACTCTGCCCCAGCACTCTCTGTTGCTCCACAAGTGGAAGCAATAATGTGAAATTTTAAGAAAAGAGGTCTAATGCAGGGATTGGCAACCTTTGGCACGTGGCCCGCCAGAGTAAGCCCCCTGGCAGGCTGGGCCAGTTTGTTTACCTGCCGTGTCCACAGGTTCGGCCGATCGCAGCTCCCACTGGCCCGCGCCACTTCCTGCCAGTGGGAGCCGCGATTGGCTGAACCTGCGGACGTGCAGGTAAACAAACCGTCCTGCCAGGGTGCTTACCCTGACGGGCTGCGTGCCAAAGGTTGCCGATCCCTGGTCTAATGTATACAAAGCCGTAATCTTTTCTGGATCAGTCAGAGAGACCAGATTAAGGAATTGATAACTTTCTCTGTTTACAAAGAACCAGAGTCAGAAATGTTAATTGTCTCCCATGTTACTATTTTAAGTAAGAAGTGCAAGTTAAAAGCTGCATTAAGTGCTACTGAAAACAACTGTACCAGTTGTTGTCTTTTTCAGCATGAGCACAATTGGAGGAGGAAAGTAATTCAGTGAAGTGAAGGGGAAGTGGGAAAAATAAATACTCTTTAAATGTATAACAAACAAAAAATGACAACCCTGCCCCAAAGAAGCGTACTCAATAAAAACCAACAAAGCTGAGCTCTGCCCAACCATCTGTAGATGTGAGTTCCAGAATAGAGAGCTACTGAAACCACTTGAAATTCTAGGGACACAGAGTCCCAAAACACCATCCAAATAGCAAACATCTTGAACAAATCGTGGAGAAGCCATCTCAGTAATAAATGCCTGCTGAAAAACTAATGGCTGCTGAAACCATGCCCTGACCTGCCTTCAAGTTCTCTCCCCAACCCAATGCACTAACATGACCACTATTTCATTCAGATTAAGCTTCTGACAGCACCCTCTCATCCAATTCTTAATCAGTTGGTCTGGAAACTATCATGTGGGACTGATGAAAATGAAACCTAGAGCCTGCATGTCCTCTGCATGCCAATGGCACTGCAGCCCAAATCATCTCTCTCCCCAGTGGCCTTACATTCACCTCTTAACAGGAAAGGAGATGAAAATAAATCTCTATGGCAGTTCTGACAAGAGATCCTTCAGGACAAATGAACAATTCCCCCAAAACACGCTCTGGGGCCTTTTGGAGAGAAAAGAATGGAACCACTTGAGTGATGTCCTCTGCACGTCTTAGGATGTGATCTTTCAAGTTGCTTAGAGCCCTCATATCTCACTCGTCTCACAGGATCAGACTCCAATCTACCTATATATTTTTCTGCATACATGCAATTTCATTAACTTACAATCATCATGTGATTTTAACGTAAAATGTTGCTATTTCCTATGAGACTATAAAGGACTGAAAATGATCTAATGTTAACAAAAATTAACTGAAAAGTGAAGGAAAAAGTTTTAATTTCGATATATAGGGATTAACTCTCCTCTCTGGTTTTCTACCAGTTTAACTCTTCAGTTAAGCTACTCCTAATTTACACCAGTGTAAGCAAGATCAGAATCCAGCCAGTTCTGCTTCAATCATATCAATCAGATTCTTTGTCTAGTCTGTCATTACAAATATGTCTACATAGAACTCAAGTAGCCAAAACCCAAAGTGCGAGTTACCAACAGTTAAAATGAATTACATTCCTAAGTGATATAACCAACTTCATATACCAGAAAAAGCTTGAATGTGGGGTTCACTTATTTATTGCATGTAAAATTTTCTGTCACTTTAATTACTGGTATTAGAAATGTCAAAGGAAAAAAAAAACATTAAAAACATGAGATAGCACCAGATTTGTGTGGGACAGAAGTACATTTGGGCCTAAAATGAGGACTTTACCTACTAAAACTGTACACTTGACAGGTATGTATTCATATTTGAAAACTCACTGTCATTGTAAATCTGAAGTAACTCCATGGGAGTTAAAGATCCTACATTTGTGTAAAACTGGTATGAAAGAAGAATCAAGCCCAATATATCTGAAAAGCAGTTCTCTTTCATTTGTCTTTCAAGACCTACATTCAGATAATTTCTCTGCAGCAGCTGATGATATTACAAACTGCTAAATTTCAATAGTGTTCACTTACGTAGTAAGGAAGAACAGTTCCCTTCACTACCAAAATTACTTGGTGAAGTTCTCTGGACTGAGTTATACATACAGTCAGACTGGATGATCAGAGTATTCCTGTCTGTCCTTAAAATCTATTAATTATATTTCAGTGCTCTCTCCCCTGTTGTGCTTTATATGGTTGTGTTCTCAGCAACCTTGAAGGCAAAACAGACTTCTGAATTGTCAAGTCATGTCACCTGTGGCTCTAGGTAATTAGTAAAGAGCTGAGTTTGAATAGATGCATCTATATTTCCCATCTGCATATATATCCTGCTCTAAATTCTTAATAGTTTTTCAGTTTTTCTTTAAATGCTTTCCCCTCAAGCTTTCCATGTGCATCAGATGCTTACGCTCACTATGCCTGATTCCGATCCCATCTAATTGAGCCTCTCAGGAGGTGCAACAGAGAAGGTGCAGTCCAGGAGGAATATCACGCAAAGATGGCTTTATACCATCTTTTTGTCTTTTGGATTCCAGGCTGCTTTGGGAACCGGAGTAGTCCCCAGTATAAGTTAGAGCAGCCCCAGTGCCAGCTTTTACCTAGCATTACCCAGGCTAGCCAATCAGACCTGTCTGGGTAGTCTCTGTCCCAGGTCTGCCCACAGTACGCTCCTGGGGGGGGGCTTTAGGGCTGCAAATACTAAATGAATTTCAGAGAAATTCCCCCCAGGGCCCACTGCATGGCCCCTTTACACCATACAGTGTAAAGGGGCCACAAGAGCTGGAATCAATCCATTGACTTCAATAGAGTTACTCTTAGTTTTCATCAGTACAAATGAAATCAGAATCAGACCCACTGTAAGTGGGATTTGCAAGAGCTGGAAGAGTCACAAAATACACTTTTAAGAATGGACTGCATGCTCCCCCACAGCTATTGAACAGCACAATTTTATACATCAAAATGCATGTTTTATAGCAGCTTTCATACAAATAGTACTTGAAAATGCTTTACAGAGTTAAATAATATAGTTCTGGTTCAAAGTTTAAAAAATGACTGTAGAAAAGAAAAATTCAGTTTTCACATGAGATTAGAATATGGGTGGCATGTACGGATACTAGAAACATTGTTCCAGATGGTAAGGGTTATAGTGAGGCCGCTCTTCTTGTACTTGCATTGGTGAGATAATGGGAGGGACCTAGCGGAAGCCAATGCTAAACAAACAAACAGAATTTCAGTAACTCAGCCAAAGGCTATGGGCCTACTACATCAGTGTGTGGGTAAGGTTTTGTGGCTGGCAATGTGCAAGAGGTCAAACTAGATGATCATGATGGTCCATCTGGCCTTAGAGTCTATTAGTCTATAATGTGAAGAAAAGAAAAAGGCTGGGACAAGGCTATATAGGGTTTTAAGTCTGCAAGATTTCTTTATATGAAGCAATCAGTGTTCATTACATGGACTATATGTCCTCTCCTTGATCTCCACCTGCGTCTCTCATTGACATCAATGGGAGTTCCTCCAAGATCAAGGGCTATAACTAGCCTTCACAAATGAACCCTGATGATTTCTATAGATGAAACACTGCAAATTTACAACACAGACTTCTGTAGTCTTCTATGTCATTATTAGCATGCTGTGTATCTGCAATTGCATGGCGAGGAAGGTTATCTATTTCAGTGCCTTTGTGTCATTTAAGAGTTTATGGGATTTGAAATTACTTTGATTAGCTAATATAAATATACTAATTTCTTTGCTTTTTTTAAACAGAAATAAAAATGTCTGACGCAAGTGATGCAATATCCGCTGAAGGAAAACCTGAAGTAATGGCAATGCTTAGCAGCGATGTGTTGGCTAATGATGCAGCAGAACACAGTGAAACAGCTGGGATCTTGCATGGGTCTTCCCAAGATGAACAGAGACAAGTTTCTCATAATACTAGTAATGTACAAGAAGGGGACATGGTTATCAATGAAAATCCTTTGACTGCAGAAGTAATTGCAAATCAGCCTTCCAGTGGAGACGTGACTGAAAACATACCTACTGACTGCAGTGAGTCTGTGAGCCTTGATCCTGAACCTGGATCGGAAGTGACATCGAATGAACAAAGCAGTCCAGTAAGTAATCTTGCCTCTTTCTTCCAAAACATCTTTCCTTGATGGTAATTAGCTTTCTGTAGGACAGAATCATGAGCATGTTTCCCCACTTTGTGCGAAGGACAGGATGATGTAAAAATAATGTATTTATTGCACTAGCATCTTGCTATTTTTACAAAAACCTAGGAAATCATACCAAAAAAATCTGTGTTAAAATAATACTGTTTAGGTTGCAGTGAAGCACTCCAAAGTTAGGAAAAGTCCGATTTGCCCATGTAACATTAATTTGACCCCCTTGTGTGTATGCACTATGATAGTCTTTCATTTCCCCCACACCCCGATTCATTCAGTGCACAGGAGGGACCAAAAAGTGGGCAGAATTGGGTCACATATGCAATTATAAATTGGTGCTTCCTTATTTCTGAGTTCTTGACTTTGCAACCTATACAATGTCCTAGGAATGTGTTTGTTTTCAAATTTACATTGTGATAGCATCTGGAGGCCTTAATCAGATTTGGGCCACATTGTAGAACTGTACAAACATATAATATCAGAGGGGTAGCCGTGTTAGTCTGGATCTGTAAAAGCAGCAAAGAATCCTGTGGCACCTTATAGACTAACAGACGTTTTGCAGCATGAGCTTTTGTGGGTGAATACCCACTTCGGATGCAAGTTTGCATCCGAAGAAGTGGGTATTCACCCACGAAAGCTCATGCTGCAAAACGTCTGTTAGTCTATAAGGTGCCACAGGATTCTTTGCTGCTTAAACATATAATAATGACAGTCCCTTCCCCAAAGAGATGACAGTCTAAGGCCAGTCTAACCCTATGCAGCAAAGCATTTAGGTATGTGCTTAATCCCATTGAGTTCAGTGAGACTTAAGCACGTTTTAAATGCTTTGCTGAATAGGGCCCTTTAAAGATAAGACATGACAGATGGACAAACACGAGCTCAAAAGCAAGAGGATGTTTTCCTAAACTAGCTGTATTTGCTATTCTTAGCTAATTGGTAGTCATAGCCACAATTCGCCATCTGTTTAACCATTATCAGATGGCATTTCTATTGTATGTTCTATAGAGCTCGTTTACAAAATCTTGAAATGTTTCAGTTATTATTACTATTGATTTATTTATATTATTACCCACTACTTTGAAAATTATAGTTAATTAGCCATAATAAAACAGTGAGACATCTGAAATTAAAGTATCCCTGGCTGTTGAGGGTTCTTTTCTACTTCAGCTGAGTGCACAGAACTGCTTACTTTAGTAGCAATATTGCTATTGCTTGTGGATATAATGTTTGCTACACCTGTAGAAGCAAAAGTTGTTTACTTTATTTTTTAATGTCAGCAGAATAGAATCCATGTCCAATCAGGACACACTCTGCAGCTTCTTCATGTTGTATTGTGAACTAAGAGGATGTCTGATCAATTACAAACAAGGAATTGTAGGCCAAGGACTGGAGGAAAGAGATTTACTCTGCCCCTTTGAAAATGGGTGAAGAGGTTCAAGCACATAAGACATGTACCTTTTCTAATGAACCTGTTTTCCTGGCCAAAGGTCCAGTACATATTGAAGCTAGGTTACAAAGAAGTAGTATAGAGGTTCTAACAAGGCTATTGGTTTCTTAGCCTTATTAAAATATGAAATACTGAAAATAGTCTAATACAATAATCTTAGCTGTTACAAATTATTTTCTTGAGAAAGGTAATGTAGGACTGTGCACGGTAGTTATTCTCTTCTCCATGCCAGCCACAGAAGCTTAAGCTTTCACCAGAAACCTCAATTTAAAGTGCAGTTCAATGGACAGTATGTAAAATAATGCAACACTGCAACATCACCATTGCATATAAGCCAGTATCTTCTCTTGGGTTTATCTTCCCACAGATTCCCTGATGGCATTACTGTTGAATCACAAACGTAATTACAGGTCTGTCTCATCTTACGCTGGGGTTACGTTCTGCGGTCAGCGCCTAAAGCGAAAACCGCGTATAGTCAAAATTACATTGAGTGTAATGGCGGGCAGAATCGCCCGCCCTACAGAAACAGTATTTAAATGATTATTTTTCTCTTTTTTTGTTGTTTTTTTCTTGTTTTTGCCGACCGCATAAAGCTGAAATCGCACATGTTAAATGCGCCTAAGATGCGACAGACCTGTATATTATATTTTCTGCCTGGTGTCATCATTTATTACATGCTGGATTCTGTTTTCTAGTGTTGGTTGTTTTTCCTCCTGTCTTTGGGTAACATAAATTTCTGACAGTGGACTTAATATTTTCTTCTGTAGGATTTGGACTCCTCTCTTAAAGGAAGTAGATGGGGAGCTTGGGGATCGTGGGGCAAATCTCTGCTGTCAACAGCCTCTGCCACAGTTGGTAAGTGTTTGACCATTGAAGGTTGTGACATCACTGGAAAGTACTTTTAAATCAGAGTTTTAATGCAGGTTGGCATGGTTAAATGCTCTTAAAGGCAACAATTAATGTCAAAGTGGTTGCTTACATTTGTAAGATTTATAAGCAATCTTATTCTGATTTGAATGACAAAATTACTGGGCTATCATGACCTTTGTAATGTAGAAGAAAGATGGATTTTCTTCTTGTAAATCATTTTGGCTTTCACAGAAAGTCCAGGGTCCATTGGGTTTCAGAGAGCATAAGGAGATCCTGAATCTTTTTTTTTTAATTGTAAGCCTCTTTTAACTTCTAATATCTCTTCTAACTTCAAATCCAAACTAAGTCACTAGTGACCAAAATATGTTACATTATCAATTTCTTATGTGACATGAGTTTGTGGTTTCAGGTAGCCATATTACAAAGACACCAGTCTAATTTTCATCCTTACTGGAAGTCTTAAAAGAGAGGCTAAGAACTGAGTGGGTTTGAAGACTGAATTAACCTTCCCACTCTCCAAGAAGGTATCAGGGTTGAGGCAAATTGAGAGGACAGTGTTGGAGAAGCTTTCACTGCTGT
Organism: Platysternon megacephalum; assembly: GCA_003942145.1. NCBI lineage: Eukaryota > Metazoa > Chordata > Testudines > Platysternidae > Platysternon > Platysternon megacephalum. Next base: position 14,249,445 of record QXTE01000007.1, on the reverse strand, counting down.
TGCCCATTCATATTCTTCATTCTCTTTGGGCTGTCTGGCGGGCATCTTTCACAAACAGTGAAGAGTTAAAAAGTCACCTTTTACCCATGCTGACCATAGAGTCATAGTTGAGAAATCACAGTATTTTCATTTGATTATATTCACACAAATCACCATTTAAATCCTGGATTTTTGGGAGTGGGCTCTACTAACATCCAAATGTACTATCATTCCTTGAATTAATGTAGGTTTGATAAAGTGAATAAAATATAAGCTATGTAAAGTAATAGGCATTAAACATTGAGAATTTTCTGTGTAATAGCAAGCTCATGGCACGAGCAGAGACTTTGTGTATGTTATGATTATTTAGATTATAACTGATAGGCATTTCAAGGAATTTAAAAAATGCATGCAGTGAGTTTAGTCATGTTAGATTAAAACAAAAATGTATATGCTTTGAACAGAAAGGAAACACAGTATTCCCATGTTTATACTTTATATACATATAATAGCATTGCTGTTACAAATAACACATGTGCAAACTCATATAAGTACTGCTGACCTATGACTGTAATCCCCTAATAGGTAGTTTCTTGCATGGGGAAACAAATATGTACTAGTCGACTCTTCAATCTAACAGAGAGAGGTATAAAATGATCCCACTGCTGGAAGTTGCAGCTAGACAAATTCAGACAGGAAATAAGGTATACATTTTTGACAGTGAGAGTAATGAAGAATTGGAACAATTTTTCAAGAGTCATGGTGGATACTCCATCACTGACTATTTTTAAATAAAGATTGGATGTTTTTCTAAAGGATCTGCTCTAGGAATTACTTTGGGGGAAGTTCTATGGCCTGTGTTAAACAGGAGGTCAGACTAGATGTTCACAATGATCCCTTCTGTTTTGGAATCTATGAATCTCTTAGGCTAGGTCCACACTACCCGCCCGGATCGGCGGGTAGAAATCGATGTAGTGGGGATCGATGTATCGCGTCTCGTCTGGACACGATACATCGATTCCCGAACGCGCTCCCATCGACTCCGTAACTCCAGCAGGGCGAGCGGAGTTAGCGGAGTCGACGGGGGAGCCGCGGACGTCGATCCCGCGCTGCGAGGACGCGAGGTAAGTGCCAGGTAATTCGAAATAAGATACTTTGACTTCAGCTACGCTATTCTCGTAGCTGAAGTCGCGTATCTTATTTCGATCCCCGCCTCTAGTGTGGACCAGCCCTTAATATAACCAAGGAATATGCAGGAGACCTGTGGGTACTGAAATACAAAACATTCTTCCAAGCAAGTGAGATGTGTCATGCAATAATCTTCTTATTTCAATTACCCAACTTGATTACTATTATTATATCTGTATTTTCACACAGTGCTCAGAAAGTTTCTGTATTTGATGATATAATGGCTAGCATGCATCTGTATCACTGTCTTTTTACTAAATGAAATACAGTAACTCCTCACTTAACATCTTCCTGGTTAATGTTGTTTTGCTATTCGGTTGCTGACCTATTAGAAAACATAAAGTCCTGCAATGTTCCCTTATAACGTTGTTTGGCTCCCCCGCTCTGCCTGCACGGCGCTCCTGCCCAGGAGCGGGGTTGTGGTGCGGGGGCTTGCCCTGCTCCGCCTGTCCGGCATTCCAGCTGAGGAGCAGGCAAGCCCCCACGCCTCCACACTGCTCCCCGGCAGGAGCCCTGGACAGGCAGGCGGAACGGGACAAGCCCCCGTGCCTGCTCCCCAGCAGGAGCCCCGGGTGGGCGGAATGGGGCAAGCCCCTGCGCCTTGACTCTGGTCCCCGGCAGGAGCCCCAGGCAGGTGGAATGGGGCAAGCCCCACGCCCTGACCCTGCTCCCCAGCTGGAATGCCCAGCAGGCGGAGCAGGCAGGGCAAGCCCCTGACCCTGCTACGCCCCTGCCTCAACCAAGCTTCACAATCATCATTGGTGAGAACAGTGTTAAATTGTTTGTTTAAAATTATTTAAAACTTATACTGTATAGGTATATAATGTCCTTTGTCTGGCAGAAAAAATTTCCCTGGAACTTAACCCCCCCATTTACATTAATTCTTATGGGGAAATTGGATTCGCTTAAAATCATTTAGCTTAAAGTTGCATTTTTCAAGAACATAACTAGGACGTTAAGTGAGGAGTTACTGTATTTACTCCACTATGTGATCAGGTTATTTTCTAATGGTTCTCCTACACTGGATATAAATCTTATCACTACTGCAACTCAGTTCATCTCCCTTGTGTGTATGCATTATGATACCATCTTTAATTACAAGATCACATACTATTTTTTCCACAGGACCCCTGCCTCTTTCAGTGCACAGGATGGACCTACTCTAGGGATGAATCAGGGTTGTTAGTGAAGGAGGCTATTGTCTGTAGGATCCCTGCTTCATTTGTTTCTGAAGTTGAATGTGTGTAATGAATGAGGCAGGGGGTTGCAAGAAGAGAAAGAATAGTCTCATGCTTAAGGCAGTTGAATGCTGCCCTGGAGAATCGGATTCTAATCCTTCCTCTGCCCCAGAGTTCCTGTGTAATTTTAAACCAAACAATTCACATGTGGTCACTAATGGTATTTCCTAATTTTCTGGGTGCTTGACTTGAGACCCTGGGGTCTGATTTGCAGAAGTGCTGAGCACTCACTACTGCAGCTGAAGAACTGGGAACTGTGCTTTGAATATATAAAGTGCAATACAATGCTCTGTATTCTGAAAAATCAAGTGTTGGGCATCTCAGATTGGATACCCAAAACTAGTAGATACTTTTGACTTTAATCTCTCTGTGCCACAGTTCCCCATCTATAAAATGGGGATAATACCAGGCCCTAACCTTACAGGGTGTTGTGAAAATAAATTTATTAATAAAGTACTCAGATACTATAGTGAAGAGAACTACAGAAAAGCCCATTAGGAAATTAATAAATATGTCTTCCGAGCAAGGTATGAATAGTGTACAGTAAGTAAGACATGGGGCCACACTTTGAAGAATGAGGAGAAAACAAAATATTGAATAACTGATCATTAAGAGAGCACCATCCATCCCGTGTACTGAATGAGGCAGGGATCCTGTGGAAAAAATAGCATGTAATGAAGACAGTATTATAATCCAATTTCCTAGGGTGCTGAAATAAGGCTACATAAGCAACCTGTATTCTGGTATTTCCTAATGTAAGTGTGCTTGTCTTTGCAACTTTAATAATGTTCTTGTAACATAGGATTTTTGTGTGTGTGTGATTAATATATCTAATTAGAAATGTCTCCCTCTTTGTATATGAAAGGCAACTGGGACTTGATGACCTCTAGCCTTTCTGATGTTCTTGTTATGTACTGCTGTCTCTGAATTGTATGCTGAAATTATCTAAGTAGGGCCAAATCCAATCCTTAGTTATATATTGGAAATAACTAAGGTTGCAGGCATGTAACTGAGAGCAGCATTTAACTTGCAAAACAGAATGCTGTCCTCAGTTGCACATGCACATTTCTCATTAAGGTAATTAAGAGAGACACCTTTATCTGATGGTAAAATGTGGCCCTTCAGTACTAAAAAAGAGACATGATGTATGGTATGAAGAGACATTAAAAAGAATGGCATTGTTTAGAGAGAAGATGAGTATGAGGGATATGGTAGAAGTATATAAAATAATTCATGGTATAGAAAATATCATACCATTAGATCAGTGGTCCCCAACCTTTTTGTGGCCAGTAGCACATTCATGTTTTCAGAAGAGTGTGGCGGGCGCCAACAATTTTTCAAGGTTTATTTTGTATTTGTACATTAAATAATATGAAAAACATCATATTTAATATTACATAATATCTGAATCCAGAGAGAAGCCGGAGAGAAGCCGCGAGGACAGAGAACACCAGCGCCTGCAGCCCCGGAGTACTCTGTCCCCAGCAGGCGCGGAGCCCCGGCTTCTCTCCCCTACTGGGCACTAGGCGGGCCCCGCGCCTGCCGGAGACAGAGAACACCGGTGCCTGCAGCCCTGGAGTTCTCTGTCCCCGGCAGGCGCGGGGCCACAGCTTCTCTCCCCTGCTGGGCACTAAGCGGGCCCCGCACCTGCTGGGAACAGAGAACACCGCACCCACAGCCTGAGTTCTCTGTCCCTGTCAGGTGCGGAGCCGCGGCTTCTCTCCCCTGCTGGGCACTAGGTGGGCGCACATAAATGCCTCTGCGGGCACCATGGCGCCCGCGAGCACCACGTTGGGGACCACTACATTAGATGATTAGATTAGGGGGTTAGTCTATATGTCCCTTGCAGTCCCTTCTAACCCTATGATTTTATACTTACCCTCATAGTTACCTTTTCTCATAGTAGAAGAACAAGGGGACATTCAATGAAATTGAAAGTAAGCACATTTAAAACTAGTAAAAGGAAATACTTTTTTTAAACATATAACTGACCTGTCGAACTCACTGCCACCAGATATAATTGGAGCCAAGAGCTTCGTATCCAAGGGTTTAGAAAAGGATTAGACATTTTTATGGATGAATACTCAGTTACCTAGATAAAATTGAAACATTGTTATATGAGATATAAGCCCCCATGCTTCCAGGCGTAAGTCAGACTCTGCTGACTTGGGGTTAGGAAGAAATTCCCCCTACTGACAGGCTATTTCTTAATTGTCCATTATAGGGATTTTTGCTCCCAACTCTAAAGTATTTATTGCTGTCCACTGTCAGAGACAGGATATTGGACTAGATGGACCACAGATCTGAGCAGTATTATAATTCCTATAGAGAGAGGAAATGGTGCAAAGCTCTTTATACTATCAGTGGGGAATCTTTGCAATGTATCTTCCTTTTATTGAATATTTATTATTCTCATCTATTGAGTAGCTGAGTAATTCATCCCACACTTCCCCTTTCATCCGTTCCAATATAACAGAAAACAAACATCACATGATGCAATCCACTTGAATGTTGCTCATTCCCTTAATGTAGCAAGTGCTACAAACAGAGAAACTTTTCTCATACTAAACCTAGCAGCAACATCTTAGATTTGGACTTTGCTATTTCTTAGTAATCTCATTTCTGTAACAGGCTTGCTTGTTCCCAGTCAAGCATGACAAATGTTTACTGTCCTTTGCTTTATTTGTTATAAATTGTTCTTTGTAAAAGTAGCTGAAATGGTTGCACAGTTGTGATTGACCAGTTAACATTTTAAAGGGCTAACAGCTCTTCTCAAGGATGACTGAAATGGATGTTCATCCCTGTCGGTTTCATTATCCTTCAAGCCCTGATTTAGCACTTCCAAACAGATTAGCATTTTTACAGTATGGCAGTAATTTGCTTAGCATTGTTGTTGTTGGTTTCTAGCAGCAGTTTCTCTGTGGATTCAATCTTCTTTCTCTACTTAATTATTTCGACATATACAAACCATTGTTTTTTTAAGAAAATGTCCTTCATCTCCAAAGTAACCTTGACATTTATCTGGTCTTGTTGGGCTCCCCCTCTTCTCAGCACCCCCACTGGCATTGTTGTCGGTGACACAGTGCTAAACAAAAAGCTTTCATAATGCCTTTTGATTGGTAACACTTACAACCTGAACCATGGTCAGTATTTGACACTAGATGTCACACTAATTAAATGTTTGAGGCTATGGGAGAAAGAATGAAGTAGGTTTCCATTTAATGAGGTAAGAAGATTTTTGTTTAAAAGCATGCTGGGTCTGAGTCTCTCCTTGCTGGCACCAGCATAAATCAAGAGTAGCTCTATTGAAGTCACTGAGAAGAGAATCAGTCCCACTATGGCGTGAACAGCATAACATTGCATGGTGTCACAAATATATCCATTTTCTTTGCCCTTTCCCTCTCCCTCTCTAAAACGGTCATGTTTTTAATGAATCAACAATAGTGCATCCAAATGTTTTATTGCTTTATATTAGTGCATTACATAAGTAACATATTTGCTTCACTTATGATGTTGGACTGGCTTCATATCCTACCAAAGCCTATTCCCTAATTTGTGGCATATGTGCACAACACGCCACATAAGTTGTAAAAATCAGATGCCCATGTTTAAACTTACACATCCATTAATATGCCATAATACTGTGAGAAAATATTTGGGTTTCTATTCTGCCACTGTTTAACTTGAATTATCAATTAATTGATATTAGAGAGCTGCATAATGTGTCTCTTTACACATTGCTCATATTCAGTATTCTGCTATCTTGATTATTTTGTGCATGTGTGTATTCCTCTTCCAGTTCTTAATCCTGCATAACAGTACACAAAATATCAACCACCATAAACCTTTTCTTTGTGCTGCCTGATGTCTTTTTGTCATTCGGTATGACAAAATGAAATGTAGCTTGCTGATGTCACTGTATGCATGAGTGGTTCATAGGTATGTGTAGTAATCAGTGTTACATAGCTTAAATTTCATTATGTGTTGAACAGAAGTGGAAATGCCTGAAATGATGTGAAACTGAAACATTGAGATGCTGTGAAAAGCTGTTCCTTTCCCTAAATACATTATTCCCTTGTTGCAGAATAAGGAATAACATAAACTGTGAAGGCTGGATGTTATGCTCATACCTTGTGTGGTCATAAAAAAGACAACTTAATCTCTTCAGAAAATATCTTTTTCATTACATAAATTAGAGCTGATTAGGCATGATGTGTTTAAGACTGAAATAACATGGATGTTAAAAACTGCTTTGGAAATAACACACAGATGATTTAGCTGCTGTAAAAATAACACATTTTTTACAGTTCTTACATTATAAGGACATTTAATAAAGTTCATGCTTTGCAACCTGGTAGTCCTGAACAGATTTCAGGGGGTTGCAGCCATCTTCCCTTTCTTTGTGGCTACATGGAACATGAAATATTTTTTCTCTTGTAGCATGGAGTCGTGGTATAGAAAAGGTTGAGAATCACTGATACAGTTTACAGCTCTTCATGTCAATTAAGAACATAAGAACGGCCTTACTGAGTAAGACCAATGGTCCATCTAGCCCAGGGGTCTCAAACTCAAATGACCACGAGGGCCACATGAGGACCAGTGCATTGACCCGAGGGCCGCATCACTGACACGCCCCTCGCTGCCTCTGGCCCCGCCCCCACCCCACCCCTTCCATTAGGCCCCGCCCCTGCCCCACCTCTTCCCACCCCTTCCCCGCCCCATTCAAACCCCTTCCCGAAGTCCCCACCCAACGCTGCCCCCAGGGGGTGCAGGAGGTGTGCAGGGTGCAACGGGGGCTCAGGACAGGGAGTTGGTGTGTGGGGTGCAAGAGGGTGAGGGGTGCGGCAGGGGGTCGGGGTGCAGGGTGCAGCAGGGGGCTCGGGGCAGGGGGTTGGGGTGCGGGATGTGGCAGGGGGCTCGGGGCAGGGGGTTCGGGTGCGGGAGGGGTGTGGGGTGCAGCAGGGGGCTCAGGAAAGGGGTTGGGGTGCGGGACGGGTGCGGGGTGCGGCAGGGGGCTCAGGCAAGGAGTTGGGGTGCAGGAGGGGTTCAGGGAGCGAGCTCCAGCCCGGCACCGCTTACCTAGAGCGGCTCCGGGGTGGCAGCAGCGCGCACCGGGGCCAGGGCAGGCTCCTTGCCTGCCCTGTCCCCCGGCGCTGCTCCCTTCCAGGAAGCAGCTGGAACCCTGTTCCTGCAGCCCCTGGGGGAGGGGGAGGGGCTCCGGGTTGCAGCCATGTGCTGCTCTTGCCACTCCTCCAGGTACCTCCCACAAAGCTCCCATTGGCCGCGGTTCCCTGTTCCCGGCCAATGGGAGCTGCGGGGGGCGGTGCCTGGAAGGAGGAGTCCTCTGCCTTCTTCCCCCTCCCCCCGCCCGAAGGGTCTGTGCTGCCGGCTGCTTTCGGCTGCTCTCTGAAAGCAGCGTGGGGCTCGCAGCACCACAGAGGGGAATCCCGCGGGTAGGCAGAGGGGAGGGGAGGGGTGCGGGAGGGGAGGGGAGGGGAGCTCGGCGGGCCACACGCAAGAGCCCCGTGGGCCGCATGCGGCCCGCGGGCCGCGTGTTTGAGACCCCTGATCTAGCCCAATATCCTGTCTTCCGACAGTGTGGCCAATGCCAGGTGCTCCAGAGAGAATGAACAGAACAGGTAATCATCAAGTGATCCATCCCCTGTCACCCAATCCCAACTTCTGGCAAACAGAGGCTAGGGACAATGGCGTAGCCAGGTGGAGGGAAGAGAGGGAGCGGGGGGGAAAAAGGCACCACCCGCTGCGGCGCTTCTACTGACGGGGCAGCGCTCCGGGTCTTCGGCGGCACCTTGGCAGCGGGACCTTCACTTGCTCCGCAGGTCTTCGACGGCATTTCAGCAATGAAGCTTCAGGGCCGCCAAGGACACCCGAAGCGAGTGAAGGTCCTGCCGCCGAAGTGCCACCGAAGACCCAGAGCGCCTCCCCGTCAGTAAAAGTGCTGCAGTGGGTGGCGCCTTTTTTTTCTTTCGCTCCCGGGTGAGTAAAATTAAAAAGGCACCACTTGTGCTCGGTGGGGGAGCAGCCGCTCCCCCCCTAGCTACGCTACTGGCTAGGGACACTTGAGAGCTTGGTTTTGCTAATAGCCACTGATGGACCTATCCTTCATGAACTTATCCAGTTCTTTTTTTAACCCTGTTATAGGCTTGGCTTTCACAACATCCTCTAGCAAAGAGTTCCACAGGTTGACTGTGCGTTGTGTGAAGAAATACTTCCTTTTGTTTGTTTTAAACCTGCTGCCTATTAATTTCATTTGGTGACCTGTAGTTCTTGTGTTATATGAGAAGGAGGAAACAACACTTCCTTATTTACTTTCTTCACACCATTCATGATTTTATAGAGCTCTTTCATATCCCCTCTTAGTCTTCTCTTTTCTAAGCTGAAAAGTCCCAGTCTTACTAATCTCTCCTCATATGGAAGCTGTTCCAGACCTCAATAATTTTTGTTGCCCTTTTCTGAACCTTTTCCAATTTCAGTGTGTCTTTTTTGAGATGAGATGACCAGATCTGCACGCAGTATTCAAGATGTGGGTGTACCATAGAGGCAATATGATATTTTCTGTTTTATTATTTATCCCTTTCCTAATGATTCTCAGCATTCTGTTAGCTTTTTTTGACTGCCGCTGCACATTGAGTGGGTGTTTTCAGAGAACTATCCACAATGACTCCAAGATCTCTTTCTTGAGTGGTAACAGCTGATTTAGACCCCATCATTTTACATGTATAGTTGGCATTATGTTTTCCAATGTGCATTACTTTGCATTTATCAACATTGAATTTCATCTGCCATTTTGTTGCTGTGTTATAAAAACATATACATATAAATATCTTTTGGAATAAGGACATACATGGGGCCTGAATCTGATCTCACTTACTGTTTTAAATGGACTTACTCCTGATTTACATAATGGTGTAACTGTGATCAGAATCGAGCCCAGGTGTGTGTCCTTGAAGAGTTTCAAAAACACAGAGGGCAGTTTTGACCTGGACCATAAAATCCATGAGGAACCAGTAGCGTTGTTGAGGGTGAGCATGCTGGGTTGCCATGTATTTCTAGAAATGAACCAGGGGGGCAGCACTGTTCTGCATATGCTGTCTTCTATGGTTGAGGTTGCTGTGAGCACATCAGGCCATGCTCAACTCCCTCTGCTGGCTCCCAGCCAGTTTCAGATGCCAGTTTTAGGCCTTGGGCCTCATCTTTGACATATTAAATGGATCATGCTCCAGCTGTCGTAAAGATCAAAATTCAGCATATGAATGTCTGCAACAGTTGCACTCCTCTGCAATTCTTAATTTGTAATGAAAGAGGTGCTGGGGCTCAAGCAATTTTTTTATATTCATAATTGACGCAGCAAGCCCAGAGGTGCCCGAGTTCTGAACTGCCAAGCCCAGAGGTGTCGGAGCTCAGCTCTGGCATGCCCTGGCACAAATTAAGCACTACACCTCTGGGACCATGAAGATCACAAAGCCTGGGATGAAGTGTCAGAGCTGGGGACAAAGTGTTCTTGATTTAGGGGATCTGATTTTGGTACAAATTTCCAGAGGTGATCAGTCAAATGCAGAGCTGACTGTCTTTAGGATATGTTGCAAAGCCTTCCTCTTTGAAAAAAGCCTTTCCACCATAGCAAGAATGACAGTGACAACATTCTACACAAACACCTTCCCCTGCTAATCAAAACCCTGTAACCTTGTAACAAACAAATCAACCAACCAAAAAACAAAACAAGAAAAACTACCCCAAGCAGAGTTTTTCTCCAAAATGACAGGAATACTGAAAGATGCTCCTCTCACCCAAGAGACGCTCCTCTGTCTTTGAGACAGTTAGATGAAGGAAGTGGAGACAAAGCCACAAATTTAATTAGGAAACAGATGGAGAGAGGGTGGACAGAAAAGAGTCACTAATTTTGTCATATGGTACTGTATTTGTAATATCTGTGTAAATATGACACCACTTTGTAAAACAAAATCAGTAAGTCTTCATCTCTAAAACACAGAACCATTGAGAGCCCTCCCATTTCCATGTTGTTAAAGTAACAAATAATTTTTCATTTGAATGTCTGTCACGCTCACGTTCTAAAACAATTTGTATTTCCACGTTTGTGCTTTTCCTCATTCATGTTGACATGCCCCACGTGCGCTACTCTGAGTTTATCGGCTTCTTGTGTTATAGTCAGAGGTGCTTAGCTCAGAGCTTAGTTCAGCAAAATCGCACCCAGTTTCCCTGAATTATTGGCTCACAGTTCTGTGGTGCATGAAAGCTAGAGGTACAGTTCTGCAAATGCTGAATTCTCATAATGTAAATATCAATACAGCAACAAATATATGCATGCTCATTTTCTTGAAGGTGTAAGCATAGCTGAAAAGCCATAAGCATATTTTTCAGGCCAGCATTTCAGAATGTAAGAAAAACAAAACATCATTTTTATGTAAGGAAACTGGAAAATAAACCTAAAAAAAACCCTGCACACCCTTCCTATGTGCAGTTAATATTTTTTTAAATTATATATTGATTTGTCTGCAGTATTTTGTCACAATCTCAAAAGAAGGTGAATACAATTTTATGACTCAGTAGAAAAAAAAGTAATTGAAATTTCTTTTGGATTTCCATTTTGTAAAAATATAAATAATAGAAATGCTAACGAATGCAACATAGAGTATCTAGCTATATTAGTTTACAAGCACAAATTAACAGTTACTTAAACAAGTCCCAGAAAGTTGGTCAATAAAAATAAAGAATCATGAATTTACTAATGCTAATAATATTTTCATTGAACCAATTAAAATGCACAGCAGGCTAGGGAAAGATAAAGTAGAACTCCACTCTGCAATAACTCTGTTGACTCACATTTTCATTGCTGGTAGCCTAATAACCATGCACAGTTTGACATACAACTACAGTTTGTGAGACAAGAAAAAAGAGGCAAAGATCACTTCAACCATCTTGTTGTGACAAATAAAAATTCTAAGCTGCCAAGTCTCATTGTTTCAATGTAAAATGAAAGAGTCCCACGTAGACTAAACTATAAAATAGTAAATCAGTTATTTCACATAGTCAGCACAATCTGCAGGTCTGTTCTGTAAGCGATTTCTGTACTTTGGAACTTTGTGGTTTCCCCCAGATACTCTGCTGTTCTTGCATGTGATCCCTCAAATGTGCTGCTTCACAATGTGGAGTTATTTTATGTAATTTTATGGTCCCCAGACGATACTTATTGAATTCATAGAGCATCTCATGAGTAATCCATCTAGCGATCACAGAATCATGCAGCAAAACTTCCCTCCACTCCACCCTCAATCACAATGGTTTGTTGCATCTCTCTCTAATTGGATACCCCAGATGCATATAAATTCTGTACTGTACTCTAGCTAATGATGAACTGTTTTGCAGCAATCAAAATAACTCCAGGAAGACTCATTTTTTAATTTATAAAATGCATGCAGTTCCCAATCTTAGGGAGTATGGACAATATTTAATAAACACCTACAATTGTGTTTGTTTTAGATTTCTAGAAATGTCTTTGATTTGTTTTCTAGATTGATTTTTCACATCACAGCTTTTTAACTCATGACAACTTAGCTGATGGCAGAGAAGCATTAACACCTCCTTATGCATACTTAGGCCCCAAATCGGCAAGGTATATGCAAGAGGATTTTCAGAAGCTCTCAACATTGTCCTAACCCTGGTCCTATTGACTCCAGTAGGAGCAGAGTTTGGCAAACACTGTATGCTTTTGAAAGAACAACCTTTACCTAAGCCTGCCTTTAAGGTTGAGAATAGTTTAAGGTTGACTTAAATGGGACCACCTACCAAATACCTTCCTAAATGAGGGTGTAATGCTTGTTTTTCTGCCACCTGATCCAACCAGAGCTCCTCCTGTCCAACGGTCAAATGCCCAGGTAACATACACAATGAAAGCTGGTTAGTATTATTGGGGGAAGATGTTTTTAAGGTTAAAATTAGAGCAACAAGATAACCCAGGAGAGTGGGATGATTGATTGTTTAGAGAGCAAAGGTTCATAAGGGAAAGTCCTGCATCTGTGTTCAGAGCCTAGTCCTGTAAGGTCCTGAGCATCCTCAACTCTCCTTTGTATCACCTCTCAGGACTTTTAGGCAAAGTGTTCCTAAAATGCCAATCCAAGTAACACACTTGAGAACAAATCCGATAGCCCCAAAAATGTTGGGAGAAAAGATGAATTGCATGAATTGTATTCTTTGAGGGTGTCAGAAGGCAAGTGGGCAAGGGAGACCCAGTGGATATAGTGTACTTGGACTTTCAGAAAGCCTTTGACAAGGTCCCACACCAAAGGCTCTTAAGCAAAGTAATCAATCAAGGGATAAGAGGAAAGGTCCAGTATATGGTTAAAAGATAGAAAACAAAGGGTAGGAATAAATGGTCAGTTTTCCCAATGGAGAGAGGTAAATAGCAGGGTCCCCCAAGGATCTGTACTGGCACCTGTGCCATTCAACATATTCATTAATGATCTGGAAAAGGTGGCAAAGTTTACAGATGATACTAAATTGCTCAAGATGGTTAAGTCCAAAATTGACTGCGAAGAGTTACAGAGGAATCTCCCAAAAGTGGGTGACTGGGCAACAAAATGGCAGATAAAATTCAATCTTGATAAGTGCAAAGTAATGCACACTGGAAAAATTAATCCCAATGATACATACAAAATGATGGGGTCTAAATTAGGTGTTTTCACTCAAGAAGGAGATCTTGGAGTCATTGTGGATAGTTCGATGAAAACATCTGCTCAGAGTGCAGCAGCAGTCAAAAAAGCTAACAATGTTAGGAACCATTAAGAACAGGATAGATAGTAAGACAGAAAATATCATAATGCCACTATGTAAATCTTTGATATGCCCACACCTTGAATACTGCATGAAGTTTTGGTCACCTCATCGCAAAAAGATATATTAGAATTGGAAAAGGTTCAGAAAAGGGCAACAAAAATGATTGGGGTATGGAACAGCTTCCATATGAGGAGAGATTAAAAAGACAGGGACTTTTCAGCTTAGAAAAGAGATGACTAAGGGGGGATATGAGAGAGGTCTATAAAATCATGACTGGTGTGGAGAAAGTGAATAATTAAGTGTTATTTACCCCTTCACATAACTCAAGAACCAGGGGTCAACCAATGAAATTAATAGGCAGCAAGTTTAAAACAAACGCAAGGAAGTACTTCTTCACATAACGCACAGTCAATTTGTGGAACTCATTGCCAGGGGATATAGTAAAGGCCAAGACTATTAACAGAGTTCAAAAAAGAACTGCATAAGTTCCTGGAGGATGGGTCTATCAATGGGTATTAGCCAAGATGGTCAGGGATACAACCCTATGCACCAGGTGTCCCTAAACCTCAGACAGCCAGAAACTGGGACTGGATGACAGCGGATATATCACTCAATAACTATTCTGTTCATTCCCTCTGAAGAATCTGACGCTGGCCACTGTCGGAAGACAGGATATTGGGCTAGATGGCCCATTGGTCTGATCCAGTATGGCCATCCATTCTTATGAAACATCTGAATTCCACTTAAGCCCCAGCCCTGGGAGGCACAGAACACCCTCAATTCCCATTTCAGTTAATCAGCGCTGAAGGCACTCAGTACTTTGAAAGATTGAGCACTAAATTTACCTCTCTCTGTCACAGGATTACAAGATTTACAATGATCTATATCCTGTATCATTTGTATTCTATTTCAGTTTCATCATTTCTGCTCAATTAACATACAGGACATGAGTTTGAAATGTGTTAATATAACTAGTGAGTAAATGAAGGTCTAGCTGGCTTTTCTGACCTAGAAAATAAGTTAAGCAGATGTATGTAGTAGGCTTCATATTTTGTGATTTTCACCAAATTTTTAATTGATGTATTTACTAAGCATTAAATATTATGCCTTGTTATTAGTAATAAGAGTGTTTCCAAATCACAGACACATGCATAATTGCATCTAAAATATATTTGTACCATTACAGGTCATGGATTAACTGCAGTAAAGGAAAAAGCAGGAGCCACTCTAAGAATTCATAATGCGAGTTCAACACCTTCAGAAGGTGCACAGCCTGCCACAACTGAGAGCAAAACACCAGGGATCAGTAAGTAGCTTATTAGTCCAAGTTGAACAAAACATTTTGACAAATTATCAAATGTATACCATTTAGGAAATTCAAAGATTTTGGTGACAGTTCATTGTGATTTGTTGAAAATAACGTTGTGCCTGGCTCTTTTTCATTTTATTAGATTCCAACGATGCCCCAGACCAGAGCTCCATTGGGGTTTCACCCTCTTCTCCTTCATCTGGATCTCGTGGGATGCTGTCAACAATCACTAATGCTGTACAGAACACAGTGAGTAACTCCAGTGTGTCTTGTCTTCTCAAGTCTAGTCCCAAATGTTCACTCAAAGGCCATGTGTACACTTTGAGCTAGATTCCCAGCTCACATACACATACTCACGCTAGCTTAATGAGAGCCAGCGCAAGTATAAACAATAGTGGAGCCATGGTAGCATGGGCTGAGCAGATGCAGTGGCATGGTTCAAAACCAGGGTGAATACAAACTCACCTGAACCTCGTGGGTAGGTCTCAGCATTGCTAATCTGTGCCTCTGCTGCCACTGCCCGTGCTACTGCAGCTACGCTACTGTTTATAGGTGCACTAGCTCTCATCGAGCTAGCCTGAGTATGTGTGTGCAAGCTGGGAATCGCACCCCTAGCTCGCAGTGTAGGTGTAGCCTAAATTTGTTACTTTCTTTGATATAGTTGAAACTTTATATTGAGCTAGTTATTTTCGCGTAAAAGTGTCATTGTAGATCTGTGGTTCAAAAACTGTTTTTCAAACAGTCACACAGCTCCCAAACCCTTGTCTTCAAATGTGACTTGCAATTAGAGGGCACTTGAGAAGACAAGACACACTGGACATCAAGCTATTAAATATCATTCAAAATAAGTTAATTATAAAACCTTTGTATAGTACTTTTTCTCCTGGAAAATGGATTCAAAGCAAAGTGAGATGATTGATGAAGTCATAAATCCTATTATTAGTAAGGGTGAAGAAACTTTAGGGAGTTAAAAATTCAAAGTCAGCATCAGCGGAACCAATGTTTTTTTACAATTTCTTATTAACATAAAGTGTAAAGAAAATAACCACACTGCATTGTTTTGTGTGCAGGGAAAAAGTGTTTTGACAGGTGGTCTAGATGCTTTGGAATTTATCGGCAAGAAAACCATGAATGTCCTGGCAGAAAGTGATCCTGGATTTAAGAGAACCAAAATACTGATGGAAAGAACAGTTTCCTTATCTCAGGTTGGATTGCTTCAAACCCTCTTTGTTAGTGCAGTTGCAGATTACTGAGCAAGAATTTCATTCGCATCAGTAGTAGGGTTAATTTAGTATAGTTAGGCCAATGCAAATAAAAATTATGCATTGTGTCAGCTCCACTTTGTTCTCTGCAGGACTGCAAATTAATGTATTTTGTAAAATCAGCACTTGCATATAAGCAAGGATGTGCAGTTACCGATTTTCATAAGATACTGTGTCAGGTGATAAACGTACTCTGGAGAAGTGCTCAAACCCTTAATGTTTTCTTAATAGTTATAAATCTGTATTCACACCAATACATACATAGTTGTAGTGCTTTCCTGGGGAATGAGTAATAGTGGAATATAGCATTCATTTTATTGGGAAAAAAATTAAAGCAGTAAAAAATTATTACTTATATCCTTTTAAATTAATGCTATCATCTAGGGAAACAGCATACTCAACAGCAATGCACCATGCTCTTACCATATGAGTCAAGTCATGATTTGTGTCTTCAAAGATTCAGAGACCTTGTAACAGTATAATTATTGCCAATACCAGTTACTTTAGCTCTCCAGGTACAGATGTTCAGTAACTGCTTACTACTTTTGCTAACTGCAATAGAATGTCATCAATAAAGTGTGTGTGTGTGTTAATAAACACAGATAGACCTAGGTAGCATAAAACCTATATGTAGTAAGGTTAAGGGAAATCCTATAGCAGTAGACATTAAAAGGAAGCCCTTATATTACCACAATATTTTCCTGTTTGTAGAATGTAATATTGCAGTGAGAGATTTTTCTCTCAATAATATGTTTCATTTTTAACATCTACCACTGTAAGCAGAAACAGAATGATACTGTTAGAACAGATCAAAAGCAAACTAATCCATGCTAAGCAAATTACATAATTATACACTTTACCTATCTACTTGAGCAGTGCTCCAAATGGCCATTACTGTTAAAAAAGAAATATGTATAGCCATAAAATACTACGGCCCCAGTACTGCAGTTGAAGTTTCTACATGGATCTGATTGCAAGATCAGGGCTTAGTTTTGGGTAATGTGTTTCTTGTAAAGCATTCCAAGGCACTTCACAATGTAATATTGCAACTCTGGCAATAAAGGGGACTCTCTCAAGTAGTGTAGACTCAAAATTTGATCTGACTGAAAATTTATGATCTGAAGAAAGTCATCTAGATTGTAAGAACCAATTTTTCAAACACTGGACTACAGCTATGTCTGCAAAAATACACATCTACATGAAAACAGCTAATTGCATGGGCAGGTATATTTTAATACATTCAGATAAGTGTTGGCATGTCCCATCCTATTCCGGACTGCACTTAAGCAGATACTTAAAGTTAAGCATGTGCATAAGTGTGGTCCTGAATTGGGGCCTAAATAGGCAAGGGAAACACAGGATGGGAGAAAGGGAGTGTTAAATGAAGGTAATAAGAGGTGGGGAAATGAGGCAGAGAGAGGCAAAGTGATTGCCTAAGTTCACACAGAAAGTCTGTGGTACAATAACTGAACCCAGTTCTCTTGAGTCCCAGTCCACTGCTTCCTTTTAATCTAATTTGTGCATGCAAATTTTAGATATGAAGAATTGTGTATGCAGTATTGAAAATGGGGCTCCTTTGAAAATCTGACACAATATACCTTGTACGTCTAATGAATACTTGAATGCCATATCATACCAAATTGAAATAGGAAATAGTGCAAACATGGTAGAGCTAGATATTTCATCCTTGTGCAGAGGGACAGGAGAAGGCCAAAGTGCCATGTAAGCGTAAAATGTCAAAATAGGTTTAAGTGGTTCATAGGCTTTGGATAGGGTGAAATTTAATCCATAAATACAGAGGAAAATGTGTACAAGAGGCCATTTCTTCTTAGGCAACCTTGTGTATTAAGAGAGCACTCCATAATATCCCCAAATGTATGGAGTACAGTTCTGATCCATTTTTTATTACAAAACCCTACCTTCATTAAGCAAATGATTTTTGTGGGTCCAAAGGTCATTTACAACAGGTTTCACTATATATATACTTCATGTGGGTAGGAACCCTGGAAACAGCATTCTGCAGAGATTGTGTTCTATGTATATGTACTGTATGACCTGTATCGGGCACTGGATGAAGTAAAGACTTTTTAATTTTTCTTCCCTTGCAAACGGTGGCTAAATTTATGAGGTATTACCTGTAGCCAATACTGCATTTAAGGATATGAGCAATGTTATTTGTTGTTGGTTGGTTTTTAAAGACAGTTAATAATTACCATAGGGAAAAACACATATAGAACACTACTTAAATATTTTATTAGAGAGGTTAATCAAAAAAAAAATTATGAGGCATATCTGAGGCTGACTAAAATTTCAGCTCTGCAGGTGTGATATAGTACCAAATTTTATTATTACTGCCTAGAAGAGATGAGGCTGAGAGTAATAAAAACTGCCAAATCTGCAGTGCAGTCAATAAATCAACAGGAATGATGTATATTTTTGCAGCTGTTGCGAGAAGCGAAAGAGAAAGAGAAGCAGAGATTGGCCCAGCAAGTTACAGTTGAAAGGACAGCGCATTATGGGCTGCTTTTTGATGAGTTCCAGGGTTTGTCCCATCTTGAAGCTCTGGAAATTCTGTCAAATGAAAGTGAAGCCAAGGTACAGTATACAAGCTGCATAAATCACAAACACAGTGTTTAGTGAAATACTTTTTGTAAGCATTAATCTCCCCATACAAGTCAATAAAAGTTTTTTCATTGACTTCACTGGGTACTGATTTGGTCCCAAGGGTCAATCCCTTATCTCATGAAGTCAATGAGGGTTTTCCCAGTGACTTCAGGAGGACCAGGATTTAGCACAAAGGAAGCAAAGAAATCTGCCATTGAAAATTCTAGTTGTTAAGACATTATGTGTTCTGCATTTTAAACCTGTTACAAGGTGCTAATGCCCTTTCAAGCTTTACCAGAAGACTCAAGTGTATTGTTTTTATTAAAGGTGTTGCCATTTATATTCAGGAACCTTGCACCAACTACACCAAGAGGTTAATAAAAGAAAATGCATTCCAGATTATTTATTTAACTTCTAAATATTCTTTATTGCATTGTGTTATTATCCTGTTGTTGACCAACCCAAGATATAAATAGAGATGTAAGCAGTGTCTGTGGCTATGTTTACACAGCAATGTAATCTAGGGTAATTGGGACTTGAGTCAGCTGACCCATGTCAGGGAAACCTGGGCTTGAGCATCTATATTGCATTTTAACCCTAGGTTAAGAATTTTCTGACCTGTGCTCAAACCTAGGGCTTTGACATCCACACTGCAGTGCACTGACCAGTAATCATATTCCAGAGTGCCTAGTGCCCCCCACTAATGTCAACATTCTAGCCCTAGGAACATGGTGTACTGTGGGAAAACTCTACTGCCCACTCTGTTTCCTAACGGTGGCGGTGCTGTTGATGGGACTTGTGCCCATAGTTGGCCCCCCTCAAGGAGCACATGAGTACATAAACCGCAAAGGGTATTACTCCATTGTTCTGCAGGCGGTAGTGGACCACATAGGCAGATTTATGAATGTCAGTGTGCGCTATACAGGAAAAGTTAATGATGCCAGAGTTTTTTGCTGCTCTGGAGTCTACATTCATGGACAGGCTGGGACACTATTTCCACCAAATGACATAGATATAAATGGTGTTACTGTCCTCATTGTTGTTATCGGGGAACCCACATACCCTCTTTTGCCTTGGCTTATGAAATCATACCCTGATTTCAGAAGCCCAGGCAAAAAAAAAGTTTAATTACACTCTAAGCAGGTGTAGAATGATTGTTGAATGTACTTTTGGCAGATTAATATCCTGTTGGAGGTGTTTACAAACCCATTTAGATGCCAGTGTAATTACTGCTGTCTGCGTTACTGTGGCTTGCTGTGCTCTTCACAACCTTTGTGAAGCCAGAGGTGAGCCATTTCCCTCTAAAAGAACCTATGACAGCGAGGAGACACTGGATTGGTACGCTCAGCCAGAAAGTGAAGCTAGCGTGGCGGGGAGCTGATTGCACCCGAGCAGCGGAAGTAAGGGGTACTTTGTGTGCTCACATTACGGACTTGCATGGCCCAATGGCAGAGGGGAAATAGTACCTATAGGAATGTGCTTCGAGGGGAGGGGAAAACGGGCTCATTTTTGGTGAAGGGGCAGTGTTTGGGAGGGAGAGGTCTCGATTGCCATTCAATGCAAGTCAAAATGACATGATGAAAAATAAATTTGTTTGTGGCTGATAGTGTGCTTGTGCAAACTGCAGATCACTCACCCTGCAGAAGGAACACCCCGAGTGGGTCATACACTGCATCAGAGTCACCACCCCTGTCTAAAGTCTTCTAACCCTGGCCCAGCTGAAGACTGGTGCAGAAGCAGCCTCCAATGTTCAACCGCTGGCACTTTCTTACTCCCACTTTTTACTAACAAGTCTCGAGAAGCAGCCAACTTGGTGACCCACTTGTCTGCCTAATAATCAAGTTCTTCAGCTCTTGGCAATCCCCTCAGGGGATCCAGAACTAGCTGCTTCCTTTCCTGCTCCATTCCACCCAGGGTGTGTGGCCCTTGCCTGCATGACCCAGGTGGTGGATCGCTGCTGTCCTCCCAAAGATCCCATCTCTTAAAACACACACACACCGCAGCCTGGCTGCTGCTGGCTGCGGACTGGTGAAGTGCATCCCCAGGCTTGGGTGCATCCCCGGGGATCCCTTATCCCTGCCCCCGCTGCATGCCAGGAGGCTGCAGGGAAGTTTGGGGACCAGCTCCCACTCACCATCCTGACAGTGCACAGAGACAGAGCGTCCCTGGCCACGCAGCCCCAGGGAAGGGCAGTGGGAGCCCAGGAGCAAGGGCCAGAGATCAGAGCACCACCCCGCAGAGAGAGGGAGTGGGAGAGCTCCTGGCTTACCACGGCCAAGGGGGTAATGATCCCCAACAGCCAAGAGCCGCATCCCAACTGGCATCCCAATTAGCTCCCTTCTCTGGGCAAGCTCCACATGACAGCAAGGAGGCGCAGGAGCCAGAGCCACCACCACCACAGGAGGATGCAGGAATGGGGAGCAGGCTCGGCCAGCCGTAATGACACTTCCGGACCACTGTGCTGGCTGCCTGCAGCGCTGCTACTCTGCCGCCAGGAACTGTAGGATACATCTAGAAGATTCTTGGGACCCCAAGTCAAAATGGGACTGTGTGCACACAGGATAGCAACTAGGTCCAGGTTTAACTCCGGCTCAGACCCTATAGCCCTACGGGGTCCTGGGACCCTAAGTCCAAGCCCTAGGTTAGCGCAATTTCAGTGTGGATGCAAGAGGGGGTTGCCTTGGGTCCAGACTCAGACCTGGGCTTACACTGCTGTGTAGACAAACCCTGTAAGATTACTCTGAGATACATGCTTAAGTTAATACAGTCTCTATGACAGCTAGCTTTCAACTGTCAGTTTATTGGCTCTGCTGTGCAGCCATTCAGGAAAGCTTTGGTGCACACTTAGCGGTGGTATTTATACATTATGACATTTTTCAAATACATTTCTCAGCGTTTCTTCCTCCACCATTTTCTTTTAAAGTCCATCTCTCCCTGCCCTCCCAAAAAATAGAAGTATAAGGAATAGTTTCTCTTAAACAGAGTGGTCCTGCTTTTTTAAAAGGGTCTCACTTCAGCCTCCTATTTTTCCAGCACAAATAACTGCAGGCCCATTTCAACAGTACTTTGACACCTAATGTCCCTATAGTTGTAGCATTTGTAACTATTTCTAGGTGTAGAATTGTAAATACAAAAATCACAGGTCCTATAAAAACAAAGAAACAAGTAAAACACCTTCTCATTCGTCATAGCCAAAACTTAGCATGAGTCCGTTTAAATTCAAGTTAACCAGAGCTCACAGACTTCTTTATAATGAAATGAGGTTCATCTCTTGTAAGCAAGAGTGTTCAGTGCTTGGGTATCAACTACAGATCTAGCAGCCTACATGCGGGGGGAAACTGACAGCAGTTTGGGGACTCTGCAAGGAGATTTCTAGTTGAAGACGAAAACGGACTGGTGAGTGTCCACCAAAGACAGCCTATGGGAATTTGGTGGAACTAAGGCTGCTTGTGAGGAGAGCAGACTACTAACAGTCATCCCCTAGGTTGATAGCCTTAATTTTCAAAACTTTCAGTGGGCTAGAACCAGACTTTCTCAGGCATGATGACATGCCATGACCACTGCGTTCTTCAAAACAGTTGGACTGTAGGTAATGTGGGTAAGCCTTGGAGCAGGGAACAGGGCCACTACTCTGGAATTCGCTGCCACAGCTGTTCAGGCTGACAGCGAGTCTTCCCCTCTGCTCTTCCTACCCACTCTTCACCAGAGCCTTCCCAGAATAATTATAAGATGTTATCCAAAAAATGTGCTCTGGGAGTAGGAGGCGGCCTGAATATCTTGTAAGGCTTGTGTAATATTTGTCAGAAACTCGGATACCAAGCGGATGAGCACATAATTAATCCCTAGATAAGGTAGATAGGTTAGATAAAGGACCTGATCTTCTAATGGGAGTTCTTGTCTACTGCGCAACACACCTTGGGGTCAGGATCAAAATTCGTAACTTCAGTAAAGAGGGGTGATTTGGGTTAGTAGTGATCACTGTCATTTCCTTTTTCAGATTCAGTCATTTTTAACATCACTTAATGAAGAGCAGTTGGAAACTGTGAAAAATGACTTAATTACTATTAAAGAGATCTTCATTCCAAAGGAATCAAATAATGAAGAGGATCAAGAAAAAAAAGGTAATTAAAATAATACTGGTGTATCCCAGTTGAGACCTGTTAAATCTATATGTTTAATTTAAAAAAAACTTTAACCCAAACTAGCATGCTTTAATTAATTGAGAGTTGAGAGTAGACAGACAATTTGGAGTGAATTTCTCTATAATACCCTAACATTCTTCAAAAGAAGTAAATACAGTGGAGACTAGGGAAGCTCGGATTGTTAGATGTTCGTTTCAAACTCAGTTGATTGACCTTCTGATTTATAGACTCTGGTTATAAAATTGTGTATGCACCATAGGCTAAAAGTTTAGGGGAGTTCAGCAATGATTTTGTACCGTAATGGCTGTATCCAATACACAGTGGGTGAGATCCTTACCCCTGCTCCAGCACCTTTACACCAGGTAAAAGGGCTGGCATGGCATAAAAGGGTCCTAAAAGCCCCAGTTCCTGCTGAGAGAGGAGTCCCCTCGCACTGGCACTGTTGAAGAAAGCCATAAGGCTGCCTCCAAGGTTTCTCTTTGCAAGTCCTGACTTAGGGGGTGTGTTGGGGGGCAGCAAGGGCATGTCACAGGCTGGGCTGCAGTATACAGCACTGTGAAGATTCCAGACCATGCTGTGGTCCAGAGGGCAGCCTAGGGAGGTTTCCATAACTTAGGGAGACCCCCTAGGTCTGCCTATGTTATGCCAGGGGCCTCTGCAGCCTCTGAAACAGGACGGAATCAGAAAGTTGCATAGGTAGCTTAAAGCCACCATAGTCCCCTCTCCTCCTGGGTTGTGCATTTTGAATTGAGCTCTTGAAATCAATGGAAATGGACTCTATCCTCAATAACTTAGAAGACCATGTTTTACATACGAGGGTCTTCTCCTAATCTCAGGGATGCAGGCCTATACGATCCTACATTTTGCAAAATACTGAGAGATGTGTGACCAAGAATCCGAAATTAAGAATCACTGAAATAAAACCTTATTTAAAAGAAGTGTCTAGAGATATTTCATTGTTGACACTGCCTGGGGCAGTAGCAACTTATATTCTGTTCTACTCTACATATTGCCCTCATCACCATAGTCTCCTACCACCTTCCAATAGTTTATTAAGCAAAGGGAATAACATCTGTCTCATGTGGTTTGTTCTTTCATCCTCTCCTGAAGGGAAAGCTGTGTGTGCAATGGAGTGTTTAGTTTGGTAGGGTTGTTTTTTTAATGTAAACATTGCTTTGAGTTTATACTAGAGAGAGCACATCAAAGAAACGTGGCTTGCATTTGGAGTGGAAAGTAGTGAGGTCTGTGATGGTCCTTAATGCCTGTGGAATTCATTCCACAGCCTCACAACAGCCCCGAAGAATGCTCTATCTCCAGCACAGGTGAGCTTTACCCTTAAGGTGGAAAGTTCAGTTGTGCCTGAGGAGGGGACTTGTCAACCAACGTCCTCATTCTCAAGCTCTAAGCAATCTTTTAGATATGCTGAGCCTAAGCCATAGAGCTCCTTGAAGATAAAGAGTGAAGCAAAAAGCATTGCAGATTTTGCTCTGCAAAAGCAAATCAGTTAGAAGACCAAAATACATCCTCCCTTGTGACAGAGGAAATAATAACCACAGACATGTTCAATGCAGCGTGGAGCGAGAGAATGGTCTTCAGAAAGTCCAACAGTTATTTTCAGCTCCAGTAAGATCAGCTACTGTTCAAGGTGACTCATTTCCTTTAACCACAATAAGTGCACATTGGATAACATTCGTGCACATTGAGTAACCCCAGTGCAGAAAGCCAGGGCAATTCCTATGCACCACTTAAGCCCCACGATCCATTTACATGTGTACGTAGCTCCACATACAGAGTAAAGGCAGTATAATACAGTACATTGTGTATCCCTTTGTGATCAGCCCTTTAGTGGTGGACAGGATTTGCCCTCTCCCTCTGCACAGTGGCAAATGTCACCCATACTGCATAAGCAGCAATTCCACAAGGGAACTTTCATATCTTGTACACATCACATGATGTCTGTCCACAGATATTTACAAACAATTAAGGGGACAATGTCAACTTGCATTTTTTTAATACAAGAGGCTGAAAGAGACTATAAAAATATTAAATATTTAAATGTTTAACATGTGGCCTTAGACAGAATTACTAAAGTAGATGGAGAGAGAAATCTGGACTTTGAGAAATGGAGAGGAGACCCATTTTCTTTTCAGATATTTGTAACATGCTTACAGGCAGCTGTGTTGAATCTCTTGAGGACAAAGTTGCCAGCTATTAGGTTTATACCGTACATCCCGGTGTTTTGCTGCTCAGCTAGAAAACTTGCATGTAGCTGAGCTAGATTTTTTGCTACAACTCAGTCTCCTGAGGGCTGAAATACTTTAGTCTAACCCTAGTTATTGTGCTCAATATGAGGGTAACTAAATGAAATTAATGGCCTGTGATATACTGGACGTAAGACTAATGATCCCTTCTGGCCTTAAACTGTATGAAACGATGAGCAAGATAAATCCTTATGGGAAAATCCTATATAATTTAAGAGGGATGAAATCAATAGGTTTCTGTAGAAATTACTTTAAAACCTAATAGAAATTCACAGAGCATGTAATCCTTTCTATGGGCCTGCTCCAAAGCCCTCTGAGCTGAGAGGGAGTCTTTCCACAGACTTCAGTGGGCTTTGGATCAGGCCTTAAAGGCTTTTTTTTTTAACCATCCTAAAGAATTATATAGAGTAGCAAGGATATAATTTTGTATTAAATTATATAGGATGGTTCGAAAACTGTGGAAAAATTATAATTTTCTATAGGACCTTTCCATGAGGGCAGGGCTGGCATCTCTGTGGTGAGCACACCCACATGAGATACTTCAGTTTCAGTGCTTGCTGCTGCCTTTCCCTTGTGATTGGCCATGCAAGGCGCATTGCAAAGACACTGTGCACATCTCCTTACATTGCCCTGCAATGTCCCCTCTAGACAACATCTTTGAGAGTGCCTAAGAGAATCCTACTTATCTTTTCTCAGCCAGAATAAAATGTGGGATCTTCAAGAAAGGTGTAAAAAACAGGAGAATGGGGGAAAGGGTTTCTCGTGACCATCGGGAGGCCTGTGAGACAGGAACACCAGGCCATTCCCTGAATTTAACACATGCATTCCTAAATGTCTTTATTGAGTGCAGCCAATGCATAAAGGCCCCATAAAACTTAAATAATTCAGTTAATAGGGCCATAAAGGGCAATAATCTGTCATTTTAAAATAAATATGACATCCAGCATCTTTAAATTTAATTCTGCTAATGATGTAAACGTTTGTTCCCCCGACAGAGCACAGTTTTATTAACTGTTGCAGGTTTCTAATTCAGCCAGCCTTCGTTTGCGAATGGCTATATAATTTAAACTAGGTTTCTATTCTCCACTTACTGTGGTTCATGTTTCTGATCCTATTTACAAAACCAAATGTAGCTTCCCAGGTGCACTGAGGTGTGTCCTCCCCAGAGCAGATTCTTAGTCTTTTTTCTTTTTTTATTTGATTTATTTACCTAAAATGATTTGTTTAGGGCCCTTCGGCATATTGCCATGATATAGTCCTTATCTACATTGGGAAAATGAGGTGTGCTTAATACTATTTAACATGTTTTTCAATACCACTGAGCACCTCATGTGAACAAAGACAGTGTTGTTTAATTATGAGTTAGCTGGTCCTGGTCAAACCCAGGGCATGTCTTCACTGCAAATAAGAGGTGTGTTCTTAACTTGAGTTAGATAACTCAGGTTAAAATCCCAGCAAAGACAAGGCAGTTGTAGTTTTATCATTAGTTAGTAAGTAGAGTTAAACTCCGACTCCTCTATAGTCTTTAACTCAACCCGCTAACTTGTGTTAAAACTACAAATGCCTTGTCTTCAGTGGGATTTTAATTCGAACCTTTTTTTCCCCAGTGAAGACATGGTCCTAGACAAGATGTTTTTGAACATGTTAAATTCTGTCTAGGTGCTCAGCAGTACCTAAAAACATGTTAATTAACACATGTTGGCTAACTGTCTTGCTAAAGACACTGTATTTTCCCATTGTAGACAAGGTCACAGTATTTGATAGCGCTACAGTATCATTTGGCTGTGCTCTACATATACAAAAGATAAGAGATGTAGCTGGAGGAAAAACACTTCCCTACCTTCAAATAAACTGTTTGGAGGGTTTGTTTCTTTGCTGTAACCTTGAGGACCCATCCTGGACCATTTCTCACCTTCTGCTGCTGCTCCAAGGATGTTACTACAGCTTTTGAGCTGCAGTTATCTCTGTGGAGCCTGCACAAGAGAAAGATGTGTGAGGATCTTTGAGAAAGCTCATTTGCATAAATCTCATTCTTAGCAATTTTGGGATTGGGTGTGTAGCCTGTTTCCATGCCTTCCTTGGGATCAAGGTACAATCAGCATCCACAGGAGTAAGGGGAAAGGGCACTTCTTGCTTCCAAAGGGACAAATGTGTTTTTGCAGTAGTTTTCTGTTTCCTTTCAAAGGGTACGTCTACACTACAGGATTAGTCCGAATTTACGGAATTCGATTTTATGAAACCGATTTTTTAAATTCGATGGTACGCGGCCACAGTAAGCGGATTAATTCGGCGGTGCGCGTCCATGCAGAAAAGACTAGCGTCGAATTCCAGAGCGTTGCACTGTGGGTAGCTATCCCAGAGTTCCCGCAGTCCCCCCCGCCCATTGGAATTCTGGGTCGATATCCCAATGCCTGATGGGACAAAAAACATTGTCGCGGGCGGTTCTGGGAACATCCTCCCCCTCCCTACGTGAAAACAACGGAAGACAACCATTTCGCGCCTTTTTTCCTTGTTGAACTGAGCGGACGCCGTACCTCGGCAAGGATGGATCCCGCTCAGCTCAAGTTTGCAGTCATGAACATTGTAAACACCACGCGCATTATAGTGCAGTTTATGCTCAACCAGGACCAGAAAAGCCAGGCGAGGAGGAGGCGGCTACGGCAGCGCGGCGACGAGAGTGATGCGGACATGGACATGGACACAGAATTGTCTCGCGCCACGGGCCCCGGCGCTTTGGAGATCATGTTGNTTAATTCCTAAGGCTACATTAATATCAATGACTTCACATGTCACTACCTGACATTAAGGGACAAGGTAATTGAACTGGGTATCAAATTTTATATGCCACAAGTTATCCGAAATTCTGGTACTTGTGCAATGTATCAGTGAACAGCTTCTCTAGTTTCAGCAGGCTGCAAATAATGACACAGTTCAACATAGACTTTTAAAAATAAATGAAGTGAACGTTGAATTAATAACCCTGAATACAAGAAAACTTGCTCAACACTGTCAAAATCAGCCATATTGGGTCAGACCAACGATCCATCCAGCCCAGCATCCTGTTTTCTGTTCATTCTCTCTGAAGCATCTGGCACTGGCTATTGTCAGAACAGGGCAATTTCAAGTGATTCATCTCCAGCCCCAGCTTCTGGCAGTTGGAGGTTTAAGGACACCCGGAGTATGGGGTTGCATCCCAGACCATCTTGGTTAGTAGCCACTGATGGACCTATTCTCCATGAACTTACCAAATTCTTTTTTGAATCCAGTTATACTTCTGGCCTTCACAACATCCCATGGCAACAAGTTCCACAGATTGACTGTGTGCTGTGAAGAAGTACTTTCCTGTGTTTGTTTTAAATCTGCTGCCTATTAATTTCTTCAGGTGACCCCTAGTTCTTGTGTTTTGTGAAGGGGTAAATAACACTTCCCTATTCACTTTCTCCACATCATTCATGACTGTATTGACCTCTGTCATATCCTCTCTTTATTCATCTCTTTTCTAAACTGAAAATTCCCAGTCTTCGTAATCTCTTCTCTTATGGAAGCTGTTCCATACTGCTAATCATTTCTGTTGCCCATATCTTTTCCATTTCTAATTTACTCTTTTATAAGATGGGTCAACCAGAACTGCACACAGTATTCAAGGTGTGGGCATACCATGGATTAATATAGGGCATTATGATATTTCTGTTTTATTGTCTATTCTTTTCCCAGTGGTTCTTAACATCGCTAGCTTTTCTGACTGCCGCTGCACCTTGAGTGGATGGTTTCAGAGAATTATCCATGATGATTCCAAGATTTCTTTCTTGAGTGGTAACAGCTAATTTAGACCCCATCATTTTGTATGTGCATTACTTTTCATTTATCAACATTGAATTTTATCTGCCATTTTGTTGCCCAGTCACCCAGTTTTGTAAAATCCCTTTGTAATTCTTTGCAGTCAGCTTTGGACTTAACTTTCAGTAATTTTGCATTATCTGCAAATTTTGCCACCTCACTGTTCACCCCTTTTCCAGATCATTAATGAACATGTTGAGCATCACTGGTCCCAGTTCAGATCCTTGTGGGGATCCTGCCACTTACCTCTCTCCATTGTGAAAACTGACCATTTATTTCTATGCATTATTTTCTAGCTTTTAATCAATTACTCATCCATGAGAGGATCTTCCCTCTCTTATTCCATGACTGCTTAGTGTGCTTAAGAGCCTTTGGTGAGGGACCTAGTCAAAGGCTTTGTGAAAGTCCCAAGTCACTGTATTGATTGGATCACCCTTGTCCACATGTTTGTTGACACTCTCAAAGAATTGTAATAGATTGGTGAGACGTTATTTCCCTTTACAAAAGCTGTGTTGACTCCTCCACAAGATATGTTTTTATATGTCTGATAATTCAATTTTTTACTATACTAGTTTCAACCAATTTGATTGATACTGAAGTGAGGCTTACTGGCCTGTAAAAGCCAGGGTCACCATTGGAGCCTTTTATAAAATCAGCATTATGTTAGCTATCCTCCAGTCATCTGGTACAGAGGCTGATTTAAGCAATAGGTTACTTACCATAGTTAGTAATTCTGAAATTTCATATTTGAGTCCCTTCAAAAATTCTTGGGTGAATACCACCTTGTCCTGGTGATTTATTACTGTTTAATTTATCAGTTTGTTCCAAAACCTCCTCTACTGACACCTCAGTCATGGACAGTTCCTCAGATTTGTCACCTAAAAAGAGTGGCTCAGATGTGGGGATCTCCTCCACATTCTCTGCAGTGAAGATCGATGCAAAGAATTTATTTAGCTTCTCCATGACAGCCTTGTCTTCCTTGAGTGCTCTTTTAGCAACTCGCTCGCTTAGTGGCACAACTGATTATTTGGCAGTATTCCTGCTTCTGATGTACTTAAAAAAAATTTTGCTGTTGTTTTTCTGTCTTTAGCTAGGTGCGCCTCAAAGTCTGTCTTGCCCTGCCTAAGTGTAGTATACTTTTACACTTGACTTGCCAGAGTTTGTGCTCCTTTCTATTTTCCTCACCAAGATTTGATTTCCAATTTTTTAAGGATGCCTTTTCACCTCTAATCACCTCTTTTACTCCCATTGGGGAATTTTTTTGGCTCTTACTTTTTTTTTGGCATATACATTTTGTTTGAGCCTAAACTAGTCTCATTGTTGACCTGGTGGGATCACCTCTAAGCGAGACAAGATAGTTCAGTCTCCAGGCCAGGTCAGTTAAAGAGTTGGTGTTATCAATTATTCATATTTACTTGTATGGCACCGAGATGTATGTGTTTCTTTACACGTAAGGAGATGGGTTCCTGCCTCAAAAAGATTATAATGTCAGGTTCTGCCAGCTTTACTCATGCTAAGTAGTACCTTATTTTGTAAATCATCCTATCAAAATCAGTTAAACTAATTGCAGAGTATGGTACGGTACTTCTGAATGGGTGGGGTGGGGAGGAGAATCACCCTGTGCAGAGGGTTAGCATAGCACTGCTTTAGTCCCATTAAACCCTATTTTGAGGATTTAGAGTAAGGATGGAAAATGTATCCCTAGCTAGTAAATGAATAGATAAAAATGGGGATGAAACAAATCTTGATGTGCTTATCTGTAGCATTGTCAGGGCAAGACAGCTATTTCTAACAGAACTGTGTTTAGTCATATTTCCCCAGAAAGGTTCTAATGTGGATTCCAGACCCACGGTAGAACCAACCAAACTAAGATACTTTAGGAGATTACATAGATAAAATGGTAGAATTGCACGGCAGAAATTGTCATCTTGGAAAGCATTATCTGTGAAGTCAAAGACAAACTAAAAGATAGTAAAATATATGCGTCTTGGGAAGCCCCACAGAAACAACACAATAGGCCCTGGGGAAACGATGATTGTAGATTGAGCTGTCACAGGCAGACAAAAGGAATCTGTATGATCAAGATGGAGGTCAAGCACAGAGAATCTGTGGTTTACTCACAAACATTCTACAATGAGAGAAAGTCCTACCCCATAGACTAAACCACAAAAATGAAAGTCTTGCTTAACCAGAGTTCAAATTTAAAGTAAAAAGGAAATTACCCTCTTTAGCTCTAGTCCCCACAGAGTGAAAGGAATTATTTTGAGGTAGTTTTGTGAACTATGTTATACAGGAGGTCAGACTAGATGCTCACAGTGATCCCTTCTGTCCTTGGAACCTATGAATAAGCAGGAAACACCCTTTACCTTATATTCTCTGGTTATGCTGCTGTGTTGTGTATATTCTCATTTGAGAAAAGGGGCTTATCTGTTGGGGGTTGTATGTGTTCTTCCCTGGTGATTCTGCTGACCCACTGCAATTCTGGGGAGGTAAGCCATGACCTGTAACTTATACAGAAACATAGAAATGAAGGGCTGGAAGGGACTTCAAGAGATCATCTAGACCATCCTCCTATGCTGAGGCAGAACCAAGTATACCTAGACCATCCCTTACAGGTGATTGTCTAACCTGTTCTTAAAAATACACATCTAGTTCTTGCCTCTGCCGTCTCCCTTTTTTCCTTTGATGGAACAAAGAGTGGAGACGTTCACATTTTGTTAGTCTAACCAATACTGGTCCTATAGTGCTAGAAAATGTGTGGGGATCTGATCTTTGATTTGATTTTTGACTGCTACAACAAAAACAACACACTCACAGAAATAATCATATTTCCTTTTGCAGCAGACATGGAAGAAGAGTTTGTTAGCATGCTTACTGAGCTGCTGTTTGAATTGCACGTTGCTGCCACTCCTGACAAACTTAATAAGGTTGGTGCAAGTTACAGAACCTGCCTCCACTCCCTACTATAAAGAAGAACTAGTGGGCGCTGCTCTGAAATTCAATGTAGAGTAGTATCTAGGGTGGCAGATCAGAGCGCAAATGGTGGATGGCACAGAGATGTTAAATAGAGAGAGCTGTGGTAGAAGAGATTAGGTGAGTCAGACCAGAACCAGGGGGCCAGGCTAGCTAGCTACTCTCTCACTGACAACCCAGAATGATGGGCCACACAAAGAAATCTCAAAGTGGGGAAAACTTTAGTAGATAGAATAGGGATCTTTACATGAGGGTTTGGTTTAGACTATTATGGTCCGTCTACACAGACTGCAGCAAGTCTACAGACTTGGGGTAGCGGGGCTCGTGCTAGCACTGTCAAAATAGCTGTGTAGAGAGCGCTTTGAAGTTGCAGTTTGGGCTCTGAAGCCCATCCCCCTCTGAAGGCTTCAGTGCCTGAACTCCAGCCTGGGATGCAACTTCAAAGCACTGGCTACCCCACTATTTTGAGAGCACTAGCACGAGTACCACTAGCCTAAGTCCATCGACCCAGGCTGGAAGGCTCGCTCCCATGGCCTGGGTAGACGTATCCTTAGGTATGTCTACACCAAAGTTAAAAACCCACAGCTGGCCCATGCCAGCTAACTTGGGCTTGGGCTAAAGTGCTGTTTAATTGCAGTGTAGACATTCAGGCTCGGGCTGCACCCCAAGCTCTGAGACCCTCCCACCTCACAGGATCCTAGAACCCGGGCCCCAGCCAAAACCTAAACATCTACATTGCAATTAAACAGCACCTTAGCCCAAGTCAGCTGGCATGGGCCAACCCTGAGTTTTTAAACTGTGGTGTAGACATATCCTTACTGGCCAGCGACACAGTTCAGCATCAGAATTAAATTTAGCATTGGTCATGTTCATTTTTCTGGGGGAGTACTCCAAACATTCTAAGCTTGAAACAAAATGTTATCACTTCTAATTAGACTTGGCATTTAAAAAAAAAGTGATACATGCCACATTAGTTGGCTGGAAAGACATCACTGATGCTGTTTCTGCTTTGATCCACTTATCGTCTTGGTACTAAGCAGTTCAAAATCCAGTTGCTTTCTTTCTAATTTCGTTTCTGAATTTGGACTTGTTTTAGCTTATTCAAAGAATTTGCTTATTTTTTTCTTTCTTTATAAAAATTCGACTTCACTTTTCCACTCAGATCTTAGTTTCCTTTTTCTTTTATTTCTTAGATACATCCTGCATAAAACTGAGGTTTTGGTAACCTTAGTCTTAATGATAGCTCTATATGCAGATTAAGGACAGTATAATATAGTTCAGTATATGGCCATGGGTGAGCAATGCTTCAGTGGACAGAAAGATTTTCTCCTATGTACATGCCTGATGTAAATAAGAATTTTGAGTGGAACAGTAAAACTAGGTAAAGAAAAATGTATTGTTAACTTGTGTTTCAGCAACATTATTTGATCTTCCACTCTTGAATAATAGGAGGTTTTTTGTGGGGTTTGTTTGGCAGGCTAGGAAAAAAGCTCATGACTGGCTAGAAGAAACCAACTTCTCCACATCACTAGACTTGGAAGAGAAGCCGGAGGAAAACAAAGAGGATGAACAAAAGACTGAACAAGGAGGAGGAGATGGTGGTGATAAAACAGAAGAAAAGAAAAACAAAACCGTGGAGGTAAAATAGTCCTAGAAGGAGAAATTTCATAAACAAAATCAAAATCTCTTTGGCTGGATTCTCTGAACAACCAGCATTTGTGCTTCATCCTTATGAGTAGTACTGTTGTTGTTTTTAATATCTCCAGGGGGAGAAGTTATTTAGCTTTATAAAGGAACTTAAAAGAGATGGTAATCAATAGCTATGAGCCTAATTCTGCAAACCTTACTTATATAAGTATTTTTCACTATTAGATTATTCTCATGAGTAAATAATCAACAGGATCAGACCCTCTGCCAATAGTAACTTTTTTTAAACTTTAAAAAAATTTAAAAGCCCCAAATATACCTTTTACACAAAAGATTAAATTCAGGGAGATGGGAAAATCTTATGGTGTTTTGTCTGTAGCAATGTACCATATTTAAAGTCATGTCTCAACATTTGGCAGCGGCTCTTTCTTCAGATGCTAATAAATGGAAAAAAAATATGATCAATTTATATTTAAATTCATGGATAAACAGATTGGCAAAGTAGCAATATTATTTACTAGTCAAACCAAAAGGTTACGATTTTTTTTACGAAAGGTCTTCCTTAAGGCTAAATATACCCACTAGTGCTATTGCCTTCTGTGGGTAGAGTTAACTGTGGTTGAATTTCTTAATTTAAGTTATGACCGTGTTAAATTGTGTTGTTTTTAATGATCTCTAATAAAAAAAATCCATTATGTTCCCTTTAAAAAAATTCAAACACTTTAAAATGTAAGAAACTGAGTTGTACTGTATATATTATAGATTGTTATTGCAGATTTTCAGATACTGCTAAACCACTGAGAGTTGAGATTAGAAAGAGTTTTATGTATAGTCACTTTGTTGCTAGCAAAATGAATTTTTTATCAGGAGTATAATTCATTTTCACTATGGAAATGTGCTTTGGGAATGGCATGATCCTCTCAACTCCCTATGAAATCAGTGTAAATTCCGTGAGTGTTAAGGGCTCAATTTCAGCATCTATCAGGACCAAAACCAAAAACTCCACCATAGAAATTCCTAGGGCTCGACCCTGCTCCCATTGAAATGAATGGCAGTTTTGCTTTTTCACTTCTCAGAGATAAGCAAGGTCCTTACACTGCCATCCCCTTTTCCTCAAGGATGGGTAACAGCTGATATTCCTTGGCTTTGTATGCACGGATATCTCCCAGTTTGTACTCTGCCCCAGTTTACAAAGCCTCTTTTGTAGTCTATAGAAATTATGTTACCGTTTCTTTGTTTCATTTAAGGAAGTCTACATGCTATCTATTGAAAGCCTTGCTGAGATAACAGCTCGTTGTATCGAACAGCTTCATAAAGTAGCAGAGTTAATTCTTCATGGGCAAGAAGTGGAAAAGACAGCCCAGGACCAAGCAAAAGTTATGACAAAGTGAATATAATTTTTTTTATTTCTTATTTTTGTCATCAGGATGAGCTTGCTTAACATTCGCACAGTTTTATTGAGTCCAGAGCTTTTGCAGACACCATAACACACCATGGATCAACAAACAGGACTGACTTTAGAGTTTCTACCACTCTATTTTCAAAAGCAATCAAATCACAGATTGCCTGTGATGCTGACATGCATATCAGATATATTTTTACAAAAAACACAACAGATGCACAAGTTGATGACTTTTTGTTGCTATATTAGAGCTGAAATGTGCACACTCATTTTAGGTGCACTTTTTACCAGCACTACCAAAGATAGTATACCAACATGCTCAGAATTTGCTTTTGAACTCCACAATAGGGTCTCATCATTTGTACTCTGCCAAAAGGACACAAAAATCTATTTCTAAGCAATTATGCCATATTCATCACCAACTCATTGCCAACCCACAGGTGTGGGCACCTAACTTCAAGAATCCCAGGTTCAAAACTGGGACCTAAGGATCCAATCCAAAACCCACTGAAGACAGTACAAAAACTCCCACTGACTTCAGTGGTTTTTGGATTAACCCCTAAACGCATGACCCCCACAAGGTGGTGAACATTCTGATCCTGATCTAGCAAAGTACTTATGCACATACTTAATTTTAAGCATGTGAATAATCCCATTAAAGTCAGTGGGGGCACTTTTATTTAAAATTCAGTACTTAAATTGTCTGCTGGATTAGAGCCAGAATGTTCTGCTCCTTGCAGGATTGAGCCCCAACTGAGGTACAGTTATACAACAAGTCAGTGACAGAGCTAGGACTAGATCCAGATCTCCTCATTCACAACCCTGTGCTTTAACCACTAGACAATGCTTCTTCTATTAATACAATCCACTGCTTTGGAGAGAAGAAAAAACTCATTACATTCTTTCTAGCTGGGAGCAGGAGTATTTATTTCCAGTGGTATTTTTAGTCATTGGGTTGGTATAACCTTAAGTAAAGCAATAATTAGACTAAAAGTCTAGTATTTTTACAAAAAAACAAAACCCTGCCATATCAAAAGAGACCAATGTTTGATCTACTCTGGTATCCTGTGTCCAGCTGTAAACAGTGCTGGATTTTTCAAATCCAAAGCATAAAGCCTCCATCATGATTCTACTTACCAGTTGAGCAAATCCCAGGACACTTTAAGATAAAATTTAATTGATTAGAAACAAGATTGTCGGCAGAACTTTTACTTCTGAGATGAAGCAGGAGTATATTTTTAACGTTTGTCTCTTTTTTCTTTTTTATAACCAGTTTAACAAGTGCCATGTGCAATGAAGTGTTGTCTTTATCTAAGAAGTTTTCTGATTCTTTAACTGCCACCGGGGTAAGATATGAGAGCATTTCCTTTTTATTGTTTGTTTATTTTTATAAACATAACCTCTTTAAGAGAGATTCTCATCCCCTGTGAAAACTGGCTTTATGTTGAAGACTAGAAATAGGGTGGGCTGGAGTCCTCTCCAACCCCAGCCAGATCCAGAACACAGAGCACCCTTTCAGCAGATCCACCACTGATGCTAGATCCTGTGATATGCCCTGCCTTCCTTAGGCTGGTTTTGTAGCAACTGGATCCACAAAGTTCCTGGACCTACTAGGTATCCCTCTGCCATTCCCCCAGCCCACTCCCCTTGAGTGGCCCACACACATCCAAGAACTGCAGCAGCCCCTTACCCAGCCCCTTCTTTTATATGCATCTGTATTAAAAAAAACCAAAAACACCCACATACAACATTGAGAGCATTATCACGGGCAGTATGTTAACAGAGGGGTTTCACATCATAAATTATCCCATAGTGACTGATAAATCCCCTGGTGTTTGTAGTGAGGAGATTGAAAGACTAGAGAATCTATTCTTTTTTTTTTCTGTTTAAACAAAATCACACTCTCACTATAGCAAGTTAACCTACTTAGAAAACAAACTTCTATTTAGTGCTCTGGCTGGAAACATTTACACTTTGTTCCTGAAAAATGTACAGAGGATATTACTAGTGTAACATAGCTTGTGTGACCTGAAATGGGGAAGGAGTGAAGACCTTTATGGGAGTCAGGGGAGCAGAGGTGATAAACTCCACCACAAAATATTTTTGAACTTACCTGACAATCAAGTGATCTGGCACAGTCCAAAGGGAAAAAAGTTGCTCTTTAGAAATAGTTTTGTGAAGCCATGTCTGGTAGGGATTATCCAGGGAGCATGAATTCTTATCAAAGACACGGAAGTTTCCCCAGGCCTGTTGGAATTTTAAGAAGAGGCTCCTGCGAGCTACTTCAGGGCATCACTGGATATTTTTTTCAAAGTTATTTAAAAACTAACATAATTTATTGGATTGCTTTTATTTTGAATAATTTACGTTGTTTTCAGTTATTTCAGATGAATCTGCCTATTTCTGCATTTTCTAAGCATGTTTTAGCATATAAATGTATGCACGCAGAAAAAATTAGGCATGAAATATTAATCAGACCCAACTCAGGATATTCAGAGCTAAGGATTTCACATCAACTTTATTTCTGCCCCTTGGTGCATAGGCATTCAGGAGGGTTTTACATTACAGGAACACAGAGTTCAGGCCCAAATTGTCACTGGCATTTGTGCAGGGTATGAGAAGTTGGGCACAAGGAGCTCTCCGACCCCCAGTATGCGCCACATAGGGGACAGCCTCAGGCCCTGTGCTTGGTGCAGCAGAACCACTGCCCCATCCATATGTGCCTTCAGGGGCACATGTGCCAGCGGGGAAAGAGATGATGCTGGCTCCCACCAGCACTAAGGAAAGCAGTAAGCGTCATCCAACAGGACAGTACAGGCTGTGTGGATGGGAGCTCAGCAAAAAATGGTGTCACATGGAGTCCAGTCCCTCCTTGAGCTCCTCACAGAGACAGTGCATCTTTACACTGCTCCCATCGCAGGATGTACAGAATGAAAATTACATGCATCTAATATGATAATTATAATGTGCACGGAGTTAACCACCAACCAAATTTTCCAAATATTTGGCTAACTCACCCAGCTGGATTGATTCTGGACAAAAGGTAACTTTCTGGGAATGCCACAGGCCTCTGCAATAGTTGTTTAGAATGGAAGAGCTCTATCATCAGAATAGCAGCAGTGCTATATAATTCAGGCATATAGTCATTATAATGTAATTGTGGCCTTTTTCCTAAAAGTAAGCAATTATTCAGAACTAGGAAGTATCTCCTTTGTTTATCGCTCTAGATTTCTTTCTTCCTGCTTGCACTTACCATTGATTCTTACAATCAATAGTGTTTAATTGACACTACTTTCTCTATGTTTAAGAGGTTTATTGATGATCAACTAAACAAGGGGATATGGAATAGATTTTCTAGTTCCGGACAATAAAGATACTGTTCTGATATTTCTCTTTCTACCCTCCTTTCCTCCCCCTTCCCCCACTTTCTTTTGTTCTTCCATCTCCCTCCAAACTGCCTCCACTTTTCTCCTTCCTGTTCTTTTAAAGATACTATTTACCTCTTCATAAACACATTCCAGTGCTTAAACTGCTTACAAGGTGTGAGGATATTTGTCCTGTTTCTTTAACTCTGTAACAGAAACGAAGCAGAACGGGGGCCTGCAAAAGTTCAAAGCAGAAGCTCTACAGTGAATTGAAAAAATACTGTTTTATTTGTTCTAATAAAGTTCCCTGTTCAGTGTTAGATTAAAGCAATTCTTTCTGCAAGTCTCTGCCATCATTATGTGACAAGGCAAAGTGCAGAGAGAGAAGAGGATCTGACCACATCTACCATTTAAAAAAATGCTCTCCACTGGCCAGTCCTAAATTCTTACAGATGGCCTCAAATTCTGTGGCATTTGACATAGCCAAAGAATCAGATAAAACAATGAGCTCATCTTATACACTGTGATACCGTACAAGGCAAATAGAGAAGTATAGACAGATGAGTGTTAAATGTTATCAAAAGTAGTATGCCATAGTATTAAAATTATCTTGAACTTGTGTATTTCCTTGAAAACCTTATTTTCATCAAATAGAATCAAGCTGAGCCAAGGCCTTCTCAAAATTCATACAGCCAAAATTGATCCATTACTAAGCAAATATATTACTGTTAAATATCTGTGTTTAGCCCTGGCATTACATCTTGTCAATATTTGTCTTTCTACAGAGCAACAAGAAGGCAGAGCTCCTTAACCCAATGGTCAATAGTGTGCTATTAGAGGTAAGCTTTCAATTTCTTCACAGTAGGAAAAACTTTGATAAACTCATTTTGAAATGAAGCACACACATTTATGTCCCCATAAAGAACCATAAAAATGTAATGGTAATGGCATTGTAATTCTGTGCCATCTCATAAACAACTCCATTTTGTGTTCAGAAATCATCCACAAATGCTGGACCAGAGCAGTAATACTAAATTTTGTCAGGATTCCTAAGAACACTCTGACAGAAGTGAAATGCTTTTCTTACTATGTGTTGTAATGTATTGACTAAGTTGGGTGAACAATTCACAATGTGCAGTTTATTCAGTAAGTTTAGCCTTTTTTCCTGCTCAGATATTGCCTATGAACAGACTATGGTTATTAATCTATTCATTATTTGTGATTGTGCACATAAAACATTTGTCAAACAAATAATTTCGGCCTATGGTTAGCGTGAACAGTTTACTGTGATTATTCCTTCCAGGATTCAATATTCACAGTTTGAGCTGCAAGGATACTCAAGTATAGTAGTGTTGTTCTTCCCTCATTGCTTGACCTAATCTTCAAACACTACAGTGATCTAAAACAAGTTTTATTTTGTGATTAAATTAATCTTGCCCATGTTCCCACACACATACAACCACACTAAATTGCACTTGTACAAATATTCACAAGTGCATAAAAATAAGAGCAATCTTGGTCAAACCAAAAGTCTGTTGAAGTCAAAATGTTCATGAATATTTTTTCTCATTCTTCACCCAGTTCTAGTTTTGACCAAGAAAGGCTCAGTAAGTTTTAGAAAGTCCCTGCTTTTTACTCAGTTTTACACTCAGGTTGACTGAGACAGAAGGAGTTCAAAAGACCGTAATATCAACAGACAGTGATTGGCTCATATAGGATTAAAGTTTAATATATCTGTGGCACCCATTCTTTTGCTCTGCGAACTAGCCACATATTCTCTTTAAACATAACAATCTATACAGTACAGAATGCACATTGTTACTATGTAGCTTTAACCTAACACTGGGGACCCATTTACAAAAAAGGAAAAAAGAGCTATTATCTGAATAGTCAATAGCAAATAGACCAGTGGTTCTCAAACTTTTGTATTGGTGACCCCTTTCACACAGCAAGCCTCTGAGTGCGACCCCCCTTATGAATTAAAAACTTCCTTTTTTTATATTTAACACTATTATAAATGCTGGAGTGAAGCGTGGTTTGGGGTGGAGGCTAACAGCTCGCGACCCCCCATGTAATAACCTTGTGCCCCCCTGAGGGGTCACGACCCCCAGTTTAAAGAACAGGAGTACGTGTGGCACCTTAGAGACTAACACATTTATTTGAGCATAAGCTTTCGTGGGCTACAGCCCACTTCATCAGACGCATGTAGTGGAAAATACAGTAGGAAGATATATATATATATATATATACACACACACACAGAGAACATGAAACAATGGGTGTTACCATACACACTATAAGGAGAGTGATCAGTTAAGGTGAGCTTTTACCAGCACGAGGGGGAAAAAAAAAATCTGTTTGTAGTGGTAATGAAGATGGCCCATTTCCGGCAATTAACAAGGAGATATGAGGGTCAATTGCTGGAAATGGGCCATTTTCATTACCACTACAAACAGTCTTGGTTTTTGTTTGTTTTTTCTCTCTCCTGCTGGTAAAAGCTCACCTTAACTGATCACTCTCCTTATAGTGTGTATGGTAACACCCATTGTTTCATGTTCTCTGTGTGTGTGTATATATATATATATATACATCTTCCTACTGTATTTTCCACTACATGCGTCTGATGAAGTAGGCTGTAGCCCACGAAAGCTTATGCTCAAATAAATTTGTTAGTCTCTAAGGTGCCACACGTACTCCTGTTCTTTTTGCGGAGACTAACACAGCTGCTACTCTGACCCCCAGTTTGAGAACCCCTGAAATAGACTATTTTGTATTAAATAAGCAATATATTTAAAAACACTATTGTAAAGATTCCTGGCTTTATAGTAAAGATTCTTTTTATATTTCCTCTTATTGTGGTGTAGAGATTAAAGTTGCTGGTACCTAAGTTGGCACATTTTACTGTACCATAACTCTTGGATAAATTCCTAACAAAGCTTGAGCCATGACATTTGGATCTGAAGTTGAGGCTCACTCCATACCACAAAGTTTGGGGTATCCAGGTCTTGTATACCCATACGAAGATTTGCCATTAGTCAGCCCAGAATTACAGCATACTAAAGAAATGTGAGCAGCTGTTCTACATTGCATTAGAAATTCAGTATATAATATAATAGTGCATTTATGCTGCAATATATGAATAATTTTAAACTCACTGATTTCAGCCGTGCTACATCCTCATGCAGCAAGTCTGAAATTAGCTCTGTGGGTGGAAAGATTTGATGCTTTTTGTTGAGGAAGTTGATTCTGCTCCTGACCACATGGAGGTATATTTCACCTACATTACACACACAACTCTCTCTAGAAGGTGATGCACAGTCAAAGAGGGGACAACATACCTCTGTATATAATGATGCTTGCTTGCTATAAACTTTTTACAAAGAAGAAAAGAGTTATTATCTGAATATGTACTTGAACTTTCAGAAAGCCTTAGATAAGGTTGTTTAGCTCTTAAGCACACTAAGCAGTCATGGGATAAGAGGGAAGGTCCTTTCATGGATTAGTAATCAGTTAAAAGGTAGGAAACAAAGCATGGGAATAAATGGTCAGTTTTCACAATGGAGACAGGTAAATAGCAGGGTCCCCCAAGGATGTGTACTGAGACCTCAGTGGTTCAACATATTCATTAATGATCTGGAAAGGGGAATGAACAGTGTGATGGCAAAATTTGCAGATGATAACTATCTTAATTTTGTAAGTCCAAAGCTGACTGCAAAGAGTTACAAAGGGATCTCACAAAACTGTGTGACTTGCCAACAAGATGGCAGATGAAATTCAGCGTTGATAAGTGCAAAGTAATGCACATTGAAAAACAATCCCAAATATATGTACAAAATTATGGGGTCCAAATGAGCTGTTACCACTCAAAGATTTTGGAATCATCATGGCTAGTTCTCGGGAAAACATCCACTCAATGTATAACAGCAGTCAGAAAAGCTAACAATGTTAGGAACCAATAGGAAAAGGATAGATGATAAAACAGAAGATATAATCCCACTATATAAATCCATGGTATGCCCACACCTTGAATACTGCATGCAATTCTGGTCACCCCATCTCAAAAGAGATATAAGAATTGGAAAAGGTACAGAGAATGACAACAGAAAGATTAGGAGTATGGAACATCTTCCATAGAAGGAGAGATTAAAAAGACTGGGACTGTTCATCTGAGAAAAGAGACAAGTAAGGGGGGACTGAAAGAGGTCTATAAAATCATGAATGTTATGCAGAAAATGAATAGGAAAGTATTATTTACCCCTTCACATATCACAAGAACTAGGAGTCACTCGATTAAATTAAATAGGCATCAGGTTTAACACAAACACAAGGAAGTACTTCTTCACACAATGCACAGTCAAACTGTGGAACTCATTACCAGGGGATGTTGTGAAAGCCAAAAATATAACTGGGTTCAAAAAGGAATTTTATAAGTTCACAGAAGATAAGTCCATCAATGGCTACTAGCCAAGATGGTCAAGGATGCAACCCCATGCTCTGGGTGTCGGTAAACCTCCAGCTGCCAGAAGTTGGGACTGAAGGACACGGGATAGATCACTTGTAATTGCCCTCTTCTGTTCATTCACTCTGAAGCATCTGGCACTCGCCCCTGTCGGAGACAGGATAGTGGGCTAAATGGACCATTGGTCTGACTCCGTATGGCTGTTCTTGTTGTGATTTCCAGTGTACTTGGATAGAGCTTTTAAAATCTCACATGAATTTGTATCCTGATGTAGCACCAACCAGACTGAGTATGAATAGAGTCACTGAGATACATGAAAAATATGTTACTGAATCACATCTTTTCTCTCATTAGGGCTGCAACAGCACTACCTATATTCAGGATGCTTTCCAGCTATTGCTTCCGGTTCTTCAGATTTCACATATCCAGACCAATTGTTTGAAAGCCCAGGAGTGACAGTTTCCCAGCAGTTGTCATCACTGTGTGTAAAAGAAACCACAAACCTAATCTCTTTAATGTATGCAATTTGAAGAGATGGCACAAAAGATGGCTGGCCACAGAGGGGCCTTTTGAGGACACTAAAAGCCGTTTTGCACAGGCAGTACTGAAAAATATTTAAGAAAAATCAAATAGAAGTTCTTTAACTAGATGTAGTTACTAGAATAGGTAATTTCTTTTCAAGTTAGTGTATATTCTTCACGACAATTTAAACTGATGAAGTGTTTATTGAAGTCAGTATTGACTTCAATATGAAGCAGGTAATTAATGTTGACACTTTCAATTCTAAACAGTGATGTCTGAAGGAAATTTGAAAACAATGTTTTTTAAACATTTTGGTCCAGATGCACCATTTCAAAATTCCCCATTTTAATTCTCAGTTTAAAATGTTTACTTTTGAAAGTTAGTTTCTGTATTTAACTCTCAAGTTAACTTAAGCAAATGAACTGTTTTGAGCATTCCAATATTATTTTTTCAATGACAGTTTGATAGTAATCCTTAGCACTCATACAGTGCTTTGGTGTTCAAAGAGCTGTACAACATTAAGCAAACTTCAGCTAATGAAAATTATGAAAAATATGCATATCAGACATTATACTGAAGTGAAATTGTCTGAGCCAGTTAGAGCACAGGCAAAACTGTACATGTGCTGACCCATAATTATATACGTATTGTATTTATGCCAGTCCCTTCACTCTGATTGGCCAAAAGACATTATAGGCCAGAGTAGAGGGATTTGTAGAGTAATCATACTCTACAACTACACAGTAATTCAGCAAATCCCTTCACTTTGGTTGGCAGTTGCCCTTGGAACTCCCAGTCTGTGTGCCCATAACAAACGTATTGCCTCATCTTCTCA
This sequence comes from Platysternon megacephalum, assembly GCA_003942145.1. Classification (NCBI taxonomy): domain Eukaryota; kingdom Metazoa; phylum Chordata; order Testudines; family Platysternidae; genus Platysternon; species Platysternon megacephalum. The sequence goes on along the minus strand of QXTE01000007.1, from coordinate 14,205,610 downwards.
TCCTTCTCCCCAATCTATCATTTCACCTAAATCTGGATTATTTTTTTTAATAAAAGGGATTACTGCTAGGGAGGGATTGGAACTAAGTTTTCCTATAAGGGTCAAAGAGGAGGAGAAGGAGTTATGAGAAGATTGAGTTGGGTGAGACAAGGTAGGGAGGTCACAAGTTGAAGCGTGTTGTGGGAACATGGAAGAGGAATTCTGTGCACAGAGCCAACCTGAGAGGGTAGAAAGCACATTTCAGTATAACAGTAATTTAAGGGTTCTTGTGTTAAACTTGGTGATATCCATATCTTGGGCTTAATAAATTCACAGTCTTCAGCCTCAGAGTTTATTTTGGCCAGGTTAAAATTATTACTTCATGACTGTAGAAACCTTCAGTTATTTAAGTAGCCAGTTCTCCTGAATTGTCCGTGTTTATTACATTTTTCTAAGCTACACTGTAATTTTTCATATTGATATAGTGATGAGCTCTATTTAAATATTGTAAAATTGTAGCTAACATCTGAATGTATTTAACCGTTGAAGCAATTTGTTCACACATCATAAACATAATCAGAATAGAATGCTAGGAAATGTTATAATTGTATTTGTTAGAAATGAGAAGCCATTTATCTGCCTAGGCATGGTAACTGTAGGGAGCCTAAATAAGAGATGACAGAAAGCAGGTCTGTGTCTCTGCCTTGCATAATGAGGTCCATATTCTGCTGTCACCTATGTAGTGACTATGTTTAATATTTCATCATTTAGATGGGAGATACTCATTATGTAGTTCTGTGGTTTGTTATGCACAATTTTTATTCTGCCTGTGCAGCTGAACTTGGCAAGCTAAACCTGACATTCATTATTACTTACACCATCTTGAAATAATAGCCCAATATGAAACAAAGAGGGGCACTTTGGAAAGTATAGAAAAGATACTGTAAACTGGTAGGCAAACTTACTGGCTGGGAAGGTAGAATAAAGCTCTCAACACTAGCGCTCTTTCCTCAAGGCTTGTTTTATTTCCAAATACTAGTCCCAAAACAAAAGCAAATAAATTTGAAATATTAGGTATTAACTGCCCAAATTTTCCCCAGCATCAACCAGTTGGGAAGGGAGAGGACACCCTTCCCCTTTGCTAGCCCCATCTACCTACTACAGAGAGACCCACACTAACTTCCTAGAACCTGGGTCTCTCCTTTTTGTTCCCCTGCCCCAGAGAGAAGAAGCTTTGTACTTCGTTTCCATATACCAGGTCACATGTTTTCTCCTAGTCATGTGCCCTGCACCTGCAGCTCCCAGTTTTAAAGGGCACAAATCCACAACAGGTGCATTGGGATGTCTGCATGCCTCCAAGGCCTAGTGCCCTACTATGGATACCTCGTTATTTAAAGCAATATTTTTGTTTAATCACAATGTTGTCAAACCAGTATATTGTGCATGATTAAAATCCTGTTTTCATTTTAAAGGGAGAGTATCACAAAAAGTAAAGTGCCTTTATTTATCAGTTATTACGTCTTAGATGTTATTGACTTTAAATTAGTCTGACCATTAATTATAGTTGAGAAAAGCCTTTCAGTTCAAACCAGACTTATCAGAATTGTGCATTAGGTATGGGTAAGTGTGATATTGCTGCCAAATGAATCATTTCTAAGGAATAGTTATGCCAGTTTCATATTACCCCTATGTGGAGGTTAATCTTTTTGGATTTAAAATTGGGCAAGTGTCTCAGGTTTCCTCTGGCGTTCAGAGCAAGATACATATAGTTGAACCTGACAAGGAAACACTGAAGGGGACAGCGAAAATTGGTTGTCTAATAAAAATGTTTTTTTAACTAAAGATTGAACAGAATTGTATGGGAAACCCTAGGGGATACTGTAAGGAGCTGTTGAGGGAAATTATTTGAGACGGGGGATTTCTTATTTAAGGTGGTCTTTAGAACAGGTTTCACTGTACTACTTAAATTATGCATGTAGTGTATCAGTGCTTTCACCTTAAGTGAAAATAATTTTTTTTTAAAGAAAACGATATATATAATTCCTCGTAAAATCTGCACAAAGAAAATCTCAAACTACTAAACCCTAAATATTTAATTTAAAAAAATCTTGTTTATGAAAGTCGCTTATACTCATGGACAAACCAATTTTTCATATTGTAGAACATGATATTTAGTTGAGTAATGATTCACTTTTATGAACACTTTTACTATCCAGAGATGAAGGCTTCAGAATAAGCTAGGCTTTTACACGCATTGGATTGAAAAAGTGTGTTGAGATGGAATGTCTGCACATTTGCAAACCTACAAATAATCCCAACTATTTCAGGTGACTGCATCTAGCTCAACTTTAGTTTGGTTTCAAACTATTTGACAGGGCATTTTTTGTATGTCTGTATCAAAAGTATTTGCATTTTTTTCCAAAATGGAAAAAAGAAAGGTATAATTTATTTATTGCTGCTATTTGCTGTTCAATTATAAATGGCTTTTCTCAGTGACTGACTCCTACACTACAGCATCCACTGCCTACCACCACTGAACAAAGGAACTGCCACTTCCACTTTTTTGAAGTCCCTTAGATTATCCACTGATTATCTTTTTCTAAATTGTAAAACATACCTCTTTCTTTTTTACTTGTAATAAATGATTGCAGCCAGCAGCATTTCAGATGTTTTATTAATGATGCCAGTGTCATCAGCAGGTCAGGCTTCATAACAACTTCAATGAGTCTGAAAGGTAGATGAGTCCTGTTTGACACATTAGAGAACTTTTACCATTGTCTGACTCACAGAAGCACTTGTCACCCACTAGTAGTAGTATTTATTAGACATTCTATTTTTAATTCAAAATGACAGCCCTGTCTCTTCTATTGGTCTCAAAGGAATGGAAAGACTGGGTAAGGACTTTTCTGAGATCTTTTTAAAGCCATCTCAGAGCAAGGCTTAAAGTGACACTGTCAACTAATCTGACCTACTTGGAAATTGTTGCAATCTGACTGGAAAGCCCTCTGGACTTTAAACAAGTATAATTCATTTACCAAAAAATCAAATTCTGCTACTGAGAATATGAGGACTAAAATAACCACTCTTATCATAAGACCTATGCATTTCCATTATTTTGATACCTGACTCAGCATATCAGCAATATTGCTGTAACTCATGGTTGTGGATGATTGTGCATAAATGTGGAATTAAAATGAAAATAGTCATAATTTCAGCTGTATTCACAAGCCAGGCATGGAGCAAAAAAAGACATGATCTGTGGCAAAAGGGAGATTTTTTTTTTAAAGATCTGATGACAGTACCAGAAGAGACTTTTTTTTAAAGTGCTGAACATTGCTCAAAATATTGAAGAGATGACATCTAATTAGTTCCAGCAGGATCTGAGTCACAGCCTTTCTGAAGTAAAACAACAATTAAGCCATGAGCATGCAGAAGATGAGGCAAAGATCAGAACATTGAAAGAAATAAAACACAAAGGGATGAGGGCAGTTACTTTGAAAGAACTGATCAAACTTGATCTGCAATGCTCACTTCCCCCTATCATATTTACCTCCAACCCTTCTCTCCAAAGTGCAGACCTGCTAAAAAAATCAGCAATAGAGTTGTTTCCCCAATTTGATTGTGTCCCATTACCATCTTTGGAGAAGATTCTCTAATGGAGTTGAGCTCTATTCATTCCAGTTCTTAATTGTTTCCCCCCTACTCCCCTAGAACTTAATGAGACTATTACCTATATAACATCATAGTAAAGTGCATAAACTGTAGAAAACAAAACAAACCCCATAACGGGCTAATTGTAACTCTATGAATGAAAGCTGCTGCTGTTGAAAAGGGAAAGCATGAGGACACTACGCCCAAGTAAATGACCGGTCTTTCTCTTGTGCATGACAGGGTGGAGGTGCATTTGGCTGCAAAGTATTCATAGATTCCAAAGCCAGAAGGGACCACTCTGATCATCTAGCCTGACCTCCTGTATAACACAGGCCATAGAACTTCCCCAAAATAATTCCTAAATCAGATCTTCTGGAAAAACATCCAATCTTGATTTTAAAATTGCCTGTGATAGAGAATCCACCACAACCCTTGGTAAATTGTTCAAATGGTTAATTACCCTCACTGTTAAAAATGTACACCTTATTTCCAATCTGAATGTGTCTAGCTTTGACTTCCAGCCATTGGAGTGTTCTATACCTTTCTCTGCTAGACAGAAGAGCCCATTATCCAATATTTGTTTCCCATGTAGGTACTTACAGACTAATCAAGTTACCCCTTCACTGCCTCTTTGTTAAGGTAAATAGATTGAGCTCCTTGAGTCTATCACTAGAAAACTGGTTTTCTAATCCTTTAACCAGTCTCATGGCTCTTCTCTAAACGCTCTCCAATTTATCAACATCCTCTTTGAATTGTTGACACCAGAACTGGACACAATATTCCAGCCACAGCCACACCAATGCCAAATACAGAGGTAAAATGACCACTCTACTATTACTTGAGAATCCCGTGTTTATGCATACCATGATCGCATAAGCCCTTTCAGTCACAGAGTCACACTGGAAGCTCATGTTCAGCTGATTATCCACCATGACCCCAAAATCTTTTTCAGAGCCTCTGCTTGTCAAGATACAGTCCCCCATCACGTAAGTATGGTCTACATTCTTTGTTCCTACATATACACCTTTACATTTAGCCATATTAAAACACATACTGTTTGCTTGTGCCCCATTTACCAAGTGATCCAGATGGCTCTGTATCAATGACCTGTCCTCTTTGTTATTTGCCACTCCTCCAATTTGTGTGTCATCTGCAAACTTTATCGGTTATGATTTTATGTTTTCTGCCAGGTCACTGATAAAATTGTTAAATGGCAGGGCCAAAAAACAATCCCTATGGGACCCCACTAGAAACAAACCTGCTCAGTGATAATATATTTGTAAACAGGGAATTATGAGACCTATCAGCCAGATTTTGATCCATTTATTGTGTGCCCATGACATGGGGCACTCACCTCTCGTGAGCACCTTCTATCAGCTGGGTACGATCCTGCCCTCTCTCTTGGTGTCCCCTGTAGTTTGTTACCCTCATCAGGCAGGTTTTCAGTGGCTAAGCTCTCCAGCTAAGTCACACATCATCTAAATGGATGAACCCCTTCCAGGATAACAAAGGTCCAAAAAAGGACTATCGCTGTGCCCTTGTTGGTATCTGCAGCCCTGTCTCTGGGCTCAGTTCTCAGCCCCTTCTGTGGTAGCTTTAAGTCCATCTCTGCCCTGTTATATATCTGTGCCACCAGGGCTTTCTCCCTGGAGACTCTTTGTCCTCAATGGTTCTCTGGTGTCCCAGCAATCCAGCCAGCTCACTCCTTACATTCAGTCCCCTTCCAGGGGGTGGTTAACCAAGCAGTCAATAGACAGTCTGTCTGCCCTTACCAGGGTCTTCAGCTCCATCCCCGAGCCTATTAAATTCAAGTCCTTTGCTCGGGCTTCTAAATGGGTCTTATCCTCTTCTTGGGGCTTAGGTCAATTCCCCAGGGGCAGGACCCAGGCCTGCCCCACTACTCCAGGTCCCAACACACGGACCCTATAAACAGCAGCCACGTATTACTTCCCTTAATAGTTGCTGCTGCTTATGCTACTGCCCACCCATTCCCATCAACTTCATCCATTACCCTAGGGTTACAGTCCCTCTGACTGTTCCCTGTTTGAGCAGGGTCTCACCCAAGTCACCTTGCCTGAACAGACTCTGTCCTGTCTCTGCTTGAGCAAGGTCTCTCCCATACCTCCTTGCCTGGAGAGTTCCTCTCTCCTATCCCTACTGGTCCCACCAATGAACCGACCTGCTTAGGCCCTCAGCTCCTTTTAACTGAGCCTGCTGCACTCTGACTGGCTGCTTCCCTGCCCCACCTTCACTGCTGTTTTCCTGGGGCAGGGTGTGATAGGACCTCCAGCAGGGGTCCTCAAAGGCCTGATACACCCCATCAAAATGCCATGTTAATTTTATATCATTCTAGTTTTTTTAATCAAAATGTGAGGTACAAAGTCAAACAACTTACAGAAGCCTAAGTCTTTTACATCAACACTGTTACATTTATCAGCCAAACTTGTAATTGTTAAAAAAAAGATATCAAATTAATTTGACAGGATCTATTTTGCATAAACAGATGTTGATTGGCATTAATATTACCCTCCTTTAATTCTTTATTAATTGAGTCCCTTATCAGCCACTCCATTATCTTTTCGAGGATTGATGTCAGACTGACAGGCCTATAATTACCAGGGTCATCCCGTTTACCCCTTTTAAATATTGGCACATCATATGCTTTCTTCCAGTATTCTGTGTTCTTCTTCAGTGTTCCAAGATTTATTGAAAATCAGCATTAATGGTCCAGTGAGCTCCTCAGCCAGCTTTTTGAAAACTCTTGGATGCAAGCTTTCTGGGCCTTCTGGTTTAAAAATGTCTACCTTTAGTAGCTGCTGTTTAACATCTTCCTGAAATACTAGTGGAACAGAAACAGTGTTATCATCCTATGATGAAACTACATCATTGTTTTTTTCCCCCAAATACAGAACAGAAATATTTATTGGACACTTCTGCCTTTTCTGCATTATTGATAATTCTACCATTCTCATCAAGTAATGGATCAATACCTTAGTTAAGAAGTTTTTTGTTCCTAATATACTTTAAAAACTCCTTATTTTCCTTAACTCTGCTGGCCATAGATTTCTCCTTGTATCCCTTTGCATCTCTTATCAATTTTCCACAGTTCTTCTTCAAGTGCTTGTTCATGTCCATTCAACTTAGGTGTGTGTGCTCGCAACATGCACCAGTGCTGAAAGTTTTTCCCTCAGCAGTATCCGTAGGGGACCGGTTCCAGGGCCCCCTGGAGTGGCACACACATGCCGTGGTATATAGGGCGCCGCCGGTTCTCCCCACCCTCAGTTCCTTCCTGCTGCCAGTTACGGTGCTGGAACTGTTGCTGCTTCAGCTAGTGTTGTTGCTGCTCATTTGTACGAACTAGTTATCTCTTGTATTATAGTGTATATAGTTTTCTGTTAGTGTTTATAAGTCCCTTAGCTATAGTTAGAGACTTCATAGGTCCCAAACAGGACTTTGCCTCAGGACGAGGCACGCCCCAGTTCCCAGGCTTTAAGCCTGGTGATCGCTGCAAGATCCCCATGCCTGTTAGTGATCCACACAGCAGTTGTCTGGATTGCTTGGGCGAAGGACACGTTAGTGAGGAGTGCAAAATTTGCAAGTCCTTCAAGCCAAGGACTAAAAAGGAGCGCGATATTCGCTTAAGAGCATTCCTTATGGAGTCGGACCTCACCCCAGCACCGGAGCAACGCTTCGACTCGGCACCGAGTACCGTGACCTCGGTACGCAGCGCCCCACCGGGACCGTCCACTGCCTGGCACCAGTCCCCATCCGTGGCTCCGACCAAGAAGCCCAAGAAGGCAGTGCGAGGCCGGTCTCCAACCTCCCGCAAGGGAAAGGATAAGACTGAGCAAGGTCCCATGCCGGGCAACTTTTCACCCACGTCGGGATCTCGGGCCCAAGCTCCCGTGGAGCAATGTAGCCCAAACCGCTCCCTGCCAGCTACCCCGGATAGCGGCAGAGGCCTCCGTCAGCTCCGGGTGCCGTCCATGCCAGAGGCCCTGCAGGTGGCACAGGAGATCATGTCCCTCCCGGTGCTGCCCACACCAGCTCCTGCGGTTCCACGGTCACAGCGTAAACCCGCATTCGGACTGCTTCAGTCCCCATCTCAGCAGCACCGTTCCCTGTCGCAGGGAATGTCACGCCAGCGCTCGCCCTCCTGTAGCCACCATGCATCTGACTGCGAAAGGAAGACGCAGCACAGCCCCATTCAGTCCCCAGACCTTGGGCACAGGCAGAGAGGCTTGAGGCGGATCACTGGCCACCGGGCGCAGACCTTTGGAGGCACATGCCCCCTGGCAGGAGTACCAGTCCCGGCACCTCGGTACCGCTCCAGGGACCTGTCAAGGGATCGACGTCACCATTCCTCGGACCATCGCCAATCCCCTAGGAGGGCAATTCCGCGTGCGGGCGCATCCTGGCACTGGGCCCGTTCCGACTCCTGGTCATGCTTCTCATCCTTGTACCGCTTGTCAAGCACGAGATGTAGATCAGTGGCTCCAAGCCGTCATGGAACCGTCGAGCACCACTGATCCCTAAAACCCCGCTCCAGATCGGACTCCAGGCGGAGTGACCAGCACCAGTTGAGACAGAGCCACCATTCCGCTCTGTCCTGGTCACCTGGGAGCGACCGCTCAGGATCCAACCCTGGTTCAGAGTGAGGTTCCCTGACGGCGGAACAAGCTCTGGTACCAGCAGTACCGGCTACATTGTCAGCACTGAAACTGGCCCCATGGCCTCAGGCCCAGTGGCCAACGCCGTGGTACCCATGGAACCCATGGGGGTTCACCCACCCCTCACAGGCCACCCGCTCTGTGTCCGGAGCCTCTGAGAGACCAGCTGCCTCTCTCTCTCCTGTCCTCCTCCGGTACACAAAGCCTCGGGTGCAAGGACCCCGCAGGTCCAAGAGGGAGCAAGGGAACAAGCCAGTGGGCCACCTATGTTTGTGGAGGACCCTATGGCACCAGTATCTTCCTCGTCGTCAGACGAGGCTATAACGGGGCCCCCTCCCCCGGTTCCTCCGGATGATGCTAAAGCGCACCAGGAACTACTGAAGAGTCACTGCCAACCTGGGTCTTCAGGCGGAGGAGCTAGAGGAGCCTTCAGACTCTCTCTTCAATGTCCTCTGCTCCACAGCACCATCCAGGGTGGCTCTGCCGCTTCATGAAGGGGTCTCAAAGATCACCAATGCCCTGTGGCAAACTCCCTCCTGCCTGCCACCCATCTCCAAGAGGGCTGAGCGCAAGTATTTTGTGCCATCCAAAGGCCATGAGTATCTGTACACCCAACCTGCTCCCAACTCCCTAGTGGTAGAAGCGGTTAACCACAGGGAGCGACAAGGTCAACCTCGGGCTACCCCTAGGAACAAAGACTCCAAGAGACTAGACTTCTTTGGGTGTAAGGTTTATTCGTCCTCTAGTCTCCAGTTGAGGGTGGCCAACCATCAAGCCCCCCTGGGACCCTATGATTTTAACGTCGCAAGCCAAGTTTGAAGGGTCTCTTTCTGAGGCTTCTAGGAAAGAGTTCCAGGCTATTACGGAGGAGGGCATGACTGCAGCCAGGGTGACGCTCCAGGCGGTGGCGGTGTTGAACCATGGCCTCGGCCGTCACCATGTGCCGGGCATCCTGGCTACTCCTCTCTGGCTTCTCCACGGAGGCTCAGAAGTCAATGCAAGACTTTCCCTTTGATGGGCAAGTGCTGTTTGTGGAACCGACAGACAATAAGCTCCATGGCCTAAAGTACTCCCGCACCACCCTTAAAACGCCGGGCCTGTATGTTCCCGGCCCTGCCCGCAAGCGGTTTAAGCCGCAGCAGCCTCAGGGCCAGGGAAGCCACCCTTGCCAGGAGCCTCCCCATAAAAAATCCAGAGGCTACAAGAGGCATCCTAGCAAACAACCTTCACAGGCCCCTCAGTCAAGCTCAACCCGCAATAAGCAGGCGGTCAAGCGTTCATTTTGAGGGTACGCCTGAGTGCGATCTACCAGACTGTTCCCAGGATCCTCCCTCCCCTATTTTTGCCAACCGCCTTTCTCCTTTCCTCCCTGCATGGGCATCTATAACATTGGACTGATGAGTCCTCAATACAGTGGCGCGAGGTTATACCCTTCAGTTACTTTCTACCCCTCCTTCCCACCCACCCTCCCCATCCCTCTTCAGGGACCCTTCTCATGAGAGTCTCCTCACACAGGAGGTAGAGGGGTTACTGCAGCTAGGTGTGGTGAGGGTTGTTCCTCTGGAGTACAGGAACAAAAGGTTCTATTCCCGCTACGTTTTAATCCTAAAGGCCAAGGGTGGTCTGTGACCTATCCTGGACCTGCAAGACCTGAACCGCTTCCTAGGGAAGCTGAAGTTCTGCATGGTGTCCCTGGTCTCCATCATCCCCTTCCTGGATCTGGGAAACTGGTACGCTGCCCTCGATCAGAAAGATGCGTACTTTCACATCGCCATCTTCGAGGGACACAGATGCTTCCTCCGGTTTATGGTAGGTCCCAACCACTGTCAGTTTGCGGTCCTCCTGTTTGGCCCAGCGACAGCACCGCAGGTATTTATCAAGTGCATGTTGGTGGTGGCTGTTTACCTCAGACGTCAAGGGCAGCTCCAGGTCCCAGGTCAAAAAGCATGTTAGCCCCACTTGCCATCGCCTCGGCCTGTTAGTAAATGACAAAAAAATCCACGTTAGTTCTGGTACAGAGGATAGAGTTCATTGGAGCGGTGTTCAACTCTACCTGCGCCAGGGCGTTCCTGCCACTGTAGAGATTCAGGGCACTGAGAGACCTCATCGCGGAAGTCTCCGCATTTCCCCTGACCACAGCCAGGGTTTGCCTGCACCTACTAGGTCACATGGCAGCGTGTACATATGTGGTACGCCACGCCAGGCTCCGGATGCGACCCCTGCAGCCATGGCTGGTGACTGTCTACTCCCAGTCCAGGGACCACCTGGAAAAGGTCGTTACCATCCCCACGACTGTACTTACCTCGCTGCGATGGTGGACCAACCCCGAGAAAGTCCTGAAGGAGACGGCACTTCTCACTCAGTCAAGTTGGTTTCGGACACCTTGGACCTCAGCTGGGGGGCACACCTCGGCACCCTGCAGACCCAAGGTATGTGGTCCCCAGAAGAAATGATGCTACACATAAACATCAAAGAGCTCAGGGTGGTGCACAGAGCATGCACGGTCTACCTACCTTACCTGTCGGGCAAAGTGGTCAGAGTCCTGATGGACAACACAGCCTCGATGTTCTGCATCAACAGACAAGGGGGAGTGTGATCCTCCACCCTCTGCCAAGGCATTCTGTCTTTGGGACTTTTGCATCGACCATGGAATCCACCTAGAAGCATGTTGCCTTCCAGGTGTCAAGAACACGCTAGCAGATCACCTAAGTAGGGACTTCTCCTCTCACCACAAGTGGGTGCTCCACCCGGAGGTAGTCGGCATGATCTTCCAGAAGTGGGAAACTTCCCAAGTGGATTTGTTTGCCACCAGGCAGAACAGGAGGTGCCATAGGTTTTGTTCCAGAGGGGGTCTGGGCAAGGGCTCCCTCTCCGACGCCTTCCTCCTGCCGTAGGCGGGAAGCCTGATGTATGCGTTCCTTCCAATTCCGCTCACCAGCAAAGTCCTAGCGAAAATGAAGAGAGACAAGGCTCAGGTTATCATGATCGTCCAGGCGTGGCCTCGTCAGCACTGGTTCGGGATGCTATCGAGCCTGTCGACGATCCTTCCGTGGCCCCTGCCAAACCGACCGGACCTGCTGTCACAGGATCACGGTCAACTCTTGCACCCCAACCTCGCATCCCTCCACTTCACGGCGTGGATGTTGCGTGGCTGAACCCTGAGGAACGGGCCTGTTCAGAAGGGGTCCAGAAGGTCCTCCTCGAGAGTAGAAAGCCCTCGACTAGACAGACTTACCTGGCAAAGCGAACGAGGTTCTCCCACTGGGCGACTGAATGGGGCATCTCCCCTTCACATTCTTCAGTGCAGTCGATCTTAGACTACCTGCTTCAGTTGCGGAACCAGGGCCTGGCACACTCCTCTATCAGGGTGCATCTGGCGGCCATTTCCACCTTTCATCCGCTCATCTAGGGGCAGATGGTGTTCTCCCATGACATGACAGTCAGGTTCCTCAGAGATCTCGAGAGACTTTTTCCTCAAGTTCAGTCCCCAGTCCCTCAGTGGGATCTCAACGTGGTTCTGTCCAGGTTCACGGGCCCGCCCTTTGAGCCTTTGGCCTCATGCTCCCTGTCTCATCTATCATGGAAGGTAGCTTTCCTGGTGGCAGTGATGTCGGCGAGGTGAGTCTCCGAGCTGCGAGTCCTGACCTCAGAACCGCCGTACATGGTCTTCTGTAAGGACAAGATCCAGCTCCGTCCCCACCTGGCCTTCCTTCCCAAGGTGGTGTCTACTTTCTACATGAGCCAGGACATCTTCCTTCCAGTCTTCTGCCCTAAGCCCCATGAAACTAGTGAAGAAAGGCGCCTTCATGCTTTGGATGTAAGAAGGGCCCTGGTTTTCTACCTAGATCAGACAAAGCCGTTCTGTAGGTCAACTCAGCTTTTCATCTCTACAGCTGATAGGATGAAGGCCTCCCGGTGTCCACGCAGAGGATTTCTAACTGGATCACCTCTTGCATTCAGACCTGCTATGCATTGGTGGGAGTCCCTCTGCCACCGATCGTCAGAGCTCACTCGACCAGAGCACAGGCATCTTCGGCAGCCTTCCTGGCACACTTCCCAATCCAGGACATCTGTTGAGCGGCGATGTGGTCCTCGGTGCACATGTTCACGGCCCACCATGCCATCACTCAGCAGGCCAGGGACGATGCTGGGTTTGGCAGAGCAGTGTTGCAATCTACACATCTGTGAACTCCTACCCACCTCCGAGGGGTACTGCTTGGGAGTCACCTAAGTTGAATGGACATGAGCAAGCACTCGAAGAAGACCTGTAACTGGTGTTCTTCGAGATGTGTTGCTCATGTCCATTCCACAACATGCCCTCCTTCCCCACTGTTGGAATTTCTGGCAAGAAGGAACTGTGGGTGCGAGGAACCGGTGGTGGCGAGTTGAATGGACATGAGCAACACATCTCGAAGAACACCAGTTACAGAAAGGTAATTGTCTTTTCCTAGCTTCTGATTTGTAGTCATTACTATCAGCTTTCCCTTTATTCCATTTGTTTTATATATATATATATATATAACTTCACCTCTAAACCAGGTCTTTTTTTTTTAATCAATACAGCCTTCTTCCTCAATTGTGGCTTTTGGGGCATTTGGTAAAGTATTCTTTATCATTCACATTTTTCTGATTAAATTCTTTCTCCCAGCCGAGTTTGCTCATAATTGTTTTCAGCTTTTTGAAGTTAGCCCTTTTAAAGCTGTGTGTGTGTGTGTGTGTGTGTGTGTGTGTGTGTGTGTAACCATCACTAGTCTGGACTTTATTCTGTTTGCACATCATACATGTGATAAAGTCATGATCATTTGTACCTAAGTTACCATTAATTTTTAGTTCTATGATCAGTTCTTCTTTATCTGTAAAGATTAGGTCAACAAAAGGAATCTAACTATGAGACTGAACTCTGGCACCCAAGAGTGGGGCACTGTGTAATTCAACAAGAATTTTTAAACATTTGTGGAGATATCCCAATCCCATTTTTAAGCATGTAACTTCACAACCCTACTCATGGTGCTTCTGATCACTTTGGACACTGTTCATCAACAGCTCATATGCAAAGGGTGGCATAGGAAGCATTAGCACTCAGGAATTGGTTGGTTACATTGAGTAGAGCTACGCAAAAAATTTTGGACAACACTTTTTTTCACCAAAACATTCAGGTTGACTGAAACATACTGAGAATTCATGTTGAACTAACTGAATTGTACTGGTAAAAAGCAAAACAAAATTGGAAAAAAATTAAATATTTTGATTTTCAATTGGAAATGACTATTCCTTTCAAAATTTATTTCTGTTTCATTTTTGTTTTAATTTTAAAAGGGTAAAAATTTTCAAACAAAATGAAACATTTCATTTCAGTTTGAATTAAATATTTCATTCACCTGAAACATTTTTTCCAACTTTTTCAGTTTGCTGAAAAATTCAAAAAATTCCATTTCAGGTCAACCCAAAACATTTTTTTAAAACCTGCTATTTGCACAGCTCTAATGAGAGCTGATCCTAGCTATTTTCATAAGATCACATGTGGCTTCCCCTTGATGACTAAAGTACTGGAGCTCAGACCAACAGCAATAGAGAAAAAAATTATTTTTTAAATATGAAGATGAAAAAGTGAAAGGAGTAGGAACCTCATGGGAAGGAGACTGAGCAGGAGGCACGTCCTGTCAAGAAGAGGGGAGTGAAGAAATTCATGCACATCCCTGCACACACCCCTTCATTGCACTTCCTTAAGAATATATCATATGTGTTCTGAGATAACTGCCTCATTGCATTATTTTCTTGCTATTTTCTTGTGCTGCATCTGATAACCTGCTGCCTCTTCATTCTCCCACTGATGTCCTTACCCACAGCTGGGCACACGTGAAACGGGAATTTTCACATGCCAGGATGAAAAAAAGTAAATTTCAATCACAAGGAGATGAAGTCCTGGGACAGAAAGATACTAGATCTTCTCAGTTTCTGTTTGATACTGGTGTTTTGAAAAGAATTCTTAACACAGAGAGATAATATTTGCCTGCATATTATATATGCATTTGCAATGTGATATGGATTTTGAGCTGCATACACATAGGCATCACAGAGTAAGGTGGTAATAGTCATCCTCATCACAAGCCATGAAATAGCACAAATGAAATAATGTGCTCAAGTATGGGCACCTCAGTACTAGAATGTTACAGACAATTTGGAAGAGAGCAACAAAAAGGTATGGATGGATTGATGAGGAGGAAATCAAATAACTACATAAGTTATAGTTTAGCCCAATGACATCTAAGGAGGGAGAAAGAGGAATTGTATAGGCTGGTATAATGGGGTCTGAGCAGAAGTAATGGAATTAAATTAAAGAAAAAATAGGCTTATATGAAGAAAAAATTCCTGACGGTGAGATCTCTTTCAATTATTGAGTAATCTCCTATAGAAAGCAGTGAAAGTGCCATCCCTTGAAGCATTTAAATCTTCACTAGAAAAGCACTAGCAATCTGTCATTGATTTAAGATAACCTAAACATCACTCTTCCATCTGTAAGTTTCAATAAAGAAAACCACACCAAATAGAGACAAAAGTGTATTTTATATACTATATTTCAGAGGCCATTTCTGGAAGGTTTGAAGTTATTATTACAATTAAACATGTCAGCCCCAAAGACTCAAAAAAATCAAGATTTTTCCTGGATTTTTTGTAATATGATGACACAAGCAGTAGAAATAAATATTTCAAGTTTATCCAACTAGATATAAAAATTTCAAATAGGCTCAGCCATTCAAAAACTAATGTTCACAATTGTTCCTATTAAATCTGAACTGCTCGGTACAGTGTAATGACTAAAGAAGCAATTTCAGAAAGCTTCTGGAGGGAAGAGCCATATAAATGTAAGAGATGGAGGTTATGAAGTATTAACATGATGCTAAATTGCTGCATATCATATTTGCAATGGGCAGTTTACAATCTGTTCATCCTGATGGATTTAGCACAAGGGAGTTAGAAGCCCTGGCTCTGCAATTTCAGTCTCTTGCTGGTAATTTATGGCTAAATTGTACCCACAAATAATGTGTAAGCACAGAATGAGTTTGGGACCCTGATCAGCCCAAACAGCTCCACTACACTCAGAGGAGCAGTAATAAATGGAAAGTAAGGAAAAGTTGCAGGAGATAATGAGTCTGAATACTAATGACCTAAGCTGGTGCAAAAATCGGATTGCAATCTATTAACTAGTACCAAATCCATTTGGTGCTGCTAATGAGTTGTTTAAAAACATTGGTTTTATAGTTTGGAGCCAAATCTGCACTATTTATCCACATTTTTCCCTTAACCCATTAAGATCCTGCAGTCTTTGTGCATGCAAAACTCTCATTGACTTCACTGCAAAAGTTCCATTGTGTTCACATTGAGCTTCAAGATTTAGCCCATGATGTGTGAACCTTCTTGCTTCTTCAGCAGCAGCCAGAGACTACACCTTTAAGGATCATTGTCACCTATGACATTCACATTACACAAACTAACATCCATGGTCCATCAAAATATACATATTTTTCCATTTAAAATTGTCTCATTTTTTTCTCAGCTGGAAAGAAAAATTATAGCAAGGATAATCTCTCAACTTTGTGAGTAAGTATAAATCCTGAATGAACCCAAAATAGATATGAAATCTATAGTCTTCCACTGAGGTTGATGCTACAGCACCATATCAGTTTATCCATTGTTCATATTTTAATAGAGTGGTTTTGATGAATACAAAATCCTGTTAACTGAGGTTCCTGGCATTCTTAGGAATAAAAGGTGGCTAAGGTAGCCAGGAAGGATGTATTGGAAATGAAGATGGCTTCTTTCATGGTGTATAGATTATGTTTCGTACTGGAATGCCTGAAACTGAAGAAGAAACTATTATTAGATAAAAGGAATGTGGGAGAAAAAGGAGAGCCATTTCTCATTTACTTTATGTTTAGTGGATCCCCTTATAAAGTATTTAATAAATGTAGTTTTCTTATAACTTTTACTGTACTGAATTTTCCCTTTTATTGCAAAAGAAAACAAATTCTAATGAAAAAACAGTCAAAATGAAGGACATGCTTCAGACAGGAGCAAAATCAATAGCCAGGGAATTCTGAAGCCCTGATAGCCCAGGATACCCAATGTAAAGGGGATACAGTGGTCACTACCCACCAACAGGCCTGTCCCTAACTGCTCTTTCCTGGCTATTGAGATTCTGCACATGAAAATTTCCCTCACCCAAATAATGAAAAAAGATTTCTGCTCAGTTGTGGTTGTCTGCTCAGTTGTGGTTTTTTCATGACAAGTGAACCCCAGAATCCTTTATGTTGACTGCCAAGATAGCTCCTCGATGCATCATTGCAGCTGGTGCCGAGGATGCTGGGGGTATTTTTGAGAATTAATAGATGCCTACTGGAGGGGAGTGAGCACAACCGGGGACACCCTTTTGAAAGAGGAAATGACAGAAAAATGGGACCAAATCAACTAGTGAGAGGAAAGGAGCAGCAAATGAGTGAGAGATTGAAGCAGGAATCAAATCCCATCCTTATCTAGGATGCAGGGCTTTAAAGTTCTGGATAGTCTCTCTTTGTTTCAGTTTCCCCACCTTTTAAATTAGGGATAAACAATACTGTCACAGGTTGGACTGGGCCCTCTAAGAGGGAACTAGTTCAGTCCACCTGTGCCTCATTAACAGTCTTTATGGGTCCTGATAGAGAGCAGCTGATCTCTAGAAAGAGACAGAAGGGAACAGGAAACAGCAGCAGGGGAACAACTGCTAGCTATGGACCTCTCTCAGCCTAGTGAGGTAAGGGAAAGTGCCACATAGAGGTGGCTGAAGGGTTACTGCAGGAAGCAACTGGAGGCCCAGAACCACAGGCCTGAAGTAAGGAGGGATGCACAACCTCTGAACCCAAGGGCAGAAACTGCAGGCCAGGGAGATTTTTATTTTGATGTAGGGTGGAAGAGACTTTATATCAAGTTTATTAAGGCTAATATAGTAGAACCCCACCATGGGAAATCTTGTCTTACACCCTTAGATGGTGTGGCAGTCTTAAGGGGGCCTGAGAGAGAATGGGAAACTGAGGCAGACCTGCATTGTCATACGCAGAAGGGGGTGCTACAAGGCAGGCATGCCCTTTTACAAATCGCTATTAAAGTGTTCTGAAGAGAACTGTCTCAACATGTGGGATGCTTGGCTTGTATTTTTCCTAGCTGGGTGCTGGTAGGGAGTTTAAGGGATGGTAGCAATATTACATGAAAGGTAGGGGTGACCTCCAGCCACAACAGTCAGATAATATGGTGAGGAGGGTCCTGAAATACCACACAAAGACTGGATGAACTTTAATGGGAACTTAGGACACAGATACACATAGAAAAGCTGCAGTGCTGGAAGCTGATGAACCTTTATTAAACCATTTGTTACCAGTTGAGTTAACTTCACTCAGACATCCTGGTTGTATTCAGCATGTCAGCAGAGATAAACACTGCATAATGGGCCTCATACAAAGCCTACTGAAGACAATGGAAAGACTCCCATAGTCTTCAGTGGGCTTTGGATCAAACCCTTCTGCTAGGTGTTTTGGACAGTAATAAAAGCCAGCTTCAGGTGAACTTTAGGGGTGTTTCTTAACTAAATAAAAATTTAGTTCAAACCTCACCTACAGACTCAGATGTACAAGTACTGTGGTCTAGGAAAAATTTTAAAAGAGCATGATTTGCCCAATTTGTGTTTCCCACCTTAGCAAGTGACAGTCAGATATTGTTTGGGATAAAATCAGAGAGATACTCCACTCTGAATACATTTAACAAAGAAAAAAGAAAGCAGGGAGATTACCAATGGCAGTAACAAATGAGAAGCCAGGAACAGTGCATATATACAAAAAAAAGAAGGGGCATAGACTTAGCAGTAAATCTACAGCATCTACCCAGTAGGTCTCTCCTCCCTAGAAAGGAAAAAAATCATTTCAGCAGACATTGCCACTGTGTGTGTGATAAGTTTGTGTCATTGGCTACTGAGCTGTCCCTAACTATTAGCAAGACAAATACTTCACACCAGGGCATTAGCAGGATCTGAGTTCAGCAACAAGACTGGGGGTTCATGACAAGAACCAGACACTCGTCTGTCTCTCTTTCCTCCAGCTTACTGTTGGTACCACAGATAGCTACATCTTCACAGGGTGGCTACTGTTGTTATGGGGGATGTTGAATAGGCACACTTCCCCTCTCAACACTATTTGGCATTTGCTGTGAATAAATTTTACCCTGAGTTACACCATATACATGCACTGAGGCCTCTGCTACCTGGAAATAAGAGCAGGATAACTGCCTTTCATAGAGAGAGGAGTGTGTCTGTGAAAACTGGACTGGCAGGAAGCCCCACAGCACAAATTTTCAATCTGCTCCCCAAGAGAGTAAATCACAACACAGTAAAACACCCTATGTTCAGAAACAAGGCCCTAAATGCAAACTGCTCAGCCTGGACTGCCACATTTTGCAAGTGCAAAAAGACAAGCCATTTTGCTCTTTATCTGCACATAGGGGAATGAAAGAAGTTAGGGCATACGAATAGCAGCTCATCATTCTCTCCTTGCACATTTTATTCTACAAACCAAGGGAGCATGATGTGAGTCTAATTAGCAATGATACTGAAGTCATATTTAAAACTGACACTAGAGCAGATCTAAAGTGTGGTCTCTGGATCAGTGATATGAATCTGAGTAACAGATACTACTGCAACCTTAGAAAATCCAGAGGGACAGTTCTTAGCCACAACTAAACACTAGACCTAGGTATATGCCTGCACTGCAGAGAAGAGAGAAGTGTCTATCTGAAATGGACAGATGTGTGGGTGGGGATCTGAAATGACTACCACTGAGGACATGTATGGTTGGGAGGTGTTCCCACGGGAAGGAAAATGCTGTACAGAGGAGAAGGTGGACAGGGTTCTGAGGAGGGGAGAATTTTCACAGAAGAGGAGGCAAATCCACTTTGGTCTATGCTGGTATCACAGGACTGGGCAATAGACTAGGACTCGGAAGACCTGAGGTCTATTCTCATCTCTGCTACTAACTTTCTGTGTGTCTTTGGGCAAGTTACTTCACCTTTCTCTACTTCAGTCTCCCCATCTTTACAATGGTGAGAGTAATACTTTTTCAGCTTCATAAATCCCATGACGAATGAAAAGCATTATATAAGTGGTCAATATTCTTAAGTATTATATTATCCTGCCTATGACCCAGCTAGTCTCACTCAGAATCAAAGCTCTACAAGTTTGCTATGTCATTAGCTCATCTGTCTCCTACCACAGCTTTTAAAAAATTTACTTCTGCAACTAATTCAGTGTTTTCAATTCACAAACTGATTTCTCTATGGGTCCACCTTGTTAGAGGGTTTTCCCTTCACCCCCTCCCCTGGTTCTTGTAATGCCGACAGAAAGCAGAAGACCAGAAGTCCAAAGTGCACACAATGCACTGTTTATTGGGGTTAGTTCCAAGCAAACATATCCATAGCTCTACACGCCGGCAAAGTCTGTTTCCCAGTGTCCCCCTTCCCCGCTCTGACACTGCAGAGCCTTGCCTGTGTCCCCGTTCCCCATTCCCACCTCCTCAGCAGGCCCAAATATACCTGCAGTGCACGCCCCTAGTCACACCCCTAACAACTTATGGTCGTGTTCCATTTTGGGGATTGCTGGGTTGGGGTCTTCATTCCCACCCCTTTTATACCCCATGCGAGGGGTAAGAAGTGAGGTTGTACTCCGGTCAGGGGCAGGCATTTCTCTGGTCTTTCAGTGTTTTACCTTCCCCCCAATCCCCTTTTGCCCCTCCTGACTGGTTGCTTGACCTTGCCTTGAGATAAGGAGTTGAGGCAGTCTTCACGTGTGCGCTCATATTCCCACTATGCCCAATGCACTCATATTCCCACAATGCACAGTGCTTATCTGTTTCCATTATATTAACAAACTCATCTGGTTTAGGCAAAAGCAACATTTACAGTGTGTCTTTGTTCTTAGTAAGAATCCCTTTGTTCACACATATTAGTAAAAATGTATATACAGGTCTGTCTCATCTTATGCTGGGGTTACGTTCTGCGGTCAGCGCGTAAAGCGAAAACCGCGTATAGTCAAAATTACATTGAGTGTAATGGCGGGCAGAATCGCCCGCACTACAGAAACAGTATTTAAATTGTTATTTTTCTCCTTTTTTTTTGTTTTTTTCTTGTTTTTGCCGACCGCGTAAAGCTGAAATCGCACATGTTAAATGCGCCTAAGATGCGATAGACCTGTATATCCAAAACCAAAGAGGCAAGCAGAACTCAGCAAAACTACATTGACACTAATACTCCTAACACACCTGAACTATTGAAGTCAAACTGTATTTTAGCAAATAATTTTTTTAGGAAAATTTATGATTAAACCAAAAGTATATCCTTTCTGTAAGACTGCAGACTTAATGTATGTAAATAATGAAGGATCTTCTTAAGCTTTTAACCTAAGTAATTTTTCATATACAATGACAATTCTATGGAAGTATCTGTAGGCCCCTTTCTTCTATGCAGCTTTGTATTAGTATTTTGTTTTTACTTATTCAAATATGATCTATTTCATTTTCAGACATTAAAACACCTTTCAGTAAGTATATCTTTTCAGACTTGTCTCTGTCTCCGTTACTATTGAGATTAGAACCGGCACCCTATATCCAGATGCTTCTGAACTTTGAGGAAGTTTGAAAGTGAATCTGAACTCCACAGTTGGCCCCACCTCTGACTGAAACCCACATCTTCAGTCATTTCTGCTGACTGCTGTAATGTGGTCAGAGTGGACTGATGGTGGATTTCTTTGCTGTTTGAATGTGGTCAGCAAATTATTTATTATTTTAGACACATGGTTCTTTTCAGGACTCGTTAGCAAATTGTTTCCCCTGCTGCTTTCTCTGGTTCCCATAGCCTCACTCCTTGTCAGAAACAACTGTCAGCTTGATTCTGAAATCCAGGACACACTACTCCACACCATAAAAATAGTGCAAATGTTTCTGCTAAAGTCTTCAGGGGCACACAGGGTTTAACAGACTAAAAGATTAGTTTATTGATCAGTCTTGGTGCTAAAAGAAAAATTGATTTTGTTTTCCTGCCATCTAGCTCTCGTGAAACATATTTTCAGGTTCACCACCTCCTGCATCTTGGCCAGAAGTACGATGTAATTTATTTAGAGTACATATTGCATGTGGTCAATCTGTTGATTTTAACAATAGATGGGAAAGCAGAATCATCTGAGAGGTTTAAGGTATTTGTTTACCTCCTACGCCTGCTGAGAATGCTCATGTTCAGGAATTGCAGGCAATATCTCTGCTGTTTGTGTGATAGCTGTGGGTCTTCGTTGGTTGGGCTCTGTTAAAAGAGAAAATAGTTTTACTCCACATTAATAAATAGCAAAAACATCTGAGGAATGTTACACTTCAGGCACCTAACTCCCATTTGATTTCTATGAAAGTTAGGCACCTAATCTGTTCAGGCACATTTTAAAAAATCCCACTATTAGGAGTCTAAATCCCATTGAAAGTCAGCTGGATTTAGGTGCTTAAGTCACTTAGAAACTTTTGAAAATTTTACTCAGTGAAAATACAGAAACATGTTTAGTAAGAGCAAATTCAGGGCTAAATCAAGCCCTCCTACATATAAAGCTGTAGATTAGCTAGCGGGAAGCAGAAAACTCTGTAGCTTTCAATATGTGGACTTTCCAGAGCATCATCCATATGGAAGGTCTGAACAACCACCCCACAGAGGTAAGGGGCATGATGTTCAAAGGCTATTGTGGCTACAGGGGGAGCATGGAGTGCTCCCAGGAATCACACAGTTACCAACATACATCTGAAAGTGGTGGAGACAGTGAAGGGGTACAAGGACACCCAACAGGCTGGCATTGGAGCTGTCCTATAGCCAAGACACCTTAGTAGGGCCCACATAAGGAGTCTGAGCCATTAGGAAATGGAGGAATTGGAGCTTGCTGGGAGCTCTTCATAAGCTAGCACTCAAGAGATCAGCATTATCTGATACGCAACTTCAGCTACGCGAATAGTGTAGCTGAAGTCGGCGTATCTTAGGTCGATTTACCTGGCCGTGAGGACGGCGGCGATTCGACCGCTGCCGTTCCCCCGTCGACTCCACTTCCACCTCTCGCCGCGGTGGAGTTCCGGAGTCGACGGCAGAGCGATTGGGGATCGATTTTATCGCGTCTACACTAGACGCGATAAATCGATCCCCAATAGATCGATCACTACCCGCCGATCCGGCGGGTAGTGTAGACATTATGCCTGCATATCAAATGGAGAAATGACCCAGACGTATATTGGACCAGTGTTCTGGTCCTGTTGTCTGTGGCTATAACTGTGGACCTGGGCAGCTGAAATCACATACAGACTATAAAATAGTTGCTCTGAAACTGCCTTGGACACATATTTTTTTTATCCTCCGTTGTAAAACACAGGAATAAACCCAAATTAGTCATTAGATTTCACAATTTTCTGTCTAAATTTCATGTCTTTGAAGCTGGGAGGTCTGTTGTAAATATTGTGACAAGATTTGCTTTTTTCTCTGCATTACTCACCTAAGCTGTAGAGGAAGAGACAACCACTCACCTATGTCAAATATTAACTGAGGAGGAACAGAATCAAATATGTGATGCTCTACTTGGCCAAGATTAAAAAAAGAAAATTCCTTCTTAACTAGTCTTCATATCTATTTAACATTGCTGAAGATGCATCCTGCCTGCCTTCTTCAACAAGAAGGAATGCTGCGGAACAGGTAGGAGAGGTGGGCCTGGGCTTAGAGTTTCCTGGAATGCCAACACTGTTCTATACATTGGGCCAAATTCTGCTCTTATTTACACCACATTGACTTAAATGAGGTTACACAGGTACAGCTGAGGGAGGATTTGAACTATTTTCTCTGATGTCAGAGACAAGGGACTATCCTTTTAATAGGACAATAAGGGAAACAATGCAGAAATTTGAATGATTTGAGGTAATGTGTCTTGTTCACTTATTTACACACACTGTAGCCACTGAGCCCCTATACTCTCTTTCATGGGCTACCCACATCTTTGAAGTCTACATGTTGTAAGCGTGCAACCACAGCCAGGCTGCTACTTCTACTCCCACACAGATGGGCAGGGTTGGACGAACACAGTGGGGAGTGGGCAGGATCTGCTCCTCAACACGTTGGCCAGTGCCCCAAAACCAGCACAGAAGGGGAAGCACCAGGTTTTGATTCTCAGAGCCTTGGTTCCTGACCAGATTGTGCAGGGCAGTGACATCCTGCCCCTTATTCATGCTAGATGGTAAAGTTACAATCCAGCCCTTCATTATTAGAGGTCATTGTCAATATAAACCCCAGATACTAAACCATTTCATTTACCATGTTACTAATGTCATAGATTGTTAAAATTAAAATGGAAAGAGTTTTAAATATTCCAGTTTCCTTTCCATCATTTATATTGCTTGCTTACTTATGCAGTGTCCTCCTGCCTGAACAAAGAAAGTCAATTAAATCACTTTTACTTTTATCTTATCTAATCATTTTCAGTTTCAGTTTCCTAATGTGGTACTGCTTGGCTTGCAAACACATCAGGTTAATGTTTGTTTGTTTAAAATAACTGCTACCACTGGAATTTAAAAAACAAAATCACAGGGAAAACTTCTGTTGGCCTTAGGTTTGCAGACTTTGGGATTTTGAATTAATAGTATCTCTATTGTTTCAATGTAGAGTTCAATCTTTGATACCTTTTAAGGGCCAGGATTTCATTGATTTACCTGGTTACTGTGTGTACTTTCCTATTCCTGGGCTACATTCATTTTCATAAAAGAATTACATAAATAGCCCTAAAACTTCAGCTGAGTGAAATAGATGTGATGGTAAAATGAACCTAACAAAATAATGTATTGGAAAAATATACCTCGCAATTCACAAGCTATTGAATTCTCAGTTACATATTTGTTTCTACATAATGATCTTTGTTATATTCAGTGACATTATTGGGCTTTATTCATAGTCTGTCTTCAGCTCCTAAGACGTGAATGCTAATTTAATAATGTTGAAAGGCAGGAGTATCATAACTTAATTTAAAAAAAAACACCCCAAAATGTCCTAAGTTCATTAAAGTTAACTTTGCATTGTCATGAGCAAGACAGGTTAGTTGGAGAATGTATTCTAATATGTAAAGAGTCAGAGTATGGCTCTCTGAGACAATGGAGGTAGTAGATCTTTATAATCCATCTTGGCAACGGCAGATCTTAAAACTAGTGCTTAGGAGAAACAGCATTTCTTTCCATGTAGTCTTGATTCTGCTTGCTACATGGGTGTAAACCAGGAGTAACTTCACTCAAGTCAATCGAGTTATGGTGGTTTGAAACCAGCGAATGGCTCCATAATCAGCCCCATGGTGTTAGTAAAAGCAGTTCATAAGCAAGAAACTTTTCAGTCAAATGGGTATCCTGGAGTGGAAGGAGCATAAAATTAAGACCAATATCGTGTTCTTTCTTCAACATCATAAATCTACACTGGAATTTCATAAGACACTCAATGGTCAAAAAACCCTTAGACATACAGTGCTAAACAATGCTATTGAGAACATAGTGATAAAACAAGAATGTTATTAGTGAGAGCTACTAAAGACAAAAGATTTCAGAGAAAGATTCCTTTCCTGAGGGATGAAAATAATGAGCTCATAAATACATCTTCAGAAGTTAGCCAGCTCTCTAAATGTTGGGAATATAAATTGTATTCCCAAGAGTGCTCAGGCAGACAGGAAGCTATCTGCTCTTTTCTAGGTAAGATTGAAATGCCACAAATTACTGGATTGTAGAGAGAAATTATTGAGACTCTTGTAACTGCTGAAGAAATTGCCAAGACAAGGCTATTGCTAATATGCTGAATGAACAGTGAGGTGCCCAAGTCTAGACAGTTTAAAAACTATTTTCCCATTTGCTGACTTCGGAATTTTTTTTGCCATTTACAGTTATTTCAGAGGACTCCTGGTTTGTGTTAATCTATAAAAAGATAAGGAAATCAAATTACATGGAATTTATTAAACAGTATGGTTCTTCTAGTAATATCAATAATACTCTGAGCCCAGGACTATTCTTTCCCTTCTTGCAACAAAGATATTTTGACCAATTTGAATAACCTCCTCAGTTTAGTATGTTGATTATCACTCATCCCTGCAGTGAGTTGAGCCATGCACCAGAGTCTCCCTGGGCTGCTAATAATGTACATTCAGAAGGTCAAATACTGATTCCTGCCTGAAGCCATATCAATCGGTTCTGTGCAGATGGAAGGAATGGAATCCAAAAAACCAGCACAGCCATTTCAAGTTGCTACTATAGTTTTGAATCTATCCTTTAATGTGGGCTTTAGTCAAGAGGAGCTTGCATAGTCATAGAGCCTCAGGCCACAATACCTTATCTGCCAAGGCCCTGATGTGGGATGCAATACATGACAAGGGACCAAAAATGAGGAACACAACAAAATTATTGATGCAGGAAATTTAAAAGCTGTGGCAGCATTTTCTTAGCGCACATAAGTCTTTCTATAACCTCAGTTTCACAGGGTTTTTTTTCTGATATAAATACCGTAATTTTCAACTATAAAAGTGAGTGAATGCCATCTTTATGTGGGAATGAGGTAACTTTGGAACTAAACTGTATGCCTTCACGTGACTTGAGGGACATTTTACAGGTATGCCCCGAACTCCAGTGCAATGGCACAAAAGAAGAGTAGAGTCACCCTGTGTGACCTTTCCATGCCTAGGATATGCCTCACAGTAAGTCACACCAGTGTGTAAGGCCTTCTACTGTGCTTCAGAAGGCTGCAGGATTTGACCCAGAGTTATTTCCACATGACATGGGGATTCATTTGTTTGCTAGCCCATTTCATTTGTTCTGAGCTGAGAACAGAGTGCTTGTCAGTCAAGGGATGACACAAGTTCTGCTTTTATACAGATGACTTCCTCTCTTTGTAGACAATCCACACTATCCCTGCCATACAATTGCTTTTTAATTTTTTGTAGCAAGGTTATGTACCTGGCCTGCCCACTCACATTGATTTCTTTCTGCCGGATTTCATTACAAACACTAGAGGCTTGTGACTCTAGCTTTCAGTGCTAACATCACAGTCCTAATACACAAGCTCCTTAAACTGCTGTAACAGCAGTACTGGTAACAAAGTGATTATAGTGCCCCGTTCCCCTCCCCTTTTGCCTCTTTGCAGGCCCCTGCATGTGAGGCATTCACCCAAATTGATTATGTCTTCTCATCTTCTCAATCTGCTTTCATGCAAGAACAAATTCCCGCATTCCTGTTCCTGAACCAGCTCCTGTACATTGGGTGAGTCAGGGCTGTATTATTCCCTTCCCCAAAACCAACTCCCTGCATAGGAGGGAACAGTTCCCCAACCTTAAGTCATCTCCTGCTTCTTACCAAACAGGCTTGCAATTCAGTGCTAACAAATGTAAGGCAATACTGCTAGGTATTATAATTCTTTATCATAGCATCTAGGAAACCCTGTGCTAGACCAGGATCCTATTGTGTTAGGTGCTGTATAAACACTGAACAATAAGACAGGTATAGGAACTAAACAGCAAAAATACAAATTGGAGGCTGCTAATTAGAAAGCAGCAAATCCATGAAAGACCTATGGGCCGGGAAGGGTTCATGATGCCCGCGTCTTCAGGAACACTAGTCTGTTTAAACGGCTGCAACAAGGGATTTACTTTCCAGACCGGAAAATTACCATTGGGGATGTTCAGATGCCCATCGTTATCCTTGGGGACCCAGCCTACCCCTTAATGCCGTGGCTCATGAAGCCATACACAGGCAGCCTGGACAGTAGTCAGGAGCGGTTCAACTACAGGCTGAGCAAGTGCAGGATGGTGGTAGAGTGTGCCTTTGGACGTTTAAAAGGTCGCTGGCGCTCGTTACTGACTCGCTCGGACCTCAGCCAAACCAACATCCCCATTGCTATTGCAGCTTGCTGTGTGCTCCACAATCTCTGTGAGAGCAAGGGGGAGACCTTTATGGCGGGGTGGGAGGCTGAGGCAAACCGCCTGGCCGCTGATTACGCGCAGCCAGACACCAGGGCGATTAGAAGAGCACACCAGGAAGCGGTGCGCATCAGAGAAGCTCTGAAAACAAGTTTCAGTGCTGGCCAGGCTCCTGTGTGAAAGTTCTGTTTGTTTGTCCCTGTTGAAAACCCGCCCACTTGATTCACTCATTCCCTGTAAGCAACCCACCCTTCCCCCTTCCCCCTTCGATCCCAGTTTTATTTAAAAAAAAATAAAGTCAGTGTCGTTTTCAAATTACAAATCAAGAACTTTTTATTAACGGGGGGTAATGAACATAGGGAGAGAAATAACCAGGTAGTCCGGGTGGGGTTTGGGAGGAGGGTAGGAGTGAAGGAACAGGGCAGGAACAACATTCAAAATAATGAGAGCCTTTTGCTCGGGCTCTCTAATGGGGTGGACTGGCAGGTTGCACGGAGCTTCCCCCCCCGCGTTCTTACACGTCGGGGTGAGGAGGCTACGGGACTTGGGGAGGGGGGAGGGCGGTTATAGAGGGGCTGCAGCGGCACCCGGTAATCCGGCAGCTGCCGTTCCTGGAGCTCCACCAGACGCCGGAGCATGTCTGTCTGATCACGCAGCAGCCCCAGCGTTGCATCCCGCCACTTCTCCTCTCGGGCGTCCCTCCTCTCCTCGCGTTCGTCCCTTCTCTCCTCACGTTCATCCCTTTTCTCCTCCCGTTGGTCCCTCATGTCCTCCCGCTGGTCCCTCTTCTCCTCACGGTCACTGGCCTCTTGACGGAATTTCAATACAGTCTCCTTCCAATCGTTAAAATTAGCTCTCTCATCCCGGGTCGACTGCATTATTTCCGAGAACATATCGTCTCGGGTGCGCCTCTTTCGCCTCCTTATCTGGGAGAGCCTTCGTGCTGGGGGCGGGAGGATGGAAGAATTTGCAGCTGCAGTAGGAGGGAAAAAAAGGAGAGAAGTATGTAAAAAGATACATTTTATAGAACAATGCTTATACTCTTTCACGGTGAACACTTTTCACATTACATAGCAATGTACAAGGTCGCTTTTTGCATCTTATATTGAGTGCCCGCGGCTTTGGTGTTAGAGATCACAGCAGACGCAGGGCCGGGCAACAGAATTCGGCTTGTATGCAGCCATGGTAAGCCACTGTCCTGCTGCTTCTGCATTAAATCAGAGCCCTCCTTTCCCATAGCAAGCAAAGCCCTTTACGTGCTGCGGTTTTCCTGTTACCGTGCAGCATCAGATAACATAATAACTTGCCCCCACCCACCCATTCAATTCTGTGGGATGACCCCCTCCCCCCACCACGTGGCTGGTACCATGGAAGATCCATGCAGATCGCAAACTAGCCCCCCCATCCACTTCTGTTGGATGATCGCGTTACCCCTCCCCCCACCACGTGGCTGGTATCAGGGAAGACCCCTGCTAGCCAAACGCGAAAAACTCAGCGACATTATCCACCCCCTCCCCCCCGCCCGCTTGGCTAACTGCAGGGAAAGATTTCTTTTCAGCTACAGGCAAACAGCCCAGTAGGAACGGGGCCACCTCTGTCCCCCTAATTACATTCCCATATCTCAAACAGGTTACCCTGAACGATATCACTCTCCTGAGGATAACACAGCAAGATAAAGAGCGGATGTTGCTTGAATGCCAGCAAACACCGGGACCATACGCTGCCAAGCTTTGTCAAGCAATGATACCGGATTACTTGCTGCTAGCATGGCGCGGTCAAGTGTCCTACCATGGAGGACGGAATAAGGCTGCCCTGCCCAGAAACCTTCTGGAAAAGCTTTTGGAGTACCTCCAGGAGAGTTTCATGGAGATGTCCCTGGAGGATTTCAACTCCATCCCCAGACACGTTAACAGACTTTTCCAGTAGCTGTACTGGCCGCGAATGCATCCCAAGTCCCCAGGGCAAATTAATCATTAAACAAATACTTGTTTTAAACCATGTTTGAGATATTTGAAAAGGTTCACTCACCAGAGGTCCCTTCCAGGGGGTCTGCGATGCCGCCTTGGGAGGGTTCGGAGGGCACCTCTGTCAGGGTCAGAAAGAGCTCCTGGCTGTCGGGGAGAATGGAGCGCTGTGTGCTCTCCACAAGTTCGTCGTCCTCCTCCTCCTCCTCTTCCCCGTCCGCAGATTCGTCATGCAACGAAGACATTAACCCCTCCTCGGAGTCCACGCTCAGGGGTGGGGTAGTGGTGGCGGCCCCTCCGAGAATTGCATGCAGCTCATCGTAAAAGCGGCATGTCTGCGGCTCTGCCCCGGACCGTCCGTTGGCCTCCTTCGTCTTCTGATAGGCCTGTCGGAGCTCCTTCACCTTTATACGGCACTGAATGGAGTCCCGATTGTGGCCTCTCTCCATCATCCCCTTCGAGATCTTGTCAAAGATCTTTGCATTCCGTCTCTTGGAACGCAGTTCTGCGAGCACTGAATCCTCTCCCCATATAGCGATCAGATCCAGTATCTCGCGTGTGGTCCATGCTGGTGCTCGTTTGCGGTTCTCGGCCTGCATGGCTACCTGTGCTGTTCAGCTCTGTGTGGTCACCTGTGCTCACCAGGCTGGGCAGACAGGAAATGAAATTCAAAAGTTCGCGGGGCTTTTCCTGTCCAACTGCCCAGAGCATCCGAGTTTCGATTGCTGTCCAGAGCGGTCACAATGGTGCACTGTGGGATACCTCCCGGAGGCCAATACCTTCGAATTCCGTCCACACTAACCCTAATTCGAACCGGCAATGTCGAATTCAGCGCTACTCCCCTCGTCGGAGAGGAGTACAGAAACCGATTTTAAGAGCCCTTTAAGTCGAAATAAATGGCCTCGTTGTGTGGACGGGTACAAGGTTAATTCGGTATAACGCTGCTAAATTCGAACTAACATCGTAGTGTAGACCAGGCCTAAGGCCCAGATACTCAAAGGAATTTAGGCACCTAACTCTCATTGAAATCTGAGGATCTGGACCTAAATAAGAGCATTCAGTGCAATGCAGTTGTTAAACAAAGTTATGGTTTTTTTAGATTTATACATAGAATGATAACATGTAAAACAAATGTGTGTTTCAATTACCCCCAGTTTCAGAAGGAGATACAAAATCTAGAAAAAAATAAATAACGGGGCAACATACTAGGATTAGAATATATGAGGAACCTGAGATAGCTAAATATTTATCATCTAAGAAAGAGGTGATTCAGGAGGGATATTATTACAGTCTGTTAAATTGTACAAGTTAAACAAAATACATAAAGGGAGTTATTCACAGTCTCAGGAGATGGCAGAACAAGGAAAAACGGTTTGAAACAAAGGAAAGAAGTGTTTAGACTACATATTAGGAAAACATGCTTAACTAAGGCTATGTTCCTCCTGATTTCTTTGAAGCCAACGGCAAAAATCCCATTGACTTCAATGAGCATAGCTGAGTAATGGAGAAGATTAACAAGAGAAGTGGTCACGATACCATCGTTGCTGAGGTCCTAGAGCAGGACAGACGAGACATTGTGAAAGATAAGGTGTGGACTGCACCCTTAGCAAGTTTGCAGATGACACTAAACTGGGAGGAGTGGTTGATACGCTGGAGGGTAGGGATAGGATACAGAGGGACCTAGACAAATTAGAGGATTGGGCCAAAAGAAATATGATGAGGTTCAACAAGGACAAGTGCAGAGTCCTGCATTTAGGACGAAAGAATCCCATGCACTGCTATAGACTAGGGACCGAATGGCTGGGCAGCAGTTCTGCAGAAAAGGACCTAGGGGTTACGGTGGACGAAAAGCTGAATATGAGTCAACAGTGTGCCCTTGTTGCCAAGAAGGCTAATGGCATTTTGGGTTGTATAAGTAGGGGCATTTCCAGCAGATCGAGGGATGTGATCATTCCCCTCTACTCAGCACTGGTGAGGCCTCATTTGGAGTACTGTGTCCAGTTTTGGGCCCCACACTACAAGAAGGATGTGGATAAATTGGAGAGAGTCCAGCGGAGGGCAACAAAAATGATTAGGGGGCTGGAGCACATGACTTACGAGGAGAGGCTGAGGGAACTGGGATTGTTTAGTCTGCAGAAGAGAAGAATGAGGGGCGATTTGATAGCTGCTTTCAACTACCTGAAAGGGGGTTCCAAAGAGGATGGATCTAGACTGTTCTCAGTGATAGAAGATGACAGAACAAGGAGTAATGGTCTCAAGTTGCAGAGGGGGAGGTTTAGGTTGGACATTAGGAAAAACTTTTTCACTAGTAGGGTGGTGAAGAACTGGAATGGGTTACCTAGGGAGGTAGTGGAATCTCCTTCCTTAGAGGTTTTTAAGGTCAGGCTTGACAAAGCCCTGGCTGGGCTGATTTAGTTGGGTTTGGTCCTGCTTTGAGCAGGGGGTTGGACTAGATGACCTCCTGAGGTCCCTTCCAACCCTGAGATTCTATGATTCTATGATATAGTGAGAATTCTACATAGGGATTAAGACAGGATGTCTTAGAAGGTCTTTCTTGGCCCCTCTCTTTGTTTCAGAATTTGTTAGGTTTTTATTTTGCTTATATATTACTCACCTGAAAGGAGCTGAATAATATTAGTAGGTGTCGATTCTTTTGAGCTTTTGCTGTCTTTTTGTTGGATAACAGAAGCTGCCGTTGCTCTATATTTGCTATCTGATTAAAACAAAAATAGTTTATCTTCAGCTGTATCATTACATATATATTACTGGTTACTGGGGAGCTCATAGCAACCCCTATATTTAGGTTGCCTAACTTTCCATTATGTGACTTTTTTTAAGTTGCTTTAATGCCTCCATTGTTTACAGCAAGACTGGACTGGGAAATTGGGCCAAGAGAAAACCTTGGTGCCAGATTTTTCATTGTCCAGTGAAATTCCATTCAGGTTTGGCTTTTGAAAATTATCTTTTCCTTTCAGACACTTATGTACCTCAGGATAACTTTGGAAGCCTGCCAAAATATTAACTGAACATGAATAGTCTAATCTAAGGGCAGGCCCAAACCACTGCTAAAGCAGAAGCATCACATATTGCACTGGGAGTTCTGGGGGCCGTCTGTCTGGGAGCAGAAAGAGAAGGAGTCAGGCTGAGCTTCCCCCTAACATTCCCTCCTCATGGACCCAGCAACCTGTCCTCTTCTATGAGAGCACCACATGGAGAAGGAACCACACACACACCCCTCCCAGGGGGAAACGGGGAGAGAGAGAACTGGGCAGAGCTACCCTTGATCACCTTTTGGATCCAACACCTGATCTTAGCAATCATTCTCCCCTATGCCCCATCAGGACAAAAGCCTGCTCTTGCTATAGGCTGATGTGTTTAGTTCTGTAGTAAAACTATATTGCAATGCTGATGATTCAGAGTTCAACCCTACCAATGAAGTGTTATGGATGGTTGTTACAGTTCTCTAATAGAATTTGGTTTTACCTTTTAAAAAACCCTAGGGAACTATATCCACAATTAAATTAACCTTGTTTAGGTTACAAATTCAAGCACTCCAAAGTTGAAAAATGGGAGAATCAGGATTGTATAGTGGATTAAGCTGTTTGTATGAGCCCTGCCTCATTTGAAGGTATGTAGAAAGGAAGGCAAAGAGAATACAGAAAGGATTGTCTTCAGGTCAAGATAAGTGGATGCTCCACAGGAAAATTCAGTTCTATCTCTGCCTTTGCTGCAGTATTCCTATATGATACCAAGAAAAGTACTAAAGCCAAAATTTTAGCATATAGCTTCTAATTGTGTGTTCCTCATTTTCTGAAACTCCAATTAAAGACATTCAAGATTTGATATGCAGAAGTGCTGAGCACTCATAACAGCAACTAAAATCAATGGGAGCTATGGATGCACAGCGGTAGGGCAGTCTGGAGGAATGACTGGAAGGTTAAGGGCCAGAAGTCCTGATTTTTAATCCTGGCTTTGCCACTGATTCATTTGTGGCCTCAGGCAAATCTTCATCTCAATTTCCCCATCCATAAAATGGGAATACTAATGCTCTCATATCTCACCTTGGAGATAAATTCTGTAATAAGTGAGACATAATGTGAGACTTAATGTGAGACACTCATAATGTGAGACACTTAAATATTATGGTGAGGAGAACCCTGGAAAAGCCTAGAAGGAAATGAATACTTCTGTATTAATTGCATGCTTTGAATGGTATGCAGTAATAAGGCAAGAGCCACTAATTGAATTATGAGGATAAAAATATTGAACAGTTGCCTCATTCCCTGAGCACTGTCCATCCTGTGCACTGAATGAGGCCTTGAGGCGACTCCTGGGAGGGACACGAAGGGTCAAGTGCCCCTCCAGCAGCCGGCCTGGGTAGGGAGAGGAAGGGGCAGGGCCAGAGCCTCTTCCAAGCACGCTGCCTGGTGCAGCACAGTGGCTGACTGGGAGTGCACCTGGCTGCAACAGCAGCAGGCTGCCCCCCGCCCAGGCTCAGCTTCTGGGGACAGTGGCCAAGTGAGTCGGAGGGCCCACCCCTTTCCCTCCCCAGCATGCTCAAAGTCAACTCCTGTCCCCAGAAGTCAAGCCTGGGGAGGTAACAGGCTGCCGCTGCCACCCTTCCTTGCCCAGGCTCAGCTTCTGGGGACAGGAGCCGACTCTGAGCATGCTGAGGGACAGTGGGGGGGCTCCGACTCACTCAGCCGCTGTCCAGGAAGCCAAGCCCGGGTGGGAGGCAGCCTGCTGCCGCCGCAGCCAGGCACTCTCCCAGGCAGCTGCTGTGCTGCACCAGGCAGCATTTGGGAGTGACTCCGGGGTCTGGCTGTGAGCAGCTGAACATGCCAGGGGGAGCCAGCGCAGCAGGAGGACAAAGCCCTCCACCCCCCAGGTAACATGGGTTGGGGAGGTCACATGTCCTCCCCTTTATCTGGTGCCCCCCCATACTAGGGGCGGCACCAGTCATCTAGTATGTAATTAAAGACTGTATCATAATGCCTATGCACAAGGGGGTGGAATTCAGATTGGAGAGGCAGTCTTAAATTCTGGCATTTTCTAACTTTTGTGTGGGTGACTTTGCAACCTTAACATTCTTTTAATATGGGCTTTTATGAAATATAACATTCTACATTTAACTAATTAAAATAATTATCAATTAATAGAAATTATAATTCTAGAACCAAATCAGTAATTGGAAGCTTAGAAGCTTGAAAATTTAAATAATATTTTTCTTCACTGATTATGTCCTTGAAAATGCTGAGAAACTCATAATTGAAGATGGAATGAGTTGTTTAAGAATAAATACAAAAAATTGTTTAATTACCTTAGAAATTTATGCATTACAATCACAGGTTATGATCCAAAGGCTATAAAATCTTACTCTTAAATCCTTAAAATGCATAGGTAATCTTAAAATTACTATTAACAATATTTTTAATATTAAACTACAAGATATAATAGTTTTAGTTTACCTGCTAGGACATGAGTTCAGGGCTATGTGTTGTGTTTTTTGTGTTTTTTTGGTATTTTAAAAAAAGAATGGAAAAAACCTCTGACAGGTTCTGGCAAGAAATAAAAAGATAAAATAATTTTCTAATGATATAGTTTAAAATATATTCTTTTTTTTATTTGTAAATTCATCCATGTATTTTGCTTCAGATTTAGGATCTTAGACAACTCTAGTGCTTATTCATTTAAATAATCTTTCAGATCACCTTTAAATAGAAACATTTTCCATGCATTTAGTTTTCTTCCTCTTGTTCAATTATGATTAAAGCCAGAATCCTACAGTGTACCTTTATTACAGAAATGGCTGACAGTGCACAGAGTTAGGATGGCTAAAGGCACATACGTGATATCATTTTAGCCATATGAGTAATGAAAAATTTTGGCTTTGCTCAGTTCTGGAGCAATAAAAGAGTACAAAGCTGTAACAACTGAGTGCTAGAGCTCGGAGGCATCCTGGCCGCTTTGGGCAGATGCCTTAGTGAGCACTGTGTGGTGGAAGCTTGCTTACTAACACTCCTTACATGCTGGTGAAAGGAGCAGTACGTTCTCCCCTCCGCACCTACTGGTCTCAGAGTTCTGGTAGTCACACAGAAAGCGGAAACCTGCTTGTACCAAAGGCCAGCTGGCCACACTCCTTCAGTACAGAAGAGTGTTGCTGGGTGCAGGCATTATGTCAGTTGCCCAGAAGTCTAGTTCTCAATGGAGTGCTGGGTTATTAGGCGGGAGGTAGTTCCCTATGTAGTCTCTACTCTAACTGATCTCACCTGGGAGCAGCCAGAATTTAGCCCGTAGTGTTGAAGATACTGTTTAGAAAATTATTTTGGTCATTGAACTCAAGACAAACTCTTCTGTAGCACAGTAAATGCTTTTTTAAATACTCAAAATGCATACATGGTGCTGAATTAACAGCACTGAAAACAAGTGCCAGCTGGTCCAAATTCAGCTTCAGCGTAAGCAAGTGCAACGCAGTTGACCTCTGTGTCACTGCACCAGGGCTAAATTTGGATTATCAGTCTTCAGAACAGGCAGCTGCCGTGAATGCTTCATCACATCTATCTAATTTGCCTCAATCCTAACCTTCAGGGATCATCCTTAGGAGCAAGAGGATATTTCAGTTTCTGTGCCTATTCAGTCTTTGGCTCTTCGTTGAGACTCTGAACAAAGGCGTTAATTGTGGTTTCCTATCTCCGAGAACTGGACTGAAACCATCAGCTCATTTCACATAGGCCACCAGGCATCAGTCAGTTGCTAACATATTTCAGTCACTGCCAACCTGTGCTAGATTTGAACCTGTGATCCAGTGGGGAAAGATTACATTATCAATCTGCTGAGCCTTCCAATCCCCCATCTGCAATTATTTTAATTGTATTGCATATTACAACTAAAACATAATTCTTTAAACTGCTTTAATAAATAAGGGCGTTGCCTATTGCAAAGCTGAATGTACTTTTTAAAAATTATAGGAATTTAAATGTATATAGCTTCACCCTTCATTACTTACGGATGTGTTTTTTATTTTCTTGGAATACTTTGTAGGTAACAGTAATGACGGTAAGCACAAAAACAAATGGAATCAGAACAAGCCAAATGATCTTCAGCATACAGATTGGATCTGTTATAAAATAAAATGGAGAAGAGATAAAATAAAGCAATACATATTTTTCTGTTATCCATCATTCTATCTAGATATCTATACCATACCCATCGACAGGGTATCTCAGTGGCTTACAAATTTAAAAGAAAAGACAAAACACATTTGCCTCTCTCTTCCCTCCCCTGCTGTTCAGAAGGAGGGTTGTCTGGAATTAAGTTTCATGGTTGCAGTAGGGTTGTCTGGAATTAAGTTTCATCTTCATCTGGCTGTATCACAGTGCATGTCTGAGATGGTTAAGTAAAATATGTGAATTAACAACTCATGTATAAATTATATGTGACCCTGTCAATGAGAAGATACTGCAAAAGTCAATATCTACATGGGGGTGTGATATAAACAAAAAAGGGGCATATGTTTTGATGAGAAATAGAAGGAACGTACACCTGTTCTTGTGTCCACAACCAGATAGTCCAACTGCATATGCATGAGAGGGAGGAACATGGTGCTTATGGAAATCTTCTTGCTTATGCAAAAAGGGAGAGGAGTGCCACTTCCAAGACCACCTCCTGGGAAATCCCATCTATTAGGGCTCTATTGAGAGAAAGCATCTTGGGGACAGGGCAAGCATGGGAAGGAGGCTGTTCTCTGTGGAAATATCTGCTGCAGAAACCCACGAGTTCCACATGGAAATCTCTTCAGTAGCTAATATCGTTTAGAGCTGTATTAACTTCCTCTGGGTCCCCTACTCGGTTACAACTGAGAAACCACAGAGGAACCCAGTAAGTAACAAGATGATTCCATTTGGTAGCTCCCAATTCTCATGGATAAGCTGCCCCTAAGAGGCAGCCTTATGCAGTTACCTATGCCTTCCCCTTCCAAAGGCCAGATTTTTATGGCTCTTCCCCACCTGGCTACCCTATATTTATTTATTTTTATTTCCCTGATGCTCTGGACACCTCCCAAACTTTAGACCTTGTATTTCTAAGGGAAAAATATGTTCCCAAATTGAGTTAATTAACTTGAGGTAAAGTTCTAGTGAGGACCTAACAGATTGTAGCTTTAACACAAGTTAGTAGATCCAGTGAAAGACTATGAGGCAGCCTAGACTTCAACTCAACCTACTTAATTGTGTGAAAACTGCAAACTGCCTTATCTTCACTAGGACTTTACCTCAAATTAGTTAATTTGAGTTAGCTAATTCGAGTGAAGAACACACCTATTTTTCCCTAGTGAAGACACAGCCTACTTAAACATCTAGAATTTTCAATACATAAATAAATAATAAACAATACTTGAGTTCACCAATTTCCCAATGTCAAATGTTCTATGGCATTGAGTGTAACAGACAATCAGACAGAAAAGACTCTTAAAAGGCCTATGCAGCACAAGAAGAAATTGAAAGAGTTGACAGGCTATCCTCTGGAAAAAGATTGTCTTCACAAGGAGACTGTCTTCACTAACTGGACTAAGACTTCTCCCTGAAGCATACTGGACTTAGAATATAAGCGAAACATTGCATCATGACACTGACATTGCAGCCTGACCTTTTTCCCATTGAAGTCAACAGGAATTTTGCCATTTACTTCAAAGGGAGCAGGACTGTGCCAAAAACTTTGGCAAAATAAACTAATAAAAATAAGAAAAATCAATTCTTGTTAAACACAAATTCAATCAATCTCTGAACTATAAGGCAGAAAAAAGGTTAATCAAAGGCACAGATGTTAGCGCTCTTGGGTTGTTTCCAAAAATATACAGCAAATCTACCTTAAGGTACTACACTTCTACCCCGATAAAACGCGACCCAACATAACACAAATTCGGATATAATGCGGTAAAGCAGTGCTCCGGGGCGGGGGTGCGCACTCCGGCGGATCAAAGCAAGTTTGATATAACGCAGTTTCACCTATAACGCGGTAAGATTTTTTGGCTCCCGAGGACAGCGTTATAACGGGGTAGAGGTGTATCTAAAGACCATTCGTTGTCTAGCTCAGGTGGCCTTTCACTAAAGGGTGATCAAAATTGCACTCAATTTTTGGGGGATACTTTCAAACAGTTGCATATGGTTGCCTATTGGAAGTTTTCCTTCCTTAGTGTAAGATTCATATTAGTTCCATGTTTGATTTGCCCTCTGATTCCCTTTTCATAACTTACTTTCCACATAAGGCTGTAGTTGCAGTGAAATATTTATACAGCCATTTTGGTCTTCAGTCATTGCTGCTATACATGAGTGATTTATGTTTTCTTCTGTAGTGTTTCCTCTTCTGGTTGTAGAATTTCTAATGAGGACTTCCAGTATATAGTAAGTGTTGTATTCCTCGCTTTCTTCATTCACATAACCCACAGTGAAATTGAAATGTTTATGGAAAGAAATAAATTTGTTTGCTTTCATATCTAATGATCCTCTCACTTCTGGAACTACAAATAAATCAAAAACATTAAGATCTGCTATGTAGCACATTGTACTTACAAAATAAAAGTACCATAACTCACTACTAAACCCCATTCCTATCAATAGACGGTAAGACTCATCATTACTGACTAGTAGTAAAATGGACAATAAGATATGTAATAAGCCTTCAGAATGGATCTAAGTTGTATTGATTTTGCTATACAAAATGTGTTTTCCTTGTAAATGTTAGTGACTTCATTTACCAGCTCCAAAAGTTTTTTTGGAATTTGTCATTGTCAGAGATAACAGACCAACACTAAACTAAAAATAAAAATGTGAAAGTTATAGAGGTTTGAGCTGGACATGACCTATTAGGTCATATAGCCCATCTCCTTGCCACTTCAGAATATTTTCCAGAGCTCTGCCCAGTCCAATTTTAAGTGATTCAAGCTATGGGGCTTCCACCATGTCCATGTCAACAACATAGAACATGTTTTCCCCTCAGTAACATCCATATACCTCTGTCAAAATCAATAGGGTTCAACAAGCGAATATGAGGGCAGAATTTGTCCCATATTCTCCAAATCTGTACGGGGAACTAATTTGTAAAAGCTGGAGGATTCATTTTTATGCATGCAGTTTGAAAATAATAACAATATCTTAGACTTGGGCACTTGCTCATTCGGGGTCCTATTCTGGCTTTTGCAGGTGTCACAGAGTCACAAAGTCTGGTCCATGCTCCATCCTGTAACTAATCCCCTGGGAGTGACCCCTTTAGTGGGCCAGGCCCCCAAGACCCATACAGTTCCACAGGGGAAGGCCAATGACCTCCATGACTCCAAAACTGAGCCATCGGCACCAGCAATCCCTGTCTCTCTCCGTGGCTCCCTGTAATGAATCCAGCCAAGCCAGGGTTCTATGGGAGGCTTGTACAGTACCCATTCAGGGCGCAGTGCTTTCAGTGAGTGTTTGCAGTGACACAGGCAGCCTTTCCAAAACAAGAAGTAGTAGGTCATTTAGTAGTCACCTGGCACACAGAATCTGAAAGTCCTTAGGTCAGCACAAAGAAGCAGAAGTTAAGCCATAGTCCAATCTTGGTCAAAGGAGTGCCATGATGAGCCAGTGAAGCTGTGACGGACTCCATTTCTGGCTCCCTCTCTTGTCCCCTCTAGTCTCTCCCAGTCTGGGCTCCTGAGTCCCTCCAAAAAGCCCCCTTCATCCAGTCACCTGACATCTTGTTCTCCAGCTCAGTTCCCAAGTCCTGCCTGCTGGGGCTTCCTGCTATTACATGTTGATTGGGACATCTCTCTGTCTTGCTGGACCCTCTATTGATTTGGGTCAGTTTGAGCCAGTTCTTTAATGATTTTATTCATCGCCCCCAAACAGCAAGGTGACACACACACAGCTTCTGCCTCCTGCACTGTTCCAGGAACAGTGTTAACACTTTTGCATCCACTGGATAGCAATGCAACATACAGAGGGAAACTGAGGCATGCCTAGGATTCATAAAAATATTACAGAAAATTCCAACTTCGTCACAGTAGGCGGAGCCCATGTTGCTAGGGCAAAATCCAGAATGTCTCCAGAAGCACTGGAGAAGTGCATGCCAGAGAGAGAGGATGAGACCCTCTCTGAAAAGGTGTAGATTCTGACTTCCCTGCTCTGCCCTGGATGGCTGGAAAGAGGCTAGGACTTTTTCAGTCTTGTCCTACTTGAATCATTCAATGTCACTCTGGAACTAAGCACCCTCAATATTGCAAATATTGACACTGATTCTTTTAGCTCTCTGCTACCCATGCACTTGTATAGAGCTAACTACAGTCTACTCTTATTAATCATTATTTGTTTTATTATCCTGTCTTCAAAGCCATTCTTCAGATATTTTCTCTCAATGTCCCCTTCCACCACAGGAAAACTATCTTTTGATTAACTATACTCCATAGTAGAGCTCCACATTGAAATCAATAAGGAGTTCTGCATGAAAACTGATGACAGGATGCCCTTTAGGGGCAAATTAAGGATTTAAGCAGAATGCATGAAGATGGGAAGGATGGACAGGTGCAAACTTTTAGAAACATATCATGGTATAAGTTAAGGACATGTGGATGTATTCTGGCTGGCTGCTGGAATAGGTAGAGGGAGGAAAAGAGGATTTCTATACTCTTTCCCATAACGTCACCTTTCTGCACCAAGGGCCTGATACACAGCCCATGGAAGTCAATGGAAAGACTCCCTTTGACTTCAATAAGCTTTTGATGAGGCCACAACACAGAAGGCAGGATTTAGCTCTAAATATAAATTCTGCACTCATGACACTACCTATGTATCTGAGGGCAGAATTTGGCACTAATTATGCACTTTGTAGCAATGCAAAAATAAGCTGCTAAGGCCAAGAAGCTATATTCACACAGTTTTCCAGGAGTTTATGATTAAGGAATCAGTATAAAGCTTATCGCATTTTCATGATGGTTTAACTGGCAAAAAAAAATGAAAAAATCGTATGCAAGTGTAATTAACGACCTCTAAACTAAGCACTTCTTTTCCCTTGTTCTCTTTCTTTACCTTCTGATCTTGATCCCTGGCGAACAACATTCATATCATCCTCGGATTCACAGGTTGAGTTTAAAATAAATGGTTGCAGTTCAGTCCTGGAGACTTGGCAAATACTTGGAGTATTTTGAAAATCAGAGTAATTTATAAAGACCTTCAAAAAAACAATCTGTTTTTTATTTCCTTGTTGCAGGAAGCTTTCAGAAGAACTGTTAAAAGTACAGACTGGAAAGGTGACATTATTTAATGAACAAGCATCCATGCATGATATAATCACAGTGCTTGCTGTAAAACAAAAAGAAAGATAGTTATATATTGTAAGGATGGTCATACTGGAAGCACATAGTAAAATATGTACATGTAAGTATAAAGATAGATATCCTTTCACCATGCTACTGTGAAACATACTTTCTCTCAAATTCTGGCAGCATATTGAACATATTGTATAATGGGAGAGCATGAAAGAAGAATGCCTCTCACGTCGTACATACTGGATTTTATTGCTCAATAATACTAAATCTCTTCTGTAACCTGCGTTCATAATTGTATCTGGACAAATTCCTCTTCCAAAGCTCTTAGGATTTGATCCTATTTGAAAAAAAGATGAAGCCCTTAACACTTTCAGAGCCTGAGGGGAAGTTTGCTCAGAAACCTACATGGTAACAATAAGTCTTTGTGATTGTATTGGAGAACAGCTGTAGTCAAATTTAAACCTGTCTCCAAAGATAATGCTCTCATAAAGCAAGATTATATATACCTGAAACCTCGACACTACAGCTTTTGTGTACTCTAACACAAAAATCATCCACCAATTTTATCTCCTATTTCGCTTCCTTCTTTTTGGTATTCTTTGGTTTTAGCTAGTGTGCATCGATTCAACTTGGACAAGTGATACAAAGATACTCTATTATTTATTATTAAGGAGGAGGATGAATCTCCTATTTTTTCCTACTCTCTTCCACACTAAATAACCATTAAGGCTTTTTTGTACAGCTCACTTTTATATTTGAACTTGTACTTGTCTTAAAATATTGTTTTAAATCTGAAAATAATTAAAGAGCAAAAAACGCTTGGTACCTAACACCAACTTCTTAAGAAACCAAATAACCATTCTGTTTCTGCTCATGATATGGGAACCCACACTACAGTAGCTCACCTTCCAATTTAGATATATACTTTCATCTCCATGAAATAGGGTTTTAAGTATCTAACTCCCACTAGCACTAATGGGAGTTATATGGTCATAAATTCTCATGTATAGAGATGAAAATACATCCCTTAACAGGCCCAACATTCATTGTAGCCTGACAGTTGCAATAGGCCATCTGTGCTAGCATCCAGGGGGACTAGCCCCAGAATCAATTTAGTGAAAAATTTCAGACAGGATAAAGAAATGACATCCTACAGTAAATGCAAAGTCAATTACCTTCTCTTCTTTAGTGACAGTAGATTGGAGAGTAATAAATATGTCATAAAAACAAAAACTGCAGTGATTTCTAAAATACCATATTATGCACATAAAATATAAGACAATGATTTGTTATAATACTATAAAGAACATTTAAAAATACAAAATTTAGGGCCTGATCCTTCTTTAGGCAAGTTGAAGGTTTTCTTCTAAATGTCCATGATCTCTCCTCAATTGCAGAGAGAGAGAGATGTGGACCCTTGGAGACAAATTCTTATTGTCTGCCCAAGTAAACTCCTAGTAAATATTCTTTGTGCGGATGATCTATGTCAGAATGTGTAGGGGGAGGAAATTAATTTTCCTTCCCATCCTGGAGCTAGGATGCTGAGCACCTGTGCAGCCACCTCAAAGTTATTACTGCAGCTTTCAAGCTATAAATGGCTACTTATTGCTACACATCTTTTACATAGGTATTCTGTCCATGTAGTGTGCTACTGAGTGTGCTATATCAGAGTGAGATATCTCTGTATCAAATTATGAACTCCATTTTGTACTATGTGCTGAACATATAACTAAACTTACCTGAAGGCAGCCTCTTATGTATTCCAGGCAGCTGCTCTACTTGGGGAAGAGGCTTGATACCTCACTGAAACACTATCACTGAGAAGCCATCAAGATTAGAACCATCATATGTGTTTCTTAACTACCAGCCCATCCCCCTGGAACAATTGACTTTCCTCAAAATTGGTGGGCATGACTGGAGGGAAGTTGGTGGTCCCTAGTGGAGTACATGGCAGAGAGACAGAGGCCTACATAAGAGCAGGAGCTGCTGTGTGCAGCAAAGGGAGAGCAACCATCACCACATAAAAAGGACTGTCAGGCAGTTGAGAGCAGGAGAGACTCTCCCTAACTTAAATCACTGACAACCTTTTGATTCACGAGAAGAGGTGAGGTCAGACCAAGGGAGGGTGTGTCTCAGGACCAGGGGTGAAAGTAACTTAAAGGACTTACCGGTACGCAGGGCCAGGATCCTGAGCAGGGGGCGGGGCCTCAACCAGAAGGGGTGGGGCCTCAACTGGAAGGGGGGGACTAAATCCCCAGGTCCTTTAAATCGTGATTTAAAGGGCCCGAAGCTCTGGTTGCAGTAGCAGCTGCTGGGAGCCCTGGTCCCTTTATATCATTGCCGGAGCCCCATGGTAGTGGTAGCTGCGGCGGCAGCCAGGAGCCCCGGGGCTCTGGTGGCGATTTAAAGGGCCTGGGGTTCCACTGCAGTAGCAGCAGCCGGGAGCCCTGGGCCCTTTAAATTGCCGCCAGAGCCCCAGGACTCCCGGCTGCCGCTGCAACCCCGGGGCTCCGGCAGCAGGGCTCTGGCGACGATTTAAAGGGCCCGGGGCTCCAGCTGCTGCTGCCCAGGAGCCCAGGGCCCTTTTAAATTGCCAGCCTGGGGAAGCAGCCCCCTGCCGGTACAGTTGGCTGTGTACCGGCTCTTGCCGGTACGCCGGACTGAACTGGCTTACTTTCACCTCTGCTCAGGACTCCTGTTTTGTTTTCTAAGATCTCTAAGCCCTCTGCTGCTTTAAGAGTAAAGTTTCTGTGGTTAAGAAGTTCCTTTGCTAAGCCTATGTTTAGAGTTGTTCAGGAATTTTCCATCAAAATTATTTTCCAATGGAAAATGCAGTTTGTGCAACACTGAAATTTTCTTCAGGAAAACTTTGATTTTGCAGAAAATTTTCAATTTTCCATCACGAAACTTGAAATTAAATATATCATTTTGGGTTGGGTTTCATTTTGAATAAGTTCAACAAAACATTAAACTGTATTTTCATATTATGTAGCATTATCATATGGGAACTGTTGTTCTGGTCCCTATTCTCTCCTATGGACTGGGCCCCCTAGAGAACCATCTCTCCCATAAGGCAACATGCTGATTCACTCTGACTGAGAGGTGTGGTCACATGACTCTGGGTGCATTGTGGGAGATGTTTGGGACCCTGATGTCCCTATTCTCCCTTTGGGCCAGGCTCCCTGCTGTGCTATACCTCCCATAATGCAATGTGCCACCATAAGAAAATACAGGTTAATTTTGAAATGAAGCATTTGGGATAATTTCAACAAATCAAAATGAAACATTTCAATTGTGGGAGTGTTGAAATATTTTGTTTTGATTTAAAATGTCAAAATGAAATGTTTAGACATTTGTTCATTTAAATTTTT
Organism: Platysternon megacephalum; assembly: GCA_003942145.1. Lineage (NCBI taxonomy): Eukaryota > Metazoa > Chordata > Testudines > Platysternidae > Platysternon > Platysternon megacephalum. Next base: position 14,160,674 of record QXTE01000007.1, on the reverse strand, counting down.
CAGATTTTCCATTCCATGAAAAGTTTCTAAATTTCAACTTTTCATCCTCTTTAGGGACAAAAACAAATGTTGAAATGTCAGAATTTACCACAGATGGAAATTCAAAATTTCACTCAGTTCTGCCACCATGCCTTGTTCACTTCCCACATAGTCCATGAAGGGGCTAAACTACACGGGTTAAGCTGAGAAACAATTACTAGACTCTACCAAGATCCATTCAGCTTGGAAGCACATAGGACCCAGCGATGGGGTCCACTTGCAACAGACTGGTAACTCATAGATTCATAGACTCCTAGACTTTAAGGTCAGAAGGGACCATTATGATCATCTAGTCTGACCTCCCGCATGATGCAGGCCACAAAAGCTGACCCACCCACTCCTGGAATAATTCTCTCCCTCGACTCAGCTGTTGAAGTCCCCAAATCATGATTTAAAGACTTCAAGTTGCAGAGAATCCTCCAGCAAGCGACCCCTGCCCCATGCTGCGGAGGAAGGCAAAAAACCTCCAGGGCCTCTGCCAATCTACCCTGGAGGAAAATTCCTTCCCGACCCCAAATATGGCGACCAGCTGAACCCCGAGCATGCGGGCAAGACTCTCCAGCCAGACACTCAGGAAAAAGTTCTCTGTAGTAACTTTTAATATTCCATCATTGACCATTGGTACTAATTACCAGTGATGGCACGTTATTGACCTGTTGACTAAGATCACGTTATCCCATCAAACCATCCCCTCCATAAACTTATCAAGCTTAATCTTAAAGCCAGAGAGGTCTTTCGCCCCCACTGTTTCCCTCGGAAGGCTGTTCCAGAACCTCACTCCTCTGATGGTTAGAAACCTTCGTCTAATTTCAAGCCTAAACTTCCCGACGGCCAATTTATATCCATTTGTTCTCGTGTCCACATTAGTACTGAGCTGAAATAATTCCTCTCCCTCCCTGGTATTTATCCCTCTGATATATTTAAAGAGAGCAATCATATCTCCCCTCAGCCTTCTTTTGGTTAAGGTAAACAAACCGAGCTCCTCAAGTCTCCTTTCATACGACAGGCTTTCCATTCCTCGGATCATCCTAGTGGCCCTTCTTTGTACCCGTTCCAGTTTGAATTCATCCTTCTTAAACAGTGGGCAAGGTTGTAACATGTGCCCCCACCTGTCTCTGCTGCCCCCCACCCCCACACTCTCTCATGGAGTTTGCCTTTTGTCTCCTACACTGCCAGTCCACAACCTAACTGACCCCCTGCTTTGCAGCAGAACTGCACCAGTATTGCTGCTTTATTTATAGATCTTGCATTTCCACAAAAGGGTGGTGACAGGATATGCCTTTTAGTTCATAATGCTTTCTTGAGATAGTGAAATATACTGTAGTTAAGGAAACAAGGATCCACTGTCTCAGACACACAACTACATTAAGGTGGAGTTAAGGTTGAGAACGCATATCAGTAAGTTAGGGTAAATATATTACGTGCATGTTGTGATTATCATCAAAACAAGCATTGTAGATCCAGGAAATTCAGAGTTAAGGTTAAACTAAAAGAAATCCAAACATGTAAGATATGGAAACACACAATTAAGGCACTCAAACAGCCTTCATTCTGCCATGTAGTGATGTCATGCAATAGCTTACCATTATGAATGATGCCTATTAGTCTTTGTGGCCATATTAGTCCTTGTCCCAGATTAGATTAAACTGATTTTAAAGACACCGACTTTTTTTTCTTGTTTCCCCCCTCCCTCCTCAGGGTATCACTATACAGCAAAGTTAAGGTTGTTTGAGTGCTTTAACTGACTATTTCTGTACCTTAACACTTAATTTGAAATTGCCAGAAGTTCAGCTGAACCTCGGCAAACATCTGCATGATTCAGGTTTGTAACAAAACTCAGAACAAGAGCAGTCTCCTAAAGAAGATTTTTAACTAACAATGCCCATGCAGCTCTGAGGACACACACAGGGCCAAATTCTAAGATGGTGTATTCTAGGCTGGTAATTCCAGTGTATTTACACCCTCTTACATAAGCTCATAATTTGTTACATAGTTTAGAGAGCATCCAGATAACATGGGGTAGCTAGTTTTAAAATTCCTATATATAGTTTTGTGGTGAATTCTGCTTCTCATATACTTTGCTCTAAGTCCTCTGAAACCCTCAGTGCAGAACTTAAGGCAGAACTGCGCTTTCTAATTTTACCGACACTGTAGTTAAAATTCAGCAGGTACAAAATGACAAAATTTTTGAGGTTGCATCAGTTATACCATACAGTGTTATCTAAACAGGAACTATATATGCAACAATCAACTAGAAATAACAGTTATTACATGGTACTGACAATAATGTCAACACATTCTCTTGTAGTAACATTTATGTCATCACTGTATATTCGTGCAATCTGTTAACAAATTTGATTACTACTTAGTACTTTTGCCACTTTTACATGGAGGTAAAACATTAGGTATGGCAATCTGCAAACTTTGTTTACACCTTTCTACACTATCTGAAAACTTAAAGCATCCCACTGATCTTGTCATTTTTATTCCTGGGGGAATTCTGTGCCTGCATATGTGCAGAATTCATGTGTCCCGCAGATTTCTTTGCTTCCCTGCAGAAAAATGACTTTCTGATGGGGCAAACAAAGCGAAGCCGCAAAACCGGTCATGCGCCGCTACCCAGCAGTGCGGGTGCATTGTTTTGGGCATCTGGAGCAGCCAGCAGAGAGGTAAATCACTTCTGGGGGGGTGGTCTGGGGATGCCCCAGCCGCTGGCTCCTACCCTGTGCCAGGCTCAGCTGCTAGTCCCGGCAGGGCTGGAAAGGATGGGACTTCCTCTTTCCCTTCAAGGAGTGGCCAGGGCTGGGTCAGACCCACCTCCAGAAACCTCTCTGGCTGCAGGAAGCTCTGCACCCCCACTCCTCCCTGCCCCCTCATTCCTCATCTGTGGGGGGGAGCAGTCACTGTACAGGGAGCTGCTCCCCCATCTGCCCAACCCCTGTGTATCTGGACCCACCTCATACCCAGATTGCCCCACCAAGCCTCACCTCCTGCATCCAGAACCCCCCCACACTGCGCCCCCTGAACCCAAACCCCAACAAGCCTCACCGTCTGCATCTGGAGCCCCCCTGCACCCAGAGACCCCTGCCAAGCCCTACCTCCCTGCATCTGGACCCCACCCCTGCACCTAGACTGCCCCCACAGACATTTGAACCCCCACAAGCCCTACCCCGCCTGCACCTGGACCACCCTGACTAGCTCCCCGCACCTAGACCCCCACCCCACTGAGCCCCACCAAGCCAGCACCCAGACCCCCCGCTGAGCCCTCCATGCCCAGACCCCCCCCCGCTGCTGAGCCCTAACCACCTTCACGTGGACCCCTCCTGCAGAGTCCCATTGCCTCTGCATCCAGAACCCCACCCCCAATGAGCCTGTTCATCCAGATCCCCCCCTGAACCCAGACCCCCCCACCAAGCTGCCCACACCCAGATTGCCCCACACAGAGCCCTTATCACCCCACACCTGGATCTCCCCACACTAAGCCCTTCCACACTTGGATCCTGCTGGGCTGAGCCTGCCTGTCTACATCTAGTGTGCTTGGCATGGAGTGGCAAGTCTGGGCCTTGCGCTGTGTCAGGGTAGGGTGCAGCCTCATCGCTGAGTCCATGTCCTGGGGTGGGGGCTGCAGGGTGATCTCCCACCTCTGTGCAGTCAGTGGCCTGTGCTCCCCACTGCCATGCTGAAGCCTCCACATTTATTTATTGACCAATAACATTTGCAGAATTTTGGAGAATTTTAAAATATTATGTGCAGAATTTTTAATTTTTTGAGATACCCTCAAGAGTATCATTTTGTAAGCTACAGATTGTTATCCTTATGCTTGAGTTAGAATCAATTTAATTCTTGCTTGGTAAATGAAAATATAAATTCAAATTAAATTAACTTTCCTAACTTGCATATATTTTAAGCTTTCAGAGTTTTTACTGAATATCACTTTTCATTAAAAATTAACATAAAGCCTTTCAGGAAAATGAACCATCTTTATCAGATGGACACTTTTCTTGTTATGTTTTTCTCCTCAAAGTCCTACTTTGGAATACAGAAGAAAAAACCCTATAATTTAATGTTAGCCTATCTATGGATTTTTAAATGAAGGTATAACAATGAATATATGTTTTATTCATACATTTTCTCATTCTCCCAAATCTCAGTATTGACCTCTATGACCAAATTATATTTGGAATTCATATTAAGAGATTGATTTCACTCAGTTCTACCCATTCTGCACTATTTTGTTTCAGTTCACCATACATACATACTACTTTGATATCTTCAACAGGATTAACTATTTTTCATGTTCTTTGAATAAAAGTATAATACAATAATGTTACAAACATTTTTGTGCCTTTGGGTGCAAGAAGTTCAAAATAGTTATAATTCTAACAAGCAATTACCTTCTGTAGAAAACCCCCGCCAAAGGCAAGAAGTACAACATAAATTAAATGAAAATACCGACAATATTTTTTATTCTGGTATATGTAACTGTTTGACAAATATTCTTCATCATTAATATATATATAGTTAACTACTATAAACAAAAAACTAATTGAAGTGGCACATTTCATATGAATTTTGTAAAGTTTACTATCAGTAAGAAAATTGCATCACAATCAGCTCTTCTGGGAAAGTACATGTGAATTCTTTAACTGCAATCTGACCTTAAAATAAAGAAGAGCCCTCATTCTTTAAAGCGGATCACTCACCTTCATGGGTTTTGAAAAATTCAGGCAAACTTACAATGAACATGATAATTATTGCTGTTAATAATTTCAGGAGATCTGCTTTTCTCATAGTCAAGCACATGTCACAGAAGAGCTCTCATCTAGCATACTGGTGGGAAGTTCCTTCCTGTTTTCGTGTTGGTCTTATGCAAAATACTTCTTATTCATTTCCTTTTTCTAGCAAGACTTGCCCTTTTTTTTTTTAAATGTTTTGTTACATGAGTTTCAGAGAGCCAGTTTCTCTGGTTACTTACACTAGCATAAATGAGGAGTAAGGCCACCGAGTACAATGAAAGTATACTAAATATTAAATGGTATAAGTGAGAGGAATATCATGCCTAGAAACCAGGGCTGTCAAACTATTAAAAAAATTTATTGCGATTAATTGCTGTTTTAAATTGCACTGTTAAACAGTAATAGAATACCATTTATTTAAATATTTTTGGATGTTTTCTACATTTTCAAATATATTGATTTCAATTACAACACAGAATGCAAAGTGTAGAATGCTCACTTTATATTATCATTTTTATTACAAATAGTTGAACTGTAAAAAAGATAAAATAAATAGTATTTTTCAATTCACCTCATACAAATTCTGTAGTGCAATCAAATGTAGAATTATTATTTGTTTACATAACTGCACTCAAAAAGAAAACAATGTAAAACTTTAGACCCTACAAATCCTCTCAGTCCTACTTCTTGTTCAGCCAATCGCTAAGACAAACAAGTTTGTTTACATTTATAGGAGATAATGCTACCCACTTCTTATTTACTTAGAGTCACCTGAAAGTTCGAACAGGTATTCACATGGCACTGTTGTAGCCGGCATTGCAAGGTATTTACGTGTCAGGTATGCTAAACACTTGTATGCCCCTTCATGCTTCGATGACCATTCCAGAGGACATACTTCTATGCCAGGGGTGGGCAAACTTTTTGGCACGAGGGCCACATCTGGGTGGGGAAATTGCATGCAGGGCCATGAATGTAGGGCTGTGGCAAGGGGTTGGGGTGTGGGAGGGGGTGCGGTGTGCAGGAAGGGGCTCAGGGCAAGGGGTTGGGGCAGAGCAGGGGTGCAAGATGTATGAGGTGGCTCAGGAAAGGGGGTTGGGGTGCAGGAGGGTGTGCGGAGTGCAGGAGGGGGCTCAGGGCAGGGGATTGGGGTGAGGGGTGCAGCAGGGGGCTCAGGGCAGGAGGTTGGGGTGCAGGAGGGGTGCAGGGTGCAGGAAGGGGCTCAGGGCAAGGGGTTGGGGCAGAGCAGGGGTGCAAGATGTATGAGGTGGCTCAGGAAAGGGGGTTGGGGTGCAGGAGGGGGTGCGGAGTGCAGGAGGGGGCTCAGGGCAGGGGATTGGGGTGAGGGGTGCGGCATGGGGCTCCCATTGGCCGCGGTTCCCCGTTTTATCATGCTTTTTATCATGTGTCCTCTTATTTGTTCTTCTTTCTAATGCAAACAATCCCAGCCTTTTCAATTCCTCTTTGTATCAAAGTTTTTCCATGCTTCTAATTATTCATGTTGACTGATGATGATACTCTTTGATACCTTGGAAAAATAGCAGTAGTTGACTTGGATTTACAGTAAATTCCAACAAAACAAAGTGGTTTTATCTTGGAAAAGAGACAATATATAAAGTCTTGAAATGCAGCAGGGGTGAAGTCATAGAAAAAGTAGACTCTTATGTGTACCTAGGAAGCTTGATCAGTGCTCCATCAAGGATGAGGTTGAAGGGAGATGTGTGCCTTAGCCACAAGAGGACTGGAGCAGGGGATTGAACTAGATGGCCTCCTGAGGTCTCTTCCAACCCTATGATTCTAAGTGCTGCATAGAAATTGATGACCTTATGGACTGATAATTGTTTGGTACCAAAATGAAAATGTATCAAACCAGTTGTGACACTTTATGGAGCTACTAAGGTGTCCGGGGTGAATCACTACCACCTACTCACAGTGGGAATGGGCCTTTGTGACGCTGGCAACCAGGTGCCAGCTCATGTCAAGGCCCCTAGGCCTCAACTGAACACATAGCTGGAAACCAGTCTGGATCACCTGAGTGTTAGTGTTAAAATAGATGTTAAGTTTATATGAATGTGTTTAGTGTTTAGACTTTATGATATGCTTGTAGGATGCTGCATGTAGTAAACTCACTTATAAAAGCTGTACCCCACACTATAAAGTTATGTTGAGTGTGTGCATTGTAAACCTCTGTAACTGTGTACCTCACCAAACAGGAAAGAAGCATTAACTAATGTAAAATGCTGGCTTCTACGGAAGGTGTTAGGTCCTGCCCACCAAGAAGGCCCACATAAACCAAATGAGCCATTGTGAAACATCAAAGAACAAAGACTTTGTTGATTGCTCCTCCCCAACACCCATGAAGAAGAGACATGCAGGTGGACTCCTCCCATCAGCTTGAACTCTGGGGGAAGTGGATAAAAATCCCTGACAAGAAGGAATTGTATCACTATGCTGTTTAGACTTGGAGGGGGCAAAATTTCTAAGCTTAAGCAAGGGATCCCCAGTGCTTGGCCTGGGTTAACCCTAGAGGACTTAGAGCTTGCATATTATAGCAGCTTCTATCACCTTTTGGAACCTAAGACTGTAACTCATTTGTGTGTGTGTGTTACTTGCTTTAACCTTGTAATTCACTTTCATTTCTTTTTCTTAGTTAGTAAATCTGTAGTTAATTATAGGATTAGCTACACATGTTATCTTTGGTGTAAGATCTAAAGTGCAATTGACCTGGGGTAAGTGACCTTTAGGACTGGCAGTAACTTGAATATTGTTGTGATCGATCACAAAGGCAAGCTTACCTGGCTGGCAAGATAGATTGGAGTGCTCAAGGGGACTGTCTGTGACTCCATCTTAAGGCTGTTATAGTGCTTGAGGAGTTCACACATGATGCTTGGTCAGTGAAATCTAAATATAGAACTCACAACCAGTTTGGGGTTTGTGTCCTGGTTTGTAACAGTCTTCACTGAGGTTGTTATTCACGGACTTGAGCCACTCCAAATAGCTTGACAGCCTTGTCTGTCCCCACCAGGCTCAGTAACACAAGTGCTCCACTTCAGGCTCCACAAGCCCTGCTCTTTCCCAATGCAGGCTAGCAATTTACATGCTCCACTTTGTTGCACTCAAGTGCCCAGTGCCTTATCTTCTGGCACTCGCTATGGACACCTATCAGCTGCTTCTGTGGAAGCAGTGCACCCCAGTTCACTGGTTTCACCTCCATTTAACACACTCCTTAGCACAAAGCACATAGACCTAGTAAAACCATAGTAAAACCAAACTAAAGTTTATTTAACAGAGCTTGAGATAGAGATTCAATAAAAGCAAGTATAAGGGTTTGGAAACATAAGGTTACAAGTAAAAGAAAATCATAAAATGCAACCTATACCCTATACTTATTAACAAGTTACCTTACTGTCTAATAAGGGATTTCTCACCCAATGGTCAGTCCTAACAACACTTGCCCATTCCAAAAAGCTGGAATCCACATGTCATGAGACACTCCCGCTGGCAGAGTCTCTCCTCTGTAATGGATAACATCTTGTGCCCTTTCTTTTTCCTTTATACAGTTATATACTATTGTCTCTGACCCCAAGGGCCCCTTATTCAGAGACTTTTCTTGGGGTTCTTTTGTCTTTTTAATGCTCAAGCCTGCATCTGGTCCAGACAGGAAATACAGGGCTGGCTCCATGGATGCAGATTGCTCTTAATATTGATTGAGTCAGCTCTGAGACTCCCCTGCCCCAGGTGACAAGTTTCACTTCTAACAGTTTTGGAACATAATATCCTACTTGTTACATAGCTCTAAAATTGTTTCCTGTACAAACATTTCAGAATAGCCATGACAATCAGCTAGTTCTTAGCTTTCAGCAGAGACACAACACCTTTCATTGAACTACTGAGAAGATGTTTGGACACAGGGGTAATATACTTGCCTAGGCATGTCTGTGTCACACCAGTGTACTAATAGTATTACTCTCTATGGTCTGGAAGCAGATGCATTAAATGAAATAGACATCAGAAGACTAGAGGCAGTAGAGGTGAGGGTTCTTTGAAAGATGGTAATCTGGTAGGTATAAAGTTGGATGATTTTAAGACAAATGAAGTTAGGAGGAAAGTAGGATGTGAAATCAGAGTACAGGACAGTCTACAATCAAAATGATTACGATGGTAGAGTGTCATGGGGTTCCTATTCATGCTGGGGTGCCCCCTGTGGCTACATCTGGCAAATAGCTCCACCCAGTCTGATACCCTTTTTTGTCTCTTGTTCACGCTGTGGTCTCTCTTGTGTTCCAGGAGTTGCAGTGCTTTCCCTTCCTAACTTGGTGTGCTCCCTTTTCATAGCTTGGCGCTCCAACAGGTCACTATGTGGCTTCCCCATTCCAGGTATCCAAAGTCTCACTGACTGGTGACCAGGTATCATTCCTGGCAGTACTCCAATTCAAGGCTATGCCCCTTCTACAGTGGTGGGTAGGGGAACCTGGGCTTCCCCGCTACCTTGGGTTCCACCCAGGGACCCTACAATCAGCAAGCAAGGTCTGCTGCATCCCAAACCCTGCTGCCCTTTCCCTGGTCTACTTCCTACTTCATCTCTATCAGGCTTCCTTGCCCACCAGGCTTCCTTCGCTGCCAGGATCCCAGAACTTCTACTCTCTAAGCCCAGAGAGTGACTGCAGGATTCCACTCTGGAGCCTCCTCCTCCTTCTTCAGTTCTGTAGCATAGTAGATTCACTTCCTGAGTCTACAAGCGCCATGCACTATGCTTCGTATTTTGTCCATGACTAGAGTCTTGCACCTTTCCCAGCATTCTTAAAGAATTCAGCCCCTTCCTTCTTCTTCTTCTTCAGTTTTGTGGTGTAGCAGACTTGTTTCCTGACTCTATGACTGCCATGCACTACACTTTGTATCTTTTTTATTACTGTCTTTCACCTTTCCTGATATTCTTAAAGAATTGCAGAAGTCTCCTTCTGCCCTCACTTCTTGGCCTTATACCAGTTCTGTCTGCTCCTGCCCAGCTGGGCTTCTTCCTCAGTCAGTTCTTGCTTATCATGCCTAATTCTCCCTCAGATGTGGCCTATCAGGTTACTTAGCCCTTTCTGTGCTACTGTGGGTGGAACACCCTATCAATGAGTACACTGCAGAAGACAAACGGATGATAGGATGCCAGAGAAATCACTGTAAACACAACCAAGGTTAGTCTGACCTAGAGGCTGACCACTGACTAGATGGCAGGATGTTTGTACTCAGGGATGTGACCATGAACAAACTAGGAATGAATGGTTATGCTGTACTGCACCGTGTCTGCAAAGATACTTTGAGATAAAAGAAAGAGAATCATTTATGTCACTCTTCTCTGAACCCCATCTAAATCCCCAAATGGATTCACCATTCACCAATAGTTACTATTTTCCTATCTTCCCTCTCCAGCAGTGAACAGGGTTCATGGTATCTGCCGCCAAGTAGAGCAGCATTTAAATATTGTTATATAATTTTACACCTCTGGGAACTGGTGCCAGGCTATGGCACCTGTACCTGGAGGGATAGCTAGATGACTGTGCAGACACAAGTAGAACCTGATCCTCCAAATGGTTAAGCATGTGAATAAGTGTTTGCAGGATCAATAAAAGGTCTGGCCTTACTATGCTAGAAACATACTGCATTTATTTATATACCACTTGGTACAGCCTCTGGTGTCCAATAAAAGTATTAAACAGTGATTTTTTGTTTTGTGTTTTAAAACCTTAGTATTTTTTGATATTACCCAAAACATTTTCTATTTTAAGGTGGACAAAGCAAGTATTTGCATTTTAGTACATTTTATAGCTATAGCAGTATGGTCTTTTTTTTATTATTATTTTTGTATTAGGCTGTTTTGTAGCTGGGACAGAGAGCTTAATTTATTTTTAAGTACCTCCAGGTCTACAGTATGTATAATTTTTGCTTCAAAACCAATTTCTCCCAATATGTTGTCTGCTGCCTGAGGATATATATATATATTTTTTGCAGCATTTGATAAACAACACAAAACAAAACAGGACCTGGGACACAAAACACAATATTTATTGTGACAGTGGATGCATGGTATTTTGGGTTGCTTGTTAGCTGGTATTAGCTTTTTTTTTTTTTTTTTTGGGAAGAGAAAAAGAACATATTTCTATCCTTTTGGGGGTGGCAGATTTTTGCTTAAAATATTTTTTTTTTTTACAAATACCCTTGCTGATTGCAGGAAAAACAGAGGAGTTACCCCCATATTTTCCTGTGTTTGTTTTATAGGCAGGCCTGGTTTTAATGGTTTTTACCTTTATTAGTTAGGTAATTTGCATTACCACAGATGTTTTTTGGCTTGCTTTTGGATTTAAAGCCATTAGCAGCTCAGAGACTCTGTCTTAAAAGGGACACAATTAACTTTTACCAGAGTTTTGATTACTTTTAACTTTTAACTTTTGCTTTTAAAACACACAGTGATTTGAAAAAGAAAATACAACTTATTGTGGCTTTCTTTGGCAAAGTGACAGTTTGATTACACAGAGCCACCTTAAGGCTCAGTGTGGGGCATGGTCTTTCTCTCTTTTACTACAGCTTTTATTTGCTATTTTGTTTTAAAAAAACAGATTTAAATTTTTTATTTTTTGGGGGGCTTTGACTGCCCTGCTGCAACCACGACTTTGGTCTTATTTAAAATTATTTAAATTTTGTAAAGCATTGAGTTACCTTAAGGGTTAAATGCTAAATACCAAAGTTAAACTAGTTACCTGTGTCTGGCAAAAGTGTTTTTTGGTTTTGCAACTTTGAATGGAAGATTCGAATGGATTTTAGTGGTATTATTTAAAACAACACCAATTTATTTTAAACCTACAAAACACCAGGAGTGTTTTTTTCGCAAATTTGACTAACTTGTTTATAGTCAAATGATTTCACTTAAATAACCTCTTTGCCTGGATTATTTACAGACATTCCTTAAGGGCCCATTTTCCTTCAGAATAGCTGCAAAGAAACCAAGGATTATCTCACTTTTACAAGATTTAACTGATTAATTTTCTCCAGCCTCTGTAGAGTTAACTTCTCACTCTCTTTCCTTAAATTACTTGCTTATTTCCCAAAATGACACCTTAATCAACTCAGATTTTACCATTTTAAGTACTATTTTAGGGCTTTAAATTCCCCATGTCTGCACTTATTGCGTCCTTTACTTCTGCCACTATGCTTTTAAGGTTTTCAACCTGTTTTTTTATTTGTTGCCTGCCTGCTTGTCTGCGCCTAATCCTTTTTTTTTTTGCTGCACTGTCCCTTTCCATGGGCACAGGCTTTGTTCCACTATCAATTTAGCAAGGAGGGTAGGCTCCTTAACTAGTCCCCACCCGTTCTGGTCCCTTTCCTTTTTGTAATTACCCCATGGGGTGCTTTCCTGGTAGTTGGGGGGAGGGGTGCCGTACATATGACCTTCTCCCCCTCACCCGCTGTAATGGCTGCCACCTGGACAGAACGCATGACCAATTGGCATTTTAACTGTTTAATTTTTTTTTTATGGCAAGCACACTGCCGTTGCAGCGTATGCTGGGCACGAATGGTCAAGTCTTTGACGAGTCCCTGAAGGACTGATACTTTTTTAGCCAGTGCTTCCAGGCGGGTGTGTTCCGCCTTTTCCACCTGAAAGTCCTGTCTTAAGGCTTGCAACTTGTCCTGGGCATAGGCCTGGGTTGCCACCTGATTAGTGATCTGTGCTTTTAATTGCTTAATTTTTACCAGCTGTTGGGTATCATAGAATCATAGAATATCAGGGTTGGAAGGGACCTCAGGAGGTCATCTAGTCCAACCCCCTGCTCAAAGCAGGACCTAATCCCAACTAAATCACCTCCTCCCTTCTCCTCAACTCCTCTTTCTGTCCCGACAGCATTTGATACCACATGGCAGCTGCAGTCCCAATTAATCCCACAGCTACCCCTAGGTTTTTACCCTTCTGCTTTTTATACCCTGTACACAAATTCAACAAATTTTGCCAAGAATGCATCCTCCTCTGAAGCTGCATCACGGAACCCCAGGGATTGTATTTTAGCTTGGTGAGAGCCTTCTCCAGCCAGGAGAGGTCCTCACCTCCCCTTTGAAAGAGGCATCAGGGTTCCGTCCCTCTTTGCTGCCTCCCCTGTGGCTCAGGCACAGCGGCGGCTCCAGGCGCGCTCCAAGCGCGTGCCTGGGGCGGCAAGCCGCGGGGGGCGCCCTGCCGGTCCCTGCGAGGGCGGCAGTCTGGCTGCCTTCAGTGGCGTGCCTGCGGGAGGTCCGCCAGTCCCGTGGATTTGGCGGCAATTCGGCAGCGGGTACGCCGAATCCATGGGACCGGGGACCTCCCACAGGCTGGCTGCCGAAGGCAGCCTGCCTGCTGTGCTTGGGGCGGCAAAAAAGCTAGAGCCGCCCCTGCTCGGGCATCAGGTTCGCCTGCCTCCCATGATGCCAGCTAACTGGCCAGCCCGTACATCCGGCCTTGAACCCACCGTTGACGCCATTGCCCACAACTGCGGGACTCCCGAGTCCGCAGCTGTACCCTTCTATTTCCTGAACATGTTGTCACAATACCGTAGTACCATTCATAAGATCTTTCAATTACTTGAAATTGCACGTTGCTCACACCGACTGGCACTGGGGCTTACAATGCTCACCCCCCCCTTTGAGGGGCTGGAGGGAGAGATGCTAAGCCTCCCTCCATATTACTCGGTCTGATCCCACCGAGGGTACATACACCCCAACCCTTCCCAGGCAGAGCGAGACACCCTATGTTCTCCTCTTCAACTCAGTTATACAACGACTGGGGGTGTATGCACCGAGGATTATTCCCTTGGAGCGAGAATCGCTAAGTCCTCCTCCTATTGCCCGGTACTGCTACGACCGGGGGTAGACCCACCTGCACCCTTCTCCCACCAACCGGGGTGGAGAGAGGAATACTAAACCTCCCTCCAGTTCTCTGTCATGCTACGACTGAGGGTGGGCCTCATCTTTAATCATAAAATCCCCAACATGCAATACCAACAGTGCCGGACAGAGCAAACATGAAATATCAAGGGCAAAACAGTTGGTGTGTGCCGCAGGGCTCCCCCCTCTGCAATTCTCCACCAAAACTGACAGATTTTCGTTACCAATCTGCCTGGAGCGTCAGGTGATCAGGCTGACGCCACAGGATCGTTTGGGGAGGAGATGACGTAACACACCAAGTGTTCAAATTTTAAAGCTTTATTAATAAAATAATAAAATACAGCAGGGAGTGCTGGGACCGTTCCCACGTCACTCAGGGGAAGAAAGAAAGTGTTAATACCCCCAGGCCCTAACTCATTTTCATACTCACACCCGCACTACCCAGACTGGCCAAGTCTGGGTGTAACGTCAGAAGAAGAGAAGAGGAAAGGTGGACGGGAGTGCTGTCCTGGGCCCAGGGCATCCAAGAATCTGTTGCTCCAGCTTTCAGGAGGGTTTTAAGTCCTGGGCTTCTTTGGGGGTGTTTTCGTCCAGGGCCTTTTGTTCCTGGTGCTTTTTGCACCAGTCCAAACAGGCTTGCTATGGTCTCTTTCCCTTTCCCAAAACATCCCAGACTCAGGGATGCCTAGCTGGCTCCCCCTCTTGTTGTCTTGTCTGTGTTTTTAGACTCTGCAGCCCTGGGCTTTGTTTTCCTCTCTGCTGCTGTCCTGCAGGTGCAGGTCTGTGTAGTCGGTTTTTCGTGGCCGCTTGGGCAACTTTCAAGCCCCTGTCTTTCTCGGCTGTCAGCCAAGTCTTGGCTGCGAGCAGTGTCCCTGGGCAGAGGCCAGCGTCTTATCTTTGGACTAAGCTTGCTAGCTGCAGTGTTGAGTTAACCTGTTCTCTGCTCTTCTTTTTTTTCTCCCCCCTTTTCGGCCTCTTGTAACCTACAAAAAAAACTTCCACTCTCCACTCACACACCTTTGGCCCTCCCCAAAATGCTTTGCGATGCTTGCAACAGCGTTAGCAATATACAGTGCTAATCTACCTTCTCGGGGGGGGACTCCTTAAGGGGAGGGGGGCATTGGGGTGTGACATCAGGACTGTATCCTTCAGATCCAATTCCCTTGGAAGCATCTAGCTGATGAAGGATTGTACCTAAACTTCACTGTTTCACAGCTAATTAAAGCAGTGGTTCTCAAAGCCGGTCTGCCGCTTGTTCAGGGAAAGCCCCTCTCCAGCCCAATGGGGGCTGCAGGAGGGCGGCCAGCACATCCCTCGGCCCGCACTGCTTCCCGCAGCCCCCATTGGCCTGGAGCGGCGAACCGTGGCCAGTGGGAGCTGCGATCATCCGAACCTGCGGACGCGGCAGGTAAACAAACCGACCTGGCCCACCAGGGGCTTTCCCTGAACAAGCCCCGGACTAGCTTTGAGAACCACTGAATTAAAGGATCTAAACTAAATATTGACTAGAGCTCCTAAAATTTTGACCTAAACTTTTTTCTGTGAAAAAATGCAGATTCAGGAACACCTTAACGTTTCATGAATTTGTACCAATTTTGCTAACTTGTTAATTTAAAAACACTTCCTTTCATTTTAAAAAATTCAAAAATGTCTAAAAATGCTCAAAATTTAAGTTAAACATTTCATTTTGAAGATTTTTTCAACTTTTTGATTAACTGAAACTAAATATAAATATATTTTTAATTACCGTTGAACCAAAAAGTCTATTATTTGTCCAGGTGTAATGGTGACCAACACTATCATTTTGTAGTTCATTAAGGACTTGATCCTGCAAGGCAATGAGAATTCTGGTCCCAATCCAATTAATCATTTAGGCTTGTGATTTGAAGTCACATACTTAAAGTAAATTATTCATAACAAAAACTACATTTAGTTACAGCTAAGCTTATATCAGGACTTATCTGACCACACAAAACCTTAAAAGCATGCAAACAAGAAGGGGAAAATCTCTAGCGTTCCTTGCCACCTTCCTAGTGCCCAGGGGTGAAAGTAACTTAAAGGACTTACCGGTATGCCGGAGTCCTGAGCGGGGGCGTGGCCTCAACCGGAAGAGGCGGGGCCTTTCATTCAAGATTGAAAGGCCCCGCTCCGGCTGTGCCTGGGAGCCCCGGGGCCTTTAAATCACCCCCAGAGCTACCAGCTGCAGAGGCGGCTGGGAGCCCCGGAGCTAAGGGCAGGGCCGCCCAGAGGATTCAGGGGGCCTGGGGCAAAGCAGGGGAGCGGACATTAAAAAAGGTGCCACCCACTGCAGCGCTCCGAGTCTGCGGCGGCGGGTCCTTCACTCGCTCTGCATCTTCGGCAGCACTGAAGGACCTGCCGCCGAAATGCCGTCAAAGACCCGGAGCAACTGAAGGGCCTGCCACCGAAGTGCCGCCGAAGACCCGGAGCAACTGAAGGGCCTGCCACCGAAGTGCCGCCGAAGACCCGGACCGCCGCCAGGTGAGTAAAAATTAAAAGGGCGCCTCTAGCCAGCGAAGGGATTCTCGGCCAGGGCTCGCGGGGCCCCTGCGGGGACCGGGGCCTGGGGCAAATTGCCCCACTTACCCCCCCCCCCCCCGGGCGTCCCTGGCTAAAGGGCGATTTAAAGGGCCCAGGGCTCCAGCTGCTGCAGGGAGCCCCGGGCCCTTTAAAGCGCCAGTCTGGGGAAGTCGTACCGGCTTACTTTCACCTCTGCTAGTGCCCCAATGCTGCCAATAACACTCCATAAAGGCTTTCACATCTATATCCAACAGATATACCTAAAAACAATACACACTCCAACATCATTAAACTTGTGCTGTGAGGCAAATCTTTAATGGTGAACTCATACATTCTTGTATCAATAGATAGCACATCTGACTATCACACAGTCCATTCATTTGGGAAGTTATTCTGCATTCATGGGGCTGAGGACATTGATAAGGTTTTGCATGACACAGCAGCAGGTACTTTGTAGCCTTCAGGGTATGCTGCAAGGCCCAGCTTTTCTCCTTTGCCTGTGAGGAGATGGATATTGGGCATGATGGTGTGTAACTCTAGTGGGGATTGTGCAGGGAGGTTGATTTTTGTTCTACTTACATTGTCACTGGCTTATTTGATTTAATTTGGGGTAACTGATGGGTCTGTTTATACATTCATGTTTATATTCATAAAGATTGCTTGCCAACAGCAGCTGGAGAATTGGTGGGGCCCTCTTTTAGGCTACCCCTACACTATGAGCTAGGAGTATGATGAGTCACATACTTGCACTACCTCAATGAGTGTTACGAACATGCCCGAACCCTGTGGATACGTACTCAGCACGGCTAAGTCATGCCCTGCTGCCACTACCTGTGCTACTGCAGTTATGCTACTCTTTATACTAATGCTAGCTCTCATGTGAGCATGCCTGCCCCAGCTGGGAATCACACCCCCTACTCCCAGTGCAGACTTGGCCTTCCTGTAGTTTAGTACAGAATTGAACAAATAAATATCCTGAAAGAGTGGCAGCCCCCACATCCCATCTGCCAGCCAGAGGGAATCCTCAGCTCTGGGGAGGAGAGCATGGCTCTATCCGTGCTGCCCCTCGTCCCAGGGAATCCCTGCCTAACGCTGCTGGGAAGAAGGCCTAACGCAACACTGTCTCCTGAGGCGACGTGCCTCAACCCCGCCCACTCCCTTGTGTGGGTGCGACACCGCCCCTAATTTTGCATATCTCCACCCCATCGGCCGGCGACTCCAATTCCTTCCCCCTCAGGCGCGCGGAAGTGAACTGTCAGCTGGCGCCCGGGCGGCGGTTGGAGGAGCTGGCCTTCCCCTCCCGCGAGTGACGAGGCGGAGTCTGCGGTTCGGCGGAGGGCCCCTCCCCTCATTGTGGTTCCCTCCATCAGCCTGGATGAAGCCGCCCTGAGCGGGCGGGGCCGGATCCCTGGGGGACAAGTTCGGGGCTCGGAGCCGGGAAGTCCTGCAGCAGAGGTGGCCGGGGAGGGGGCTGCCCGGTGACTGCATTCTCCCCTCCCCTGGCATAGCGGGGGCTACGAGAGGGAGGGAAGGGGCTGGGGCCTCACAATGACAGCCCCCCCACCCCGGCCCTGAGAGGTGAGAAGGGGAGACGGGTTGATGGCTGCAGGGAGGGGGCGCTGCGAGGGGCAGCGGTCCTGCCGCTTTGCTGGATTTGGGCGCTGTACATAGGAGCAGGCGGCCCCGTCCTAGGAAGCTCCTGGGGACGGGGACGTGGGGGGAGAGAACTAAACTTAACTTGTGTCAGTGTCGCGTGGGGTTGAGACTCGTGCAAAAGGTGACTCAACTTTGTGTGTGTGGGCAGCGGGCGGGGAAGTCCGACGTGAAAAGCGGGGTGTCTCACTCCTGACACGCAGTAGCAGCCTGCTGCCCCACTGGCAGTCGAGCCAGAAATCTGGTCTGGGGAGCCTAATCTAGCGCACACGTACTAGCCTAATTCAAGAGGACACATACTGAATTTAAATTATCTGCTTGCTTTTTTTTGGAGCAATTATCTTTGTACAGATTTAGTCCCTGATCCTGCCAAACACTCATAAAAATGACTGTCACAACTCCCATTGAAGTCAGTCTGCTTGGTATTTAAGGGCTTCTCTACATATGAAAGGTTTAACAAGTTATACTGATATAACTCCCCATGTGGATATGCTTATTATGGGATAAGAGAGGCTTTTTTTGGTTTAGTTAAACCTCTTCCAAAATGACATAAATTAAACAAAAAAAAATCACCCTTATTCCAGAATAAGAGTGGCCACATAGGAGTTTATAGTGGTATCACTATATCAGTTTAAATTTCATTTTACTATATACTAGTATAATAACTTTCCTGTGTAGACATGTCCTAAGTGTTTGCAAGGATCAGGATTTAGTTGTTCAAGAAAACAAAAACTCTCTTATGGTGGGCAGTTGCTTAATCTTGCTGGAAACAATACCTCCACTTCCTTTTCTTGAAGATTCTTTCTATGAGTGTTTTTATTTTGGGTATGAGGAATAAGATCAGGAAAAATAGGTCTTCATACTATAATGTTCAATCTCACCTCTGATGACTTCTGGTATTCTCAAAATTTAAAATCAACAAAAGTTGCCATTATAGTTCCATTATTGGCCTTTCCCTTTCCTACTCTGGGGGAATTCTATTGTTTTTTTCCAGTGCCTACAGAAATTTGTGCCTCTCTCAAAATAAAATAAATTTTTGTACAAAAGCAACCAAAACTGGCAGTATTTTGGCTTCTGGTATGTTTAAAAATCTTTATTATACTGTGTTGTGGACTTCCCACATGTTCCACCACAAAATTGGATTATTACTAGCATTTGTATGTGAATTATATTCTCTTTTCCTTTAGCCTGTGTTGCCAGAGTATTTTCTTGAAAAGTTCATAGAAGTTGATCTCTGTTTTGGTATCTCTGTTGTTGTTGTTGTTGTTCAATATTTGTAATGTTGGCAGAATGTTGTTATTGGTGGTTTGAAGCCCCCAAGGATTTCTTCAGAGAACAGTTCTCTTATTTCTTTACATATTTGTTTAATTGCAAGGCCTTTGGAAATGCACTGTTGTTGTCTGTTGACTTCTAGCATAACTGAAGATGAATTTTGAAATGTGTAATTGAAAGGGAGTTAATGGGGCAAAAATTGAACAAATTATAACGAGTCTTTATTTTATTTATGTATTTACTTTTTGTAATGAAAGCAAGAGAAATGAGACCATTTTTATTGATATTATGTTAGGTACCACCACACTCTTTAAAAGAGAAACTCACCTCAGTGTCAGTAAAAGTGTATTGTTCCTGCTTTTTTTTATAGTAGCACTGCTAGGTAATATGTGGATTACAATTCTTAATTTTTGTTCATTGGGCGGAGGGTGAGGATGAGACATAACAGTAGCACATGTGAGGGGAACATATTCATAGAAATATGCTTATCATTGCTAGATAAATGTAGTTTGAAAGAGAAAGTATAGCTCCAATCCTGCAAACGCTTACGTATGCTTAACTTTAGGCATTTAAGTAGTTAAACTGTAGTTCCGTTATCAATCATCTGCTATCCTATCACATAAGAAAGTGAATGTTTGCAGGATCAGATCCTGTGGCATGATGATATTGGAGTGAGAGTTCTGCTACTGACTTCAGGAACAGAATTGGGTTCTAAATGAAAACTATACTTCAAGTTGATGACACATTTATACCAGAAAATTATTTTTAAGAACTGTATCTTAAATTGTGAATTGCCAAAAAAAATTTGACCTAGTATTTAAGAGCACAATTTTTAAAATATATTTTAGAACACCATCTAAAGTGACAAATAGGAACAATAGCATTGTTTCAGTTTGGACATAATTCCAAATACATATATGTATATATGTGTGATTGGTTGTAAAACTACGGACACTTATTTGTTCTAGAGAACTGCAGTGTCTACATCTTTAGAAAAGTCAGTTAATTTGTCATTCTGTGTAATATCTTGTAAAACACATTTTAGTAATTCCATTATCGTAGTTCAGAAACTCTCCCATAAATAATATATATAGCCACAGTTCTGCATTTCAGCTCTTGAATAGGATTTATTTTCTTTGTTGTGCATGTATAGGCCCTAATCCTGCAAGTGATTCTGCTTGGTGGACCCCTGTAGACTTCACTGCGTCTCTGCACAGATGAAGTGATCCATTGGCATGGAGTAATGTAAGATCTGGGCTGTCATTTGTGTGCTTATTGGTATGAGAATAGACCTCCACTTAACCATCATGGTCTTACAAACACTGACCGGCAAGATTTAAATATACCCTAAAAATATTCTATTTTAAAATAGCAAGGCACATTGCAATGGATGGTAAAGAAGCTGTTAATTTCAAAGTAACTTTGAAGGTTCATAATACAGATAATTAATATAGATGAGTGGTCTTCCTTCTCTTACCTCCTGTCACCCAAAATTACTGTGCTTTTCTTCTACACCACATCCTACAGTCCTTTGGATCAGTTTCTGTGCTTTTCACAGAGTTTCTTGTGTGGGTAGATGCTACTTCTCTTCCTCACTATAGGCAATTTGGACAAGGGAACAACAGCCTCTTCCACCTCCTTGTAGTTGCTGCAAGAAATGCTTCTCTGTTTCTCTAAATCCCATCTGTTCCATGTGATAGATCAAATAAAATGCTGACCTTTGGGACCTGACTATGCTACCAGTGAATGGGAGGCAGTCTTTTAACTATATAAACCTTCTGTCAGCCCATCTTAAGGTCATGGCCCATGGGCTAAGAACACCAGCCAGATCCTCACATATACTTAGTTGTTGCTCCACTCAGCTTTGCAGGCACTAACACGTTGGGGTACGTCTACATTGCCAAAAAACAAAAAAAAACCCTGCGGCAGCAAGTTCTTGGTCTACAGACTTGAGGTCATGCTATGGCGCTAAAATTAGCCTTGTAGACATTCCACCTCATGCTCTGAAGCCCGGGAAGGAGATGGGCTTCACAGCCCAAGCCCCAGCCTGAGTCAGAATGTTTGCATGGCTGTTTTTAGCTCCATAGCACAAGCAGACCCGGGCTCTGAGATTTTCTGCTCTGATTTATTTTGTTTCTATGTTTTTGCAGTGTAGACATCTATCCTTGGTGGCCTGCTACTTAGTGGAATCCTTAGCCTAAATTAGGTGCCCAGGCTCCCTGTACGATGCATGGGGAGAGTTAGGTGCCTAAGAAAGTGATCCTCCGAAGCCAGCAGCTCATTAGAGAGCCCCCTAAGCTAGTTGGGAATGAAACACTAAGGAGAGGGGCTTAGGTGCCTAAACAGTTGACCTAGTGCACCTGGCTGATGGACCAGAGAAGGTACCTCTGTCCTCTTGGAATCCTCAGCCACAAACTCTCTCTTACTGTTAAATGGCTGATCTGTTTTAGATGCCTTGGTAGGCCATGCCCTAGCAGCTGAAACTGTTTTTTTTCTCTCTCTTGCTCTCTTTCCTGCTCACAGTCAACACATCTCTAACTCTCACCCTCTTTCCCTGTGCCCCCACCTCTCTTTTGTGCAGGTGCTGTGTTGCTCCCCTTTCATCTATTGTTGGTCTGTATCTGGCCCTCCTGCTGCGAGGTGTCACAGGTCTTAAGTGTGCTCAGCGCATGCCTGCAGGATTGGGCCCCACTAGTGAGACAGGTGTTCCCCCTAGCTAGCTTGAGAATCCTGCTCTGGGGCTTCAGCTTGAGCTGGGGCTTCAGCTTGAGCTAGGGCTTAAAGCTGCTTGCTAGCTGTGGGGTAGCAACAAAGCATAGGTGGCTTTGCAAATGCTACCCGGCCAAAACTTAGGTGCCTAGTGGGGTAGGCAGATGCTGCGTGATGATTTTCAAGATGTCATTGGTGCCTCAAGAGGTGGACTTGGGTTCCTAAAGAGGCAGATAGGTACCTAAATACCTTTGAGGATCTGGGCCCAGGTCTGAATACTGATAATTACAGTTTAAGTTGGTTTTTAAAATTCTGCTTGGTGTTTTATGGAAGTGGATAATGATGTGTGGATTACAGCAGGTTCTTAACTACTCACTGAACCACTGGTTAGCTTTATGACTTACCTCATACATTTACTTTTAAACTTAGGGAAAGCATATATTTTTTTGCTCAATTTTTGGGGAGCAGCATTTCCAGTTGTCAGCATATCATAATCAAATATATTTTAATCTTTTTTTTCTTTGACATATAATTTACACATTGCTACAATTAACTTTGAGCTCTCTTTTGATGATGTGGTATAAACATAATATTTCTTGTACGTAAGGTGGGAATGTAGTTTTGCTTAAATATGTATGTTGTTGCAGCTTGATTCCTAATCTTGCTTAAAGAAAACTAAAATAGGTTGTGTTGTATTAAAAGGTTATATTTTTCTAACAAGTTAATATCTTATGGCCTGCTTCAGTAGAAAATTAATAGAATCAACTCTAATTAAGCTTCTTTGCCACACAGAGAGCACTTTCAAGTAAGCTAGAGCCCAGGGCTTCAATGAATAGCTGTGACATTTACTGGAATATGTAATTTGATTTTGCCCCTTTGATTTAATTCAGAAAATTATATGCAAAGACTTGCAAGTTTGACTAGAGGATATATAATCAGACCATTGAATATCATGGTGATGGGTACAGTATGGGAACCAGAATAGATTAGAATCATATGTGCTTCATCTATCTCAAAGGATACAGTTTAGTTAAATTTTTCATTTTATGAACATTAATATGTTAAAGATACTGATTATCAAGCTAAAAATCTTTCACAGTAGAACATCTGCAGAAACTGCAGACTCATGATGTTTCCGTGAACACTTGTTCTCCTCTTGGCATATGAAGAAAATAATTCATTCTCGGAGGGGGGGGGAAATGTATTTGTTAAGAATTAAATCATTTTTTTTCTTCTCTTGCAATTTTCTGGATAGTCTATTATCATTTAGTTCTGCATCCCCACACAATGACATTTAAAAAACAATGTACAAACTGAAAGTCTATAGTTTTACTAGGGTCACATCAATTTTCTTTTTTAATATTAAAGCTGAAGGGTAATAGACATTTTTTTTAAAGTGTTAGACGCATATGAATAAGAATTGCACTGCCTAGGTTCAAAAGTTACAGATAATGTCAAATAAAGACAATGGAACTACTCAAACACGCGAGTAACTTTACTCAATTGAGTCTTGGCAAAACTAGTCCATAAGTCATTGTACAGTGGGAAACTAGATGTGAATACATTCGAAGTGCTGTCAAATGCACAAAGAAAATAAACTGTAAAACAGATTAATTTTGCTAGCTGCTTTCACTTCTATTAATCTTGGGTGTTACTCAATAACTATAGTAAGCACAAAATTTTCAAATAGGATTTTAAAATAATCACTGTTCTTTCAGTCAAGCACATCATTGCTAGAGGCAAGATACCAGACTAAATGGTCCAGTGAGGAGTTCTTGGAATACAGAAACTGCAATACCAGAACTTTTATTCATGGACAAAATTGTGGCATTGTTATAGGTGCAGAACTGTCCTATAATACATGGACTTGTGTATTAAGCATCCTGCAGCCTGTCTTCCAAAATCTTCAATTTCACAGATGTGATGTTACATCTGTGAACTAAATTTAAACTAATTGCTGGTAATTGCCTTTCCCTGCCCCCCAAATCGTTGTCAGAGCTGGCAGGGAAAAGGCAATCATAATGAGAGTCACTCCATGAAGCTTTCATTGGAGTGGGAGGCAAGAGCCACACTGTGCAGGATAAGGTACTGGAGTGGGAGGGAATGCTATCCTTAAAAAAACAAACCCCAAAACAGACATTTATGGGAGGACAGGAATGGCAACAGCAAGGGAAAGGACAGCGGGCAGTCCTTGTCTGCAGTGCATGGATCTGTCATCCTGGTGTATGTGTGTATAATATACTGTAGAATGGAATACAAGCCCATTTTTTAAATTATGGAGTTATAAGTCCATAGCCAGATTTGAGCTTCGCTCTCATGGTTTGATGTCACTCAGAGCTCCTTCATGGAATTATAGCTCTATCATTCAGTTACTTATTTCTTAACTGGTTTCAGAGAGTGTTCATATTGTATACAGATAATAGTTTAAGGGTAATATCTTTAAAAGTGCTCGGCAGTGGTCTAATTGCTTCCTTTGACTTCAGTAGGAGCTTTACTATTGACTCCAATGGTAGCAGAGTTAAATCGACACTGAGCATTTTAAAAAATCCCACCGTAACTTGACATTAGAAATGTAACAATTTGATAAACAAGGCAGCCCATATCAAACCCTGTGCATACACACTTTTGGGAATTTGACTCTTTTTCACTTTTGGGAGGAAGGATAGTCTTGTGGTGAAAACACCAAACTTGGACTCAGTAGACCTGAATTAAGGTCCTGGCTCAGCCACAGATTTCCTGTATCACTTTGGGCATGTCACTCAAGCTACCCTGTGCCTCAGTTTCCCATCTGTAAAATTAGGATAATACATACCTACCTCACTATGATGTTGAAGATAAAATCTGTTAATCATTGTGAAGCACTCAGCTACTATGGTGATGAGGGCCATATAAACACCTAAAATTCTGTGCAAGTAAATCCTAATTTGTGTTGGTGAATCGGACAGTGTATGCACACAATGTATGTATTTTGTGTATGAGTTTGAAAATCTGAGTTCAAATGAGATTTAAAACACTTAATTATTAATGTACTTATCCTCATACATGCAGCTCATTTAAAAGTAGGCATCAGTTCTGGGTGCTACATTTCAGCAAAGATGTGAACAAATTGGAGAAAGTCCAGAGAAGAGCAACAAAAATTATTCAAGATCTAGAAACATGAAGCATGAGGAAAGATTGAAAAAATTGGGTTTGTTTAGTCTGGAGAAGAGAAGACTAACCCCTGGTTTACACTGGGGGGGGGGGAGTCGATCCAAGTTAGGCAACTTCAGCTACATGAATAATGTAGCTGAAGTCGATGTACTTAGATCTACTCACCACGGTGTCTTCACTGCGGTGAGTCAACTGCTGCCGCCCCCCCCCCCCCACATCGACTCTGCCTGCGCCTCTTGTGCCGGTGGAGTACAGGAGTCGACGGGAGAGTGCTCGGGGGGTCGATTTATCGCGTCTAGACTAGGTAGCTAGGTAGTATAGACATACCCTAAGAGGGGAACATAATAGTTTTCAAGTACCTAAAAGTTTGTTACAAGGAGGAGGATAAAAAATTGTTCTTGTTAACTTCTGAGTATAGGACAGGAAGCAATGAACTTAAACTGCAACAAGGGAGGGTTAGGTTGTACAGTAGGAAAAACTTCTTAACTGTCAGGGTGATTAAGCACTGGAACAAATTGCCTAGGGAAGTTGTGTAATCTCTGTCACTGCCGATTTCTAAGAACAGATTAGACAAACACCTCTGAGGAATGGTCTTAGTTATTACTTAGTCCTGTGTTGAGTGCGGGGGACTGACTAGATGACCTATTGAGGCCCCTTCCAGTCCTACATTTCTATGATTCTGTGATTACAGATACTGTGCATCATACTTGAATTGTCTTCATAGCAGGCCTCAGAAGAGTAAGAAAAATAGCTTCTCCAAATAAAATAATCTCTTATTTTCCACTCTTGGATCTTTTGCTTTGAGCACACAACTAGGCAAGAACTCTTTGATTTCAAAGATGAGAGTCACTGGAGAACCTGAAGAAGGTGCTAGACTGTTCCACTGTATTCTGAGTTCAGTTCCTTACTGACTTTAGTCTGATAATTCCTTAGGGTACGTCTACACAGCAATTCAATGCCTGCAGCTAGCCTAGGTCAGATGACGGGCTTGCAGACCTAAGGATGTGGGGCTATCAAATTTCTGTGTAGATGTTTGGGCTCGGACTGGAGCCTGAGCTCTGGGACCCCGCAAGAAGGGAAGGTCTTTTATTCCGGTGGCCATGACTTTGAGGTCAGCATAGATAAGGAAAGCCATATTCAGCCCCATGTCAGTTTGTCATGGTTTAAAACCCTAGTGGGCAATAAAATGTGTTTAATGTATATGTGCACTGAGACTCAAAAAGGTCTTCACTGTACCTTTAGTACATCTGAGACATCAGCTGGCTGCTTCTTCTTGCTAAAGTAGGCTAGCTGATGTCAAGGTGCATCTGAGCTTTCCCTAGTCCCCTCTCAGGTGTCTCTTATCTCTTGAGGAGTAACCGTGCTATGGATGTTGACCCAAATTGGATTCAGGCCCTGTTACTCCCCTCATTGTAATTTCCTCCTCCTGCTTTTTGCTCTGTGTGCCATCAATGCAATTTGTCACTACATATATTGTTTTCTCCCAGTGATTTAAAGGTATGCCTAGACTGTGATCTTTTGATGTTCTTTATACTCGTGCATGATTAGGGAAAGGGCAAAGACGAGGTTTAGAATTGTTGCTTAGTGCTCTTGGGTCCTGCAGAACCACCTAAAACACGTTTGAATCCTCCAATATGTCTTACAGTTAGTTAGCCCAGAACTGAAGCATCATGCTCCTAGGCCAGGGGTTCTCAGGACAAATTATTTGGTGGCCTCAGAGGTGTGGCCACCAACTCTTGCTGGTGGCCACTCTCATGCTTTCCCCTAAAATACTTAATTAGCTTTAGGAAAAACAAATAAATATGCACATACACATGTCAAAATTATTGTAAATTATTTATTGAGAGCTAGTATGCCTGTTGTGAAAAGTGATATTAACAAACACACAAGTACTACTTTTCACAGCAGACTTACACAGCCCTGCAAGCCTGGGGACAAATTAAGCCCTGGATGGGAGATCAGGGGAGGCAGTGAGGCCAGGGGCAATGGGGGTGGGTGGGTGGCTGGGGGAGGCAGTGGGAGGCTGGAGCCTGAAGCCCCATGTCTGAAGGATGGGGCCTGCCACCACGCAGCTGGAGCCCCGTGGTCTGAGCCTCACTGCACCTGGGAAGGTGGGGAACACGCTGGCTGCCTGTTGCTCCAGCATTGTGCCCCAGGTGTCTCCAGAAGTGGCCCAGTCCCTGCTGGCGGCCCCAGCAACCAACACCAAGGCAGTGCATCCAGGAGCACGAGGGAGAGGGAGGGGCCCCTGCTTTGCCCCCCACCCCAATCACAGCGCAGGAGGCTGTGGTCATAAGAAAAGCCCCTGGTGGCCACATATGGCCACGGTGGCTGCAATTGAGAAATGCTGTCCTAGGCCATTTCGAGGCAAGTACCCAAGTAAGTGACTTAATACATCATTCTAGCGGAGCTCTGCTTAAAGCCGTGTATCACGTTCTAAGGTAGCCAAAGAATGTGTACCATAGGAGACCAGTGATAGTGATTGCCAAAGGCTTCTGTTGATGCCTCTTTGAATAGCATCAGTATGGGCATATGAGCCAGTGGATTCTAAAAGACAACAGGGGAGGACATTGGTGGTCCTGATGACTCTCTCTCTCTCTTTTTGTTTTTAAGAGAGATTCCTTTGATAGTGTAAATGCCAAAATCCTGACCTTGGCTCTTTTAAAACACTTCCCCAACACCAACTGTCATTGGATGAAAACTAAGTACATTTCGCATTGATCCCCAAGGGTCAGTCCTAGGACCAATCCTATTCAACTTATTCATAAATGATCTGGAGAAAGGGGTAAAAAGTGAGGTGGCAAAGTTTGCAGATGATACTAAACTGCTCAAGATAGTTAAGACCAAAGCAGACTGTGAAGAACTTCAAAAAGATCTCACAAAACTAAGTGATTGGGCAACAAAATGGCAAATGAAATTTAATGTGGATAAATGTAAAGTAATGCACATTGGAAAAAATAACCCCAACTATACATACAATATGATGGGGGCTAATTTAGCTACAACGAATCAGGAAAAAGATCTTGGAGTCATCGTGGATAGTTCTCTGAAGATGTCCACGCAGTGTGCAGAGGCGGTCAAAAAAGCAAACAGGATGTTAGGAAT
>QXTE01000007.1:14104330-14131181 GCA_003942145.1 Platysternon megacephalum | reverse complement strand
GAGATGGATGGCAGGAGAGAGATCACTTGATCATTACCTGTTAGGTTCACCCCCTCTGGGGCACCTGGCATTGGCCACTGTCAGTAGACAGTATACTGGGCTAGATGGACCTTTGGTCTGACCCAGTACGGCCGTTCTTATGTTCTTATGAACTAAATTTATTCTATAGCTGTATTTTGAGACTTGCCCACAGTTAGTTTTACATGCTAGTTGTGGATACAGTCTAACACCCAGTTTTTTCAACCATTCACTTTTTTATTAATTATTTTAATGTCTGTTTTTTCCTCCTTTAGGTTCTCTTATCTACCTGGAACATTTTGAAGGAGGAGAACAAATGGAACTACAGGGCTCTATGAACATCTAGAGAAACAGTATAGGTAATTATTATATATTATATATTTATTATATATATTATATATTATAACAGCAAGCTATGCTCAAATAACATTGTGAGGGATCCCCCCAGGGTGCAGCCTGGGACCGTGGGACCACTGTGCCCCTTTAACTCTCTCCAGCCTGGGCTGTCTCTCTCAATGCCTTGCTAGTGACCAGCAGCAATACCCTCCAGGTGCATTTATCACTTACCACAACTGCATGTGGAGCCCCACACCCAGCTAGATTGCACGAATGCTCCCAGAGCCACTCAAGATGAGCAGTGCAAATTTATTAATTGGTTCACCACTTCATCGGTGGAAAGTGGATATACACCAGCCTTTGCAAACCTGAGCACATTTGCTACACACTTCATACAAACTCACTGGTAAAGATAAACAGTAAAACAAATATATTGACGACAAAAGGTGGATTTTAAGTGATATTAAGTGATAGGCAAAAAGTCAGAGTTAGTTACCAAAAGAAAAGACAATATAAGCAAGCAGTCTAAACTCGCAGCCCTATTAGACTGGGCAACATCTAGATTAAGCAATTTTTCTCTCCTCCCCCCCCCACCCCTTTGATATTGCAGTTCATAATACACAGATTTCACTCTTGAAATCTGGGTCAGTCCCCTCAGTTGGAGTCTTCAGAGTGTCCTTGTTGCTTGCAGTGTAGGTGGGTGAAGGAGAAAGTGGCCACATGCTGGGCCTGTGTCTGTTTTATACCCTGAGTCCATGTTCTTGGAAAACAAAAGTCCAGGCATGTCTGGGTGGGCATTGCTGAGTCTCCAGGCAAGGTTGAGCAATTACCCTGGTGTGGCCTCATGCACGTGAGTCACTGCATTGTAGCTTCTTTGCTGGACAATGGTTGTTGATGGGTTGATTGACACCCTGCCCGGGTGGTGGTTACATACCTTGCAGTTGCCTCTGGGGAGCTAATATCTGGCTGATTCCCCAACTTACAGCATATTTTAGTGACAACCATACAACACAATT
Source organism: Platysternon megacephalum (assembly GCA_003942145.1). NCBI lineage: Eukaryota > Metazoa > Chordata > Testudines > Platysternidae > Platysternon > Platysternon megacephalum. Next base: position 14,129,811 of record QXTE01000007.1, on the reverse strand, counting down.
CTCATAACTTCATATGCATTAATGGTATACATATATGGATAGAGAAATGACTTTCAGCAGATCATAACCTTTCCCCTGATACCTTACAAGGCATGCTTTATATGTAAGATCACAATTTTATATATATAAATGAGGAATATGGGGGTTACAGGGCGCTCCCCCAAGGTACAGAATGTCACAAACATTACGGCGTTGACTACCCCACAAAAGCATAGTAGTTTCAAAGTTTGACTGAAATTCCATCCCTTCCTTTTTTGTTGTTCCACACATTGTTGTCAGATCCCCTCAGTAAGTGAAGAACACTTGAACAGTTTGAACTGAATTTACTTTTATGGATTTCAGACCCTTAATGTTGTTTGGAACATAGTCTTATGTGGCTTTATCTCCTTTGCTCTCTCCTTCAAAGCATAGTTCATATAAGAATATCTGTACTGCTATAACATGCTTTTATTCTTTTTAAAATACAGAAAAATTTTAATTTGTAAACAAGCATTAAATGAGAATCTGTTTAATCAGGGGAGGAAAAAACAGAACAAAATATTTTAATATTGAATCAGTAAATGGAATTGTTGCACTGAGAGGAATGGTTATGTTGAAGAGGAACTAACAGCTCTGTTGAATCTCATTACTCTAGTAATACTGACAGGTTTTAGCTTAAGAGTCTCTTTTTTTTGTTTTGGATGAAAGCTAAAGTAACTTTCAAAAGGCATAACTTTGACATCTGCACAAAGCAAGGTGATAAAAGAATACTGAAAACATGAATATATACAGGAATCTAGCCTTTTTTGAAGTCAGTGTAAAGTGAATTGTTGCAATAAAAACTGAAGGGTTATCTCCAATTAAATTAAGATTACTTATTTGTATTCAAAATGGAAATTGATCAGCTGCTACTTGCTTGAACGATAGAACCATTTTCAATGTTGGATCTTTGATAAAGAAATATTGAGGGGAAAATCAGTTTTCCAATATTGTCTAGAACTCATTCATGTTGTGATATTACTACAGAAACAGGTCTTTCTCTGTATTTGTTTTAACTTCTGTCACATTATCAGTAGCAGTGCACATTTTACACAGTAAATGTAAGTTGTTCCACTATCTTTATTACTACCTATCTAATTCTAGGAAAACATCATTTTGACTTTTTGGGGGTGGGCATGGTGGTGGAGCATATTACACTCAAGCAATTTCAAAATAGAAGTTTGAGTGGTATGCCTTGTGAGCCACAGAATCATTCAAAGCAGTAAAACTATTGGGGCACATGTGTATTGACACATCTGAATATTTAGTTGTCAGTCCCCCTCTCCGTCAGCTGGAATGGTCATACAACCAGCTCTTTCCTTGTTCATCCTCCTTCTCCTTTACCTCTTTCGTTTCTTGTGCTGTCTCACACACACCCCATAAGGTATGTCTGCACAGCAGCTGGGAGCGAGCCTCCCAGCCCTTGAAGACAGATTTGAGCTAGCGTGCTAAAAATATGTTGTGACTCAGGCTGCAGCTCGGGCTCCTCTGAGTTGCAGCCTGAGCCACAACGTTCACACGGCTATTTGTAGCGAGAGTCTGTCTACCTAGGCTGGGAAGCTCACTCCTAGCTGCAGTGTAGACATACCAAAACTGGCAATGTAAAGAACTACTCTTCAAGGAGAGAGCATTACAAACATATGGATATACCTTCTTGGTCCCTCAATAATAAGGCAAGATTGAAACACGGAAATAGAGATGTTAAGAAACAAGTTTTTAAATATTTTTAGAATCTAGTGCCAAAGGCTACAGTGGACCTCCTGATAAAAAGAGGCTGACTGGAGCTTGCAGATTATTTAGCCATGGCTAGATTCATCCAAAGTTAATGTAACTCATTGTGTCATTAAGGATTTTGAATTTTTTTTTGCACATCTATTTAATGGTGTATGAAGTTGGTGAAAAGGTGAACACTCTGAGTTTCTGATACGCTCCTCAAGATAAGGAATCTGATAAGATACAAGTTGAGGAGGAAATTCTGTGTTCATTGAGTCATTTACTAAGCGAATAGCTGATTATCACATGGTGATGAATCAACTGCAGTGTCTTTTATGCGCCAAACTCAGCTTCTCTGCATTTCTTTTCTGAGATGGTAAAAGGCTGGAAATGCAGATGACCATCCAGAAAGGTCTAGATCTAACCAAGTTTACTCTGCATATGTTATGTGTCCATTACTGTGAAGAATTCATTGGCATCTGCAGTCACACTTCACAGGAATTCTTAGAATCATAGAAATGTATGGCTGGAAGGGACCTCGAGAGGTCATCAGGTCCAGCCCCCTCTGCTGAGACAGGACCAAATGAGCCTAGATCATCCCTGACTAGTGTTTGTCCAATCTGTTTTTAAAACCTCCAGTGATGGTGTGACACTGAGCCAGAAAGGGGTAAGCAACTTGTAGGCTAAATGACCCAAATTCTACCTTTAAAGACAAATTAGGGCCATTCCTTATAAATAGCTAACAAAGCCATGTTAGATAGACTAGAGCTTTGAAATGTAGACTTGTACTGTTGGAGAATTAGAAGAAGATAGTGATTGTATTTGTCTGTGTTTACCCATATCTTGTTAGAGGTTAACAATGTAACCAGATGGTTCCTGTCTGTTACTATATTCTATTGATTCAGAGATCAAAAGGGAATATTAACGTTTAGATGAAACTTGGGTTTAATAACATCATTGTCTATACACCTCTACCCTGGTATAACGTGACCCGATATAACACGAATTCGGATATAATGCGGTAAAGCAGTGCTCCGGGGGGGCGGGGCTGTGCACTCCGGCAGATCAAAGCCAGTTCGATATAACGCAGTTTCACCTGTAACACGGTAAGATTTTTTGGCTCCCGAGGACAGCGTTATATCGGGGTAGAGGTGTATTTCTTTTTGAAGTTTAGTAAACTGTCTAGGAACTGATTAATGGATATTATCTTATGCTGATGAATGCAACTAAGTACCTGTGTATACATAGAAAATAGGTTTTACTTCAAAGCCACTATTCTTCACCCAAGGAATACCTGCTGTCAAGAGGCTATCAATAGATTTCCACAGATCTATAAAAGAACTCTAGGGCCACAATCCTGTATCTCAGATCTGCTTAAGCTTGGTTAGGAGAAGCTTGAGTCGCAAGACTGAGGTCTCCAGCTTCAGTTTGGATTACCCTGCTAATTCTCATGAAAGAATTAGAACAAAGTCTATATATAGACTGCATATTTGGACTATAACCTGATGAACTGATTCTGGAAAGAACTTTTGCTACTCAGCAGCTCACTATCTCTACTATGAAACTGACCTAAGACTTATTCATAGCTCTATATATAATGATCTTTTAACTATAATGCTCTCTTTTTTTTCTTTTTTAATAAATCTTAGTTTAGTTAATAAGAATTGTCTGAAAGCATGTATTTGGGTAATATCTGAAATATTCAGTGACGTGGTGGGTAATGTGTCTGATCCCCTGTGATTGATAGAACTTTCTGATGAACAAGATTTTCAGTAATCCTCATCATATTTGACTAAGCTGTCTGGGTGGGAGCACAAGGCTGGATTGCTTTAAGGGAACTGTGTTTTTGGCTTCGGGGTAACCAGTAAGGTATTGTAGAAACTGTTTTGTTGCTTGATTGGTGAATCTAATTACTAGAATAACCACCAGTTTTGGGGATCATCTGTATCATTCTTTGCAGTTTGCCCTGATTGAGCAATCTCACTGGGGTCCTCCCCAGGCAACATGGTCACAGGAGCGGATTCCACAACCTCCCTTGGAAGCCTATTCCAGAGCTTAATAGTTAGAAAGTTTTGTCCTATTATCTAACCTGAATCTCTCTTGTTGCAAATTAAGCTAATTATTTCTTGTCCTGCCTTCAGTGGACATGAAGAAAAATTGTTCACCATCTTCTTTGTAACAGCCTTTAACAAAAGTGAAGACTGTTACTAGGTCTGTCCTCAGTCGTCTTTTCTCAAGACTAAATATGCCCAGTTTCTTTAACTTTCCCTCACACATCAAGTTTTCCAAACCTTTTATCATTTTTATTGTTCTCCTCTGGACTCTTTCCACTTTGTCAACATCTTTCCTAAAGTGTGGTGCCCAGAATTGAACACAGTACTCCAGGTGAGGCTTCACCAGTGCTGAGTACAGTGAGACAATTATCTCCTGGGTCTTACATATGACACTCCTGTTAATACATCCCAGAATGATACTGGCATTCTTTCCAACCTCATCACATTGTTGACTCATTCAGTTTGTGATCTACTTTAACCCCCAAATCCTTTTAAGCAGTACTGCCACCTAGCCAGTTATTCCCCATTTTGTAGTTGTGCATTTGATTTTTCCTTCATAAATGTAGTACTTTGCAATTGTCTTTACTGAACTTCTTGTTGATTTTCAGATCAATTCTTTAATTTGTCAAGGTCATTTTGAATTTCAATCTTGTCCTCCAGACTGCTTGCAATCTCTCTGTTTTGTGTCATCTGCAAATTTTATAAGCTTACTTCACTCCATTATCCAAGTCATTAATGAAAATATTGAATAGTATCGGACTTGGGACTGACCCTTGCGGGACCCCACTAGATATTCCCTCCCAGTTTGACAACAAACCATTGATAACTACTCCTTTGAGTGCCATCTTTCAACCAATTGTGCACCCACCTTACAGTAATTTCATCTAGACCATGTTTTCCTGGTTTGCTGTATCAAAAGGGACTGTATCAAAAGCCTTATTAAAATCAAGATGCATCACATCTAATGGTTCCCCCCATCTTCTGGGCCAATAACTCTGTCAAAGAAGGAAATTAGGTTGGTTTGGCATGATTTATTTTTGACAAATCCATGCTGGCTATTCCTTATAACCCTAATATCCTCTGGATGTTTACAAATTTATTGTTTAATAATTTGTTCCAGTATCTTTCCAGATATCAAAGTTAGGCTGACTGGTCTATCATTCCCTGGATCCTCTTTGTTCCCCTTTTTAAAGATAGGTGTTATGTTTTCCCTTCTCCGGTCCTCTGGGATCTTACTCCTCCTCTATGAATTCTCATAAATAATTGCTATTGGTTCTGAGATTTCTTCAGCTGATTCCTTAAGTACCCTAGGATGAATTTCATCAGGGTGTGCTGACTTGAATACATCTAACTGATCTAAATATTCATTAACGTGTTATTGCCCTATTTTGGCTTGCATTCCTTCTCCGTTGTGGTTAATATTGCGTTAAATGACTGGTCACGATTGACCTTTTTTTGTGAAGTCTGAAGCAAAATAGGCATTAAACACCTCAGTCTTCTTGTTGTCATCAGTTATTAGCTCTCCTTCTCTGCTAAGTAGAGGACATACATTTCTCTTGGTCTTTCTCTTGCTCCTAATGTATTTCAAGAGCCTCCTCTTATTGTCCTTTGCTAGGTGTAGCTCATTTTATACCTTAGCCTTTCTGATTTTGTCGCTACATGCTTATTCTATTCTTTTGTACATCTTCTTAGCAATTCATCCATGTTTCCACTTTTTGTAGGATTTTTTAAATTTTCCGATCATTAAAGAGCTCCTGAAGGAGCCTGTAGTGGTCCCTCTCTCTTAAGTGGGGAGCGTGGTCTCCACCTCGCTGTGTCAGGCAACAGCATATAGTTCGGGTCCCGCTGGTGGGGCTGAGCAGTAAGAAGTCAATAGTTCTGTAGCCACTAGCAAAGGCAAACAAGCACTAACAGTTTGATGCTCTAGCCCTCTCCGGTGGGGCCAAGCAGTGAGCAGTCTGTTAGCCCAGAGCCTCCTGGCTAAGGCAGCCAGAACACACACAGTCTAGGGCTCTGGCCCTTTGGGTAGGTTTGTCAACTTTCTAATCGCACAAAACCAAACACTCTAGCCACGCCCCTTCCCGAGGCCCCGCCCCCCTTACTACATTTTCCCCTCCCTGGATGGCTCTCTCTCCCCCACCCTCACTCACTTTCACTGGGCTGGAACAGGGAGTTGGAGTGTGGGCTCCGGCTGGGGGTGCAGGCTCTCGGGTGGGGCCGGGGATAAGGGGTTTGGGGTGCAGGAGGGGGCTCCGGGTTTGGGGCGTGGGCTTACATCGGACAGCTCCCGATCAGCAGCGCAGTGGGGCTAAGGCAGGCTGCCTGCCTGTCCTGGCACCATGCTGCTCCCCGGAAGCAGCCAGCAGGTCCAACTCTTAGGCAGGGGGCGAGGAGGCTCCGCGCACAGCCCTCACCCGCAGGCACTGCCCCCCAGCTTCCATTGGCTGTGCGGAGCCGGTGCTAGGGGCAGGGGCAGCACACGGAACCCCGTGGCTCCTCCGCCTAGGAGCCAGACCTGCTGGCTGCTTCTGGGGCGGAGCACGGTGCCAAGACAGGTAGGGACTACCTGCCTTAGCTGCGCAGCACCACCGACTGGACTTTTAACGGCCCGTTCAGCGGTGCTGACTGGAGCCGGTGTTCTGGTTGAAAACCAGACACCTGGTCACCCTACCTTTGGGCGGGGCAGAGCAGGGAGCCAGCTTTAGTCTAAGCCTCCTGGCTGAGGCAGCCAGCACACACACTAGGCTCACCGTCTCGTGACCGGGGAGAGGGGGGAGCCACAAGCCAAGCGCCGGCCTTCTGGCCTAGGGGTACAATGGCTGCCACCCCAGGGGTGGGGTTGGCGGCGGGGAGGGTAAGGGGACCTGGGCCCACCCGATTCCACCGGTTCCCAGCCCACAGCCCTAACAGTGGTGGAGTGTTCTGCCACTGGGTCAGCGAGGATTCTAGCGGCAACGCACTGACCCCTGTTCTTGCAACAAAACCGGACTAAAGTCTGGTTTCCCCAGGCTACTTCGTACCACAGTTTGGAGAGGGGGTTCGTAGTCTGAGTCCTCTCTCTCCTCAGGGTATACCGCAGACGGCAGTCCTGGCAACTCCTGTCCAGTGTCGGTCTCCTCCGGAGGCAGGGCACTGTGCAGCGCGGGCTTGTCTGCAGCGGTTGATAGCAGACTGGAGAGGTCTGTCTCCTGTGGTTCCCACTCAACTGAGCTGCAGGGCCTTCCCTTTTTGGTACTTCCTGTCCTGCTTTGGTATTTCTGGCAAGGAGGTAGAGCGGATCTGGCTCTGCCCACCAGGGGGAGGGTAGTGGTCCCTTGCTCTCAAGTCTGGAGGGAGGCCACTCCACCTCACTACAGAGCCGTAATGCCCTCTTACCATTCTTCCTATATTTCCTTCGCATTGGGATAATTTGCAATTGTGCCTTTTAATATTGTCTCCCTGAGAAACTGCCAGCTCTCCTGAACTCCTTTTTCAAGTTTAGTCCTCTTCCAGTATTTTTCTCAAATAGTATCCTCCCAATATCTGCAACTCTTATTCATGTTGGCATTATTTAGTGAGCAATGCAGTACTCCTAAATGCTACATTTTTGTTCTTTACTTCTATTGGACATCAAGGTCTGGTCTACACTAAAAAATTAGGTCAGTTTAATGTCAGTCAGGGGTGTGAAAAATCTAGACCCCTGAGTGGGGTTGTTAAGCCGACCTAAGTCCCCCTGTAGCCAGTGCTAGGTCGATGGAAAAATTCTTCTGTCAACCTAGCTACCACCTCTTGGGGAGGTGGATTACTTATGCCGAATGGAAAATCCCTCCTGTTTGGTGTAGGTGGTGTCTACACTGAGTGCTATGGCAGGGCCACTGCATGATGCAGCAGTCCCACTGTCGTGTTTTAAGTGTAGACAAGTCCTAAAAAGCCAATATTGTTTACTCACATAGCCAAGGAGATTGCACTGATCATCCCTAAATTAAATAAAATTTTAGGGAATTTGCCTTTTCAGTTAGATGCTAGCTTAGTCATCATGTGTATGATTCCATTTGGGCTTCTTTATGCTTATAAACAGCCCCCTGGTTGATTGCCAGAGCATCTTTTGTGGTATCTGCAAGTTTGTTGTGTAATAAGTGCCTGTGTGGTAACACACTAACTGCAGAGGTTGCTTTCATTCAATGGCAGATCCAAGGTATTTGGTAGAATATATAAAAACTTCCTCTTTCACAATCAGCTAAAACAGAATATATAATAAAAAAGCTACCCAACTTGGAAATATTGTATAGAAAGTGGAATATGTTACCTCTTCTCAGATTTTGAAGTCTTTACATGTAGTTACTACAGCTCATAGTATTGTACTCTTCTTATTCCATGTGGATATTTTCTCCTCAAGAAGTCTTTGAGGCTCACTGCTCCTGTCAAACAGGATATGTGTTGGAGAATTTCACCTGTCAGCTCATGACAGCATCACCAGAAAAATCATCAGCTCATCACAGTAGTACCAGAAAAAGATAACATTGACTAAACTAAGAGTGACTGTGAATCAGCTTTAGTAGCACTAGGAGATTGCAGTTGGAGAGGGTGGGGGGGAAAGCGCCAGGGGAAAAGAAATCCAGACAGAGGTTTACCAAATCTGAAAACTTCAAATTGTAAAGTTCAAATTTTTGGTTGTGTGAGCAGCTTTTCAAACACTTGCATTTTCTCCCATTATTTTTAAATAATGCAGCATAAAAGATTTTTTTAATTAACTGTAATCCTGGCTGTTCATTAGTAAGAAAAGTGAGGCCTATTTAGCAACTCCTCATAAACAAAGCAAGCTTTAAACTGGAGGGAACCATTTTTCCTTCAGAAAGTTGGGTTTGGGGTGTGGCAAAAATACTTACAATCATAGAACAAAACAGATGAAGGGAATAGTCATGGCTCTGGCCTCTAAATGTTGCCAAAGCTTGCACAAGAAAACATAAATTAATAAATTTACAAATGCATATTTTATAGGTTCACTGCCAAGATTCATTGGACAAAAAATTGATTCTCTTTGTTCTATCTGTTCTACATAGGGTTTTCCATGTGTGTGGTCTAATAAAATCCTCCTGTGGTTATACACGCCCTTCATGCTCATGGTCTAGTATTGACAGTAACATTCTCATGTGTAAATAATTCTGAACTTGGAGTCTTGCTAAATATTGAAATCCAATATGAAGATCTTCTTGCTGCCTGCTTTACGCATAACCTGTTTCACTTTTGATCATGGGTTCTTCTTCTCAAAGCATAGATGGAAGAGAGTCCTTCCAGAGAAAGCGGGAAGAGAGCAATGAAAGGTAGGAGAAAACAGAAGGATTTTGACTATTGCTTTCCGTGACTTCCCTCCATTCCCTACTCCCCTCCCACCACTGTCAAAAAACTAAAGGTGAGCTGTCTCTTGGCAGCCCACTAGGCTACTGTGCAATTACAGCTAATCTTTAAAACAGTATAAGTAAGGAGAGAGCTACCTTACAATTAAGCCTTTTTGAGATTGTCCTTGAAAGTTTTCCCTTTTCCTTTCCAATGTGCCATCCATCCCCATCTCTCCTTTCTCCCCCCACACCCCCCAGCCTCTCCACAATACTACAGCACAATGCAAGTATAGGAGACCTGATGATGTGATTCAGTATGAAGTTGCAGGAGGTTGTCCCATTTGGCACAGAGTGGCAACACTGTAAACAAATTTATACGGCATGTTAGATATACACAGGTGTAACATTTAAAATGTGAACAATATTGAAATAACAAATACTTTAAAATTCATAATGCTATGAAACTTGATTGTACATTATGTACGTAGAAAGTTAGTGGCATTGCCATTAAATTCTCAATATTTGCTGGCATTTTGACCAATTTTTACGGGAAGAGAGGATATAGATGCATGGGATCATCAATAATACAATATTCAGAAAGTAGATGAGAAAAGCATGTATGAGTTCTTGCAGTAGCAAGCAATCAAAAGATATGAGATGTATTCTGACTTTGCTATCTTTTGAAAGGTTGAAATAGCATATGCATTAATCAGTCTAGTTTAAGTTTAAACTGTTAATTGTTCTTATTGGTAGTGGACAATACCCCACATTATAAAAACCTGCACACCATTCTTATATTTGTTAGTAGCATACAGATTGTGTAGTATAAGCAAAGTCTCTCACTCCTCTTGTTCTTGAATATTAGGTTTTCTCCTTATCAAGACTGAAATTAAGTGTTACCTATAAACAGTTTAGGAACATATTTATTCATTGTATCTGGCTTATATTATTTAATACTGTAGGTGTGCATAATTTCATAGATGCAATAAGACATGATCCAAGTACACAGATGCTTAAAATCTAAACTGTACAGAACACAAAGATATCAGCAAGGTTGAGTGTCAAAGCAAGAGTGCGCACGTGTGTGTGTGCAGTGGTGAAGGGAAGGGGGAGGAAACTCACAGGAAAGCATTTTGTTGTTCATGGGCAAAGTTAGCATTGCCATTATTGGAGTCCTCATTTTACATTAACTTTAGTATAATAAAGCTCCCTAGTATTATAGCTTTGTATTGAATAATGCCTTCTACATTGTTTACATCTAATTTGATCTAAATAAATTTTGACTCGACTTAAAAACTAAAATATTATGTCTAAAAACAGCAACAAAAATCATAGGTGTTGAATGTCAGTGTAGTAACAAAGCTATGCAATCTGATTATAATTACAATATTAAATCATTAGATGTATTTTGTATATTAAATCTTTATTCTTATTTCTATTAGCCTAAACCTGATAAGGCTCAAAAAGCTTTTCACTAAGAAGAAGCATGGAATTTTAAGCCTTGAAGTATTCTTCTAGAGAAAAAAAAGAAGAAAGAGAATCTATTAAGATTCCTGAGCAGATACAGGTATTTATCATTTGATCTTCCCACACTGTCATAAATCCACAACTTAAATTTAGTTAATCAGTGGTTTATTTTCTTCAACTAGCTTAATTTAAAGTTCAGTTGCATTTTTGCATAAGTAATTGACTGAATTTTGGCCAGAGAACTATAATTGAAAATACAGTAAATGCATTTCAGTAAAAATCCAACTAGTTCTTCGCTTCATCATAAGTATTCTCAATGTATTGTATACTTTTAAAAAAAATTAGATGAAGCATTTTAAAGAGCGACCCTATGATTTGTATGTGTGTGAAACAGGGTAATGAATGGTAAGGGGAAGATAAATTAGTAAATAGTTGCAAACCATTTTAAAATACTACACAAAAACGTAGATTTAAGAAAGTGAAAATAGTAGTTAATCTTGCATTGGACTGTCAGACTTACCATCTGGGACAATAGAGAAAATTGGATGGTAGACCTTTGTCCTATAGTTTCATCCTGGTTCAGCTCTCACTTTCTTCTGGAGGCCAAGCCAGTCCGCTTTGAGGTTTGTCTTACTCTGTGTGTATGTTGTCTTGGTAGACAGGCCTTGATTCTCCAGGAATGAAAGAATTTTGGTGCTTGTGGTTCAGATTTTTGTTCTTAATTCCTCTCTCTGGAAGTTCATGTATGCCCCCATTGTTCAGTTGTCACTCTGCATGTGTAATGAGAAAATGCTTTTGGGAGTCTTGTGAAACAGGGCATTGCTGTGTACTTTGAAAGAACTATCAGAAAATTAAATTAATTGGTGCCAATTCTTCAGGAAAAGGAATTTTGGCATTTAGAGGTACTGTATTTCTCACTAGATAATGCCAAAATGAATATAAGCTGCGGATATTGGGAGGATACTTCTTGAGAAAAATATTGGAAGAGGACTAAACTTGATTTTTAGAAATTGGAATTGGAGAATTACTATTCAGATAATTCCCAAATGGATAAGACCTAGCGATAAAAGCAAGGACGTTTTTGGCTTGTGTTTTGCTACATATGAATTGCTGCTGGTGCAGTTACTGAAAAATTTGGAGAGAAGTTTCTTTTTACAGTAAGTACACTTTCAATAGGACAACGTCCAGGTAATGTCCTCTTTTTCCTGTTGGGAAAATCACTTTGATCTGAACACTCCAAGAGGATAATTTATGTCAAAAGACGTGACGTGAATTGCCAATATTTCTGTTTAATTAGAGGACATGAGAACAAAGTTGGCCAGGTCTGATGGGAAAGAGAGGGCTAGATTCTTGAAATGTGTGCAGTGTAGAAAGGTCGACTGTGTCAATTTCTTGACTGAGTCATGCAGTGTCTTCTGATCTTTGTTTTGTGTCACACATATAGCTTGAAGGAGGATAGAATCCACTTTATAGGAATTACAAAAAAACTGAATTCCAGGATAATTATCTACAGTGGTATTGGAATTATGACCTCTGTGTCTGGCTGTGCTTATTATTTTAGTTCACAGGCATAAAGGAAGGAAGATGGGAAATCCCTCAATTTTCTTTTCTTTTTGTATAGTATTAGAATGGTTTGTCTGAGGTGGAATTGGTCTACAGAGAGGAAAATGTTTAGTTTTCTCAAAGATTAATTCTTAAGGCATAAAATTTCCTAAAACAGCAGATTTGCACCATTTATTTGAATTTTTGGAAAAATATCTCCTGGTTCAAGGAGGACAAAATGACTGGAAGGATTAGATTAGATCGAGGGATCATGTACTTTTGATATGCAGATTTTCATGTCACCCAGGAGAGCTGGTGTGAAAAAGCAGTATAGCTCAATCCTTAAGCACTTTCTCTGAGGGATTCTCCAAGGAACTTGTCACATTTTTTTCGAAAATATGATTGATCCGATATTGCTGTGATAAAGTGGTGTATGTCAGGAATTAATTTCTTTTTAATTTTTTGTCACTTTGACTGAGATGTCTACCAGTGGTAGACAACTTGGCCATAGAATCAAAGTTTCCTTTAAATTTTTTTGATAATATTGTAAGTGAAAATTATTAATTTTTCCAAAGACACTTGGACTAGGTGATTCATAGGCTAATACTTAAAATGTTTTGGACTTATGGTGTCTGAGAGTAAAAAAGAGGGATCACTTTAGTGAACAGAGGAGAGTTTCTATCATCTGAAATAGTTTAATCCAAGTAAAAATAACAAATAATGGTATTTGGTTTTCCAAAAGCTATTTTGGAAATGCAGCAATAAAAAGGGGTTGCAAACAGTTTGGAGCACAGAATTAGAATTCAAAATGGCCATGAGAAATTGGAGAGTTGGTCTGAAATCAACAAGATAAAATTCAATAAAGACAAGCACAAAGTACTGCACTTAGGAAGGAAAAATCAAATGAACAAATACAAAATGGAGAATAACTGATTAGGCAGTAATACTGCCTGGAAGGAACTGGGGGTTATAGTGATCATAAATGGAATGAGTCAACAATGTTAGGCAGTTGAGAGAGGCAAATATTTTGAATGTACTAATAGGAGTAGCATATGCAACTCAGGAGGTAATTGTTCTGCTCTATTTGGCACGGATGAGGCCTTGGATGGAGTATTGTGTTCAGTTTTGGGTGCCATACTTTAAGAAAGATATAGACAAATTGGAGAGTCCACAGGAGAGTAACAAAAATAAGAGGTTTAGAAAACATGATATATGAGGAAAGGTTGAAAAAAATTGGGCATATTTAGTTTGGAGAAGACTGAAGGAGTTCATGATAAGTCTTGAGATAGGTAAAAAGTTGTCATAAAGAGGATAGCGATCAAGTTCTCCATGTCCACTGAGGATAAGGAAAGAAGTAATTGGCTTAGTTTGCAGCAGGGGAGATTTACGTTGGATATTAGGAAAAACTTTCTGACCTATAAGGAAAATTAAGCACTGGCACAGGTTACCTGAGAGGTTGTGGAATCCCAGTCACTGAAAGGTTTTTAAGAACAGGTTAGACAAACATCTGTCAGGGATGATCTTAGGGTTGCCAGTTTTGGTTGAAAATATTCCTGGAGGTTTCATCATATGACATAATCTTTCATTAGAGGGTTCGATTCCTGGAGGGTTGGCAACCCTAGATGATCTAGATATGCTTAATTCTGCCTCAGTGATGGAGGATGGACTAGAAATAGATGACCTCTTGAGGACCCTTCCAGCCCTACATTTCTATGATTAACATAGAGGAGTGAATTTTCAAAGCACAATGTGGGGATTTATCTGCAAGAGTACTATTTATGATAAGTGGAGTCATGTGTCTAAAGCCCCTCACATAACTTCAAAATTTATCCTAAAGAGACATTTTTATATAGGAGCACTGATCGTGATTCGCAACACCCAGTGGCTTGGTACTTAGCTTGATTCTAGATTTGTGGTACTACTAAATAACTGGATAAAAAGATATTTTGTCCTCTGCTTCAATTAGCTATGATTTTAAACAAGATTGTCTCAGTGCAAGGTCTTTGAATCTCCTAAATTTGTGCAGAGTTGATCATGTGAGTGTCAAGCCAATTGGAGTTGTGCAGCACTTTTAAAATGTATGGGTCTGTTTTCATGAGAAACATTTTCTCAATCTGCTTAGGTAGTTTGTGTGAGCGTTGCATATTGTTGAAAGTGGATGATGAATTATATTGAGTGGCTCTGTATTTTTCTCTTCTAGAACAGCGTGCATTGAGCGAAACTTGCATATAGTCAGAGGGCTGCTCTGATTTAATAGCTTTGATCTGATGACTTTGGGAAGCAAAGACTTTGTTAGTATTTGTAACACATCATGTATGTAAACAAACAAGGTGTTATGAAACAGTTTTACAAAACGATTAGTATGTACAACCTTAAATTTTTGAAGAAGAAAAATAAATTAATAGTCCTACCATACAAAATCCAGCTGAAACATCTCTGGGGCTAACAACTCTCAATAACACCACCCTCTGGAATAATCTCTTCTTTAGTCTAACTTCCAGTGCATAATAAGTTTAAAAAAAAAAAAAAGGCAGTGGTATACATTTCATTAGGTACTGAGAGAGAAGGTGACAAGATATGGCTTTCCAATGCCCACATTTGATAATCTATTGTTATATGCACATATACAGTAAGAATTACACATCTCTCAACTGCTAATGTGAAGACTTAATCATAACCAAATAGGATCCTACACTAAATGTTTGAGCTGATTCACAATATGTTGGTACCTGATCATAATACACACGTTTAAATACTTCTGAAGCAAATATGGCTTAACTATATCTTAAATTATTGGAAATGTGTATTTTGATATGCATGATTTTAATATATCAATCTCTGAAAAGGATGGAGTTTCTGTTTGCTTTACTGCAGGTTTTCTTGTATGGGAATTTCTTGATCTTTGGGTGCAGTAAATTCCATAGGGAGAAATCATAACTGACTGGCTGAAGTTTTAATTGATAAATTGGGAAATTACTATTATTGATCCATAATGTTGACCTATTTTATTATTTATTTATTTATTTATTTTATGACCTATTTTAGAGTTGGCAAAGTAGTATATTGTAGTTGGAAAAAGAATGAGTGATATATGTAGATACAGTATCACCTTTTTATCTGTGTAATGCAGTGGTTCCCAAACTTTAACAACCTGTGAACCCCTTTCACTAAAATGTCAAGTCTCGCGAACCCCCTCCTAAAAATGAATATTTCCAGGGATTTTCTCCTTTACCTGAGCATAAATTATAAAAGCATTGATCTTGGAAATATAAAATTTGTTTTTATGACATGCTTATTACACACTATTTATTATTAATTATTATGTATCATTACAGTATTTTTATTACATTATGAAAATGGTAACACTCTTCCAAGATCTCACTTTCGTAGCTTGTATCTCTTTGGATAAGCCTGTTATAAGACAAGACTCCTATGTTTCATCCAGGAGTATCAGATGTGAAACAGCATGAAGGTATTTAAGAAGCCAACTCAAAGAGGTCCTTGTACACAAGCATTCAGGTCTCAAGCAGTCCAGGCAAACAACAGACATTACAAGAAAGCTTAAACTTGTTCTTCATAATAATTTTAAAAACAATACTAGCTGCCTATTTAATTTTAAAAACAGGAAAAAATATCCACCTCCCCTTCCATTTCTTATAAGGAGTCTTGAACTTTAAATCTTCTCAGTGTGATAGATATGCTCGCTTTGATCTGCTTAGCTCTTGGAAGTCCAGGGGCTCCGGGCTGCTGGCCCCGTGCTGCCCAGAGTCCCTAGGGACAGTTCTGTCCACCATGAGGGAATTTTTTCCCGAGAACCCCTTGTAACAGTTTGCGAACCCCCAGGGATTCATGAACCCCAGTTTGGGAACCACTGGTGTAATGTCATAACAAGATGCTTGTAAACTTTTCAAAACTAAGGAATTTTAGTCACTATTTCCAGGTACATGGTTAAAAATTCTTCTTTTATACGTGGTGGGGGCAGGGAACGTTATCTGGTAGCTATATCAGTCTTCAGAGGAGCAACATCACAACTGGATAACACAGAACTAACGCATTGTTCTCTTCTTCTTCTTGTAGTTACTCTGGAGACAATAGTTTACAGTACTGTTCTGAAACACAACCAAAAATAAATACGTGACCAAAACAATTATATATCCTCAACCATACATTTTAAGGCTCTAATGATAGAGGTGATGACCATAAATACCGGGCTGTGTAGGATAGTGTGGTTTAAACTACTAATAGTGCACAGATAGGATTAGAATGCCTTGTTGAGGGAGTACATTATCCCTTTATAATACTTATGTGATAAAAATAAATGAACATGGATTGGCATTAGTTAGGGTTAACCTACCTTCAGCACAGACATCATTCTACTCTGTGGAAGATCAATGTTGGGAAGGGAGCAGAGTGAAGCAGGGGTGGGTCTGTGACATGGGTAGAGGTGGGAAGGCAGCAGGAGAGCTAGTTGGCCTACAAAGATCAAAATTTCATATGTCCTCATCCCTGTCTACCTACTTTGGGCAGGTGCTAATTTTAAATCCTGAGTGTTCAATCCACACGCTCAATGAGAGTTTGGCTGGCATCAGAAAGCTAGGTAATACTATTTGGTATAGCATATATAATGTGTGTTTACTTGTATAAAAATCGAATTGCATGTAGAAGACTGGATAACGTAATGATTTTTGGATTTTCATGTATATCTCTATATGACTGTAAATTCTTTATTGTGACTTTTGAGGGGAGAGGAGGGAGACTTTCAACATCAATCAGGAGTTAATGCACAATAAAAGTTAAGTTGTTCCTAAAATTCCATAATTGTGTATCCTAGATGTTATATCCTTGGGGGCAACAGTTTTAGGAAGAAATCACTGGAGACAGAGTGCTGTAAACCTTGCAGCAGCCATTTATTTCCACACTCAGACCTAACCAACAGCCAGCCGAAGCCGGCTGTGCTATCCCCTAATAATCTAACTCAGTTGCCATAGCAACACAAGGTTCTATTACCACGAGAACCAAATACACAACATATCCCTCCCCCCCTGATAAGAATGTCCCCTAAATAAAACAAACACTAAACTAGAGAAGGAGGGTAGACTGCCTCCATTCCTGGCTAAACCCTGGGGATTATTTTGCCCCGTAACCGTGGGTTCGCCCTAGCTAAAGATCCAGCCGACGAGGAGGCCTTCTGTCTCTAGGTGGATTACGGCTGACTTCTGGTATTGTTGCACCTGAAAGTGTCTTGGGCGCGGGCCTGACAATGGACTCAGGGTTCGTAGGGCGAATGGGTGAGGATGGGGTATCAGCTTGTGCCAGGTGGAGGGGTATCTCTGCCGCTGGCAGTAATGGAGGGGAAAAGTCAGGAACAGGTGACTCTCNATGACAGTGGCAGGGACCCATTTAGCTCCAGAAGTATAATTCCGAGCCAAAACCGGCTGGCCTGGGCTAAAGGTTCGGTCTTTTGCTCTGGGTGCACACCTGATGACTTGATCTTGCTGCTGACGTTGCACAATTTGTCGGGGTTCAGAAGGTTTCAGCAGATCAAAGCAAGTGCGCAGCTGTCGTCCCATCATTAGAAAGGCCGGGGATGCCTTGGTCGTAGCATGAGGTGTGTTTCTGTAGGATAGTAAGAAGGTGTCCAGACGCTTTTGAATGGATAATTGTCCCCTTGCCAATTTCAAAGCTTGTTTCATTGTCTGCACAAATCTTTCAGCTAATCCATTGGTGGATGGATGATATGGTGCTGAAGTGATGTGGTGTATCCCATTTGCCTTCATAAACCTTTGAAACTCCTGAGAGACGAACTGCGGTCCGTTGTCACTCACAAGTTGTTCTGGCAGACCGAAACGACTAAAGAGTCCTCGTAGTTTTTGGATAGTACTCTCTGCAGTAGTGGACTGCATTATAGAGACTTCTGTCCATTTAGAATGGGCATCTACCACCACCAAGAACATGCTTCCTTCAAGGGGGCCAGCGAAGTCAACATGAATACGTTGCCACGGGTTTTCAGGCCAGTCCCATGGATGTAGGGGTGCCCACTGGGGTGCATTCCTCACACCCTGACATGACATACAAGTTCTAGCCTTCTCTTCAATAGCACTGTCCAATCCAGGCCAGCAAAAATAGCTTCGTGCAATTTCCTTCATGCGCACTATTCCACAGTGACCAGAATGGAGGTGTTCTAACATCTGTGACCTCAGTGGTGGTGGGATAATGACACGTCTCCCCCACAACAAACAACCGGATTGGATTGATAACTCCATCCTCCTGGACATGTAGGTAACAAGGTCGGGTGAGACCAGAGAGGTTCGTCGAGATGTTCCATGCATCACCAGGTCCGTAACCTGGGACAATACTGGGTCAACTTGATTTGCCTTCTTTACCTGAGTAGCGGTGATGGGTGTATTCTCTACCTGTTCAAAGTAAAAGATTTCCTTCTGGGCACTATCTCGACGGTTGACTGGCAAAGGCAGCCTTGAGAGACCATCCGCATTGCTGTGCAGAGTGGATTTCCGATATTTGATTTCATATGTGTGCACGGAAAGCAACAGTGCCCACCGTTGCATACGACTAGCGGCTAATGGAGGAATGCTGGTGTGGGGTCCAAAAATTGAAGTCAGGGGTCAATGGTCTGTGAGAAGAGTAAACTTCCATCCGAACAGATACTGATGAAACTTCCGAATTCCGAAAACGATTCCCAATGCCTCATGTTCGATTTGGGCATAGTTAGTTTCTGCTTTGCTTAGAGTGCGTGAAGCAAAAGCAATAGGTCTCTCTTCTCCCGAAGGCATAATGTGTGACACGACTGCTCCCACTCCATAAGGGGACGCATCGCAAGCCAACTGTAGGGGTAAGGATGGATCAAAGTGCGTCAGAACTTCAGAATTTAGCAATGCATTCTTAGCTTTGTTAAATGCAACATCACAGGCTTCAGTCCACTTCCAGGCTTTGTTCTGCCCAAGGAGTTCGTGAAGTTGGTTTTAGCAGTGTGGCTAACTGTGAGATGAACTTTCCATAATAGTTCAATAGTCCTAGAAACGAGCGAAGCTGGCTAACGTTTCGAGGAGGGGGAGCCTCCACAATAGCCTTAACTTTGGCAGGGACCTTACGAAGACCTGTAGCATCAATGATGTGTCCCAAATATTCAACAGAGGGCTGGAAGAATTCACACTTGTCTTTGTGGACTTGCAGTCCATACTCTTCCAGTCTTTGTAGGGTAGCCTCTAAATTCTTTAGGTGATCCTCCTCATTCCTTCCAGTGACCAGGATGTCATCCAGATAGCACTGGACTCCTGGCAAACCACACAAGATCTGGTCCATAGCCCTCTGGAACAGGGCGGGAGCAGATGTTATTCCGAAGGGTAGGCGACAGTATCGATAAAGCCCCTTATGCGTCACAATAGTCAACAGCTCTTGGGACTTTTCATCAACGTGCATCTGTAAATACGCTTGACTCAGATCAATCTTACTGAACTTTTGTCCCCCAGCCAGGCCTGCGAAGAGGTCATCGATGCGGGGAAGCGGGTATTGCTCTGCACACAACACTGGGTTGACAGTGACCTTAAAATCACCGCAAATCCGGAGGGAGCCATCTTTCTTCACTATTGGAACAATAGGAGTTGCCCATGGGCTATGGGTAACTGGTATTAGGACTCCATTTGTGACCAGGCGCTCCAGGTCCGCTTCAACCTTCGGCTTGATGGCATATGGCACAGTTCTGGCTTTCAGATATTTTGGTTGACTGTCAGGTTTAATGTTCAATGTCACAGTGATTCCCTTCATACTTCCCAGATCCTCTCCAAAAACAGCAGCATGTCTCCTTAGTATAGTGGTCAGACCGGTTTCTTCTTTAGTCACTCGGTGCACTTCTGCCCAATTCAGCTGGATCTCCCTAAGCCAAGACCTACCCATTAAGGCTGGGTAATTACCTCTCACCACAAACAGTGGCAATTTAGCAGTCTGTCCATTGAGCTCCACCTTAACATCAGTAGTGCCCAACATGGGCACAGCTTCTCCCGTATATGTCTTCAGCACTGTTTTTGTTGCTTTAAGTGGAAGATGCTGTAGCTTTTCTTTATACACAGTCTCTGAGACCAGTGAAACTGCTGCACCGGTGTCCAGTTCCATGCGTATAGGTTTGCCATCCAACAACGGAGTTACCCAGTATTCATGTGAGCCCACTGCCAAAGACAAAACGTGCAGTGGCTCTTCTTCTTGGGAGGAGGTGTCTCCTTGGCCATCCTGGGTCTGCTCTAGGGTATGCAGATTTCCCTTTTTGGTCGGCCAGACCACAGGCCTCTTTTTCTTTTGTTTACAGGCACATGCAATGTGTCCCTTTTTGCCACAGTGTCGACACACCAGGTCCTTACACCAGCATTCTGATGCAGGGTGACCCGGCTTACCACAGCGGTAACATTCCTGACTCCCCACAGTTTTGTGGGTAGGTTCTTGTGACACCTTATGCACCCTAGGGGATGCACCGATGGATTGTGCCTCCTTTGTAGCCAGTTCCATGGAGACAGCAATATCAATGGCCTTCTGTAAGGTAAGCTGAGCCTCTGTCAATAGGCGCTTCCGTATAGCTTCACTGTGCAGGCCACACACTAACCTGTCACGAAGGGCATCATTTAACATCTCCTTAAATTCACAGTGTTCTGCAAGCTTTCTTAAAGTTGCTACAAATTGTACAACTGTTTCATCATCTTTCTGGTCTCTTTTGTGGAACCTATATCTTTCAGCAATTACCAGTGGTTTTGGAGAAAAATGGGACCCCAGAATTTCCACAATGTCACTGTAAGATTTAGTCTCTGGCTTAACAGGGTGTAGCAAGCTGCGTAGCAGGGAGTAGGTCTTAGCCCCTACAACACTTAAGAATATTGGCACCTTCTTCTCTTCTGTAATGTCATTTGCAATAACAAAAAGCTCAAAACGCTCAGTATATACATGCCNCGCCATTTATTTCCACACTCAGAACTAACCAACAGCCAGCGGAAGCCGGCTGTGTGATCCCCTAATAATCTAACTCAGTTGCCATAGCAACACAAGGTTCTATTACTACGACAACCAAATACACAACACTAGAAATTAGTGAAATGTTAACTCCATAAAACTGATGTAAGTGCTTCTTTACTATTGTTACCATGGGCCAAAAAAGCAAACTCAGGAGAATCACAAAACTGTGTGGTTTCACCCCTGATCAGAGTAAATCTTGTCATGGAACAAGTCTCAGAAAGGACACCACAGAAAGTAGACAAGTTTGAAAAGAAACAGGAAAGCACAATCAGTTATTTCAAAATAAATAGCATAAACTTATCCCTACCATTTGGTAGTGTTATGCTGGTAGATGGTGTTGGCTGATATCAGTCACAAGCCAGGTTAAAGCTGATGGGTGTGCTAACTAACTTTCATTCAGGATAAATTGAAGGAGCAATTAAATACCCTTTTACGTAGTGATGGGTGGAAACAGAACCGCCACCCAAAGCACTGGGTCATATGGCAAGGACTAAGAAAGAGGCAGATTACATCATATCTGACTACTGCAGGATTCGTACACCTTTTGCTGATTGCAAAACACAAGGGCTAGAGGATTGATTGGTTGTTTCTCTGCATTTGATGAGCAAAAAGCCAGTAGAAAGTGATAGAAACATTTGTGAGCATGCCCAAAAAGGGGCAACAGTATTGAATCTAATTTATATTATATAGGTGTAGTGCCACAATTGATTAGATTTATATTGTTGAAAACAGTTATGTACATGCAATATTTACAATAAAAAAGATTTTAAAAAAACGTAGTGATTTATAGATAGTGGAGAAACTACTGTTTTGTATTGCTTTATAAGTTCTTATCATCTTCATGACAAATCTCAAAGGCTAGGTCCACACTACCCGCCCGGATCGGCGGGTAGCCATCGATGTAGCGGGGATCGATCTATCGCGTCTCGTCGGGACGCGATACATCGATCCCCGAACGTGCTCACATCGACTCCGTAACTCCAGCAGGGCGAGCGGAGTTCGCGGAGTCGACGGGGGAGCCGCGGACGTCGATCCCGCGCTGCGAGGACGCGAGGTAAGCGCGCCAAATTCGAAATAAGATACTTCGACTTCAGCTACGCTATTCTCGTAGCTGAAGTCGCGTATCTTATTTCGATCCCCGCCCCTAGTGTGGACCAGCCCAAAGAGAGAAGCCTAGTCTATGCTAGAAAATTAGGTTGGCATAATGTTGCTCAAGGGAGTGAAAAATCCACACCCCTGAGTGGCATTGTTAAGCTGACCTAAGTCCCTGTGTAGACAGCGCTAGGTTGACGGAAAAATTCTTCCGTCGACCTAGCTACAGCCTCTTGGGGAGATGGATTACTTACGCAAACGGGAGAATCTCTCCCGTCCTCATAGGTAGTGTGTGCACTGAGGCACTATAGTGGCATGGCTGCAGTGGCTTAGCTGTGCTGCCAGGGTCGGCTCCAGGTTTTTTGCCGCCCCAAGCAAAAAAAAAAAAAAAAGGCCAGAGTGCCACCCTTGAAAAGTGCTGCCCCCAAAGGGTCAGAATGCCCCTTGAAAAGGGCCACCCCAAGCACATGCTTGGAACGCTGGTGCCTAGAGCCGGCCCTGTGTGCTGCTATAGCATTTTAAATGTAGAGAAGCCCATAGGCTCCTTGCAGATTGAGTGCCACCCGGATCAGTCTCTGTTAAGGTCCTTAAGGTGGTCTGGGTGGATATTCAGTTTATGTCCATCATTGGTGATCTTATTGTGCTACTAGAGTTTTTTGTAACTGTGTGATCACCGGCTATGTAATGGCGTTCCTTGGTAAATATGCTTTGTAATCTGTTGGTCTTCCATCCTAATAACAGGTACCAGGAAAACCCCTAAACTGAACCAGTCCTGATGGAGGCAGTTGNTGCTGCTATAGCATTTTAAATGTAGAGAAGCCCATAGGCTCCTTGCAGATTGAGTGCCACCCGGATCAGTCTCTGTTAAGGTCCTTAAGGTGGTCTGGGTGGATATTCAGTTTATGTCCATCATTGGTGATCTTATTGTGCTACTAGAGTTTTTTGTAACTGTGTGATCACCGGCTATGTAATGGCGTTCCTTGGTAAATATGCTTTGTAATCTGTTGGTCTTCCATCCTAATAACAGGTACCAGGAAAACCCCTAAACTGAACCAGTCCTGATGGAGGCAGTTGGTTGGGTTTGGCTAAAAATATCATAATTTCCAATCTTGTCCTGCCCCTTAATATGGAGGTCAACTGTTTTTACTACTCTTAGTTTTTACAGTTTGGTGACGTGAAGTCGGAAGAAGTCCACCCGTCACTGCCATATAATAGAGCTGGTATAGCCATGGTTCTAAAGATTCGTAGCTTTGTAGCAAGTTTGATGTCACATTGTCCCCACAGAGGTCATTGAAGGGCCCAGAACATGGCAGTAGCTGCTGCTATATGTGTCAACATCTTTTGAGCATCCTCCAGTACCACCTATGCTTTCCATAAAGCAGTCAGTTCCCATGTGCAATGTGGCAGTATTACGTTGCTGTTGCGACCATTCATAAAACTTAAGCTCAAAAGAGACTGTTGTGATCATCTAGTTTGACCTTCTGTGTAGCACAGGCTCAGGCTGCATGATAACAGGGAATTAGTGGGTTCCTTAGTGGTTGGTTAATATCTTCTTGCAGGAGGATACGATGGCAGGTTCCCTCAAACACAAACATAGGAATTGTCATACTGAATCAAACCTGAAGTCCAGCATCCTGTCCCCAACAGTCACCAGCACTGTATGCTTAAGAGAAAGGTGTAAGAACTCTGCAGTAGTCAGATATGATGTAATCTGCCCCAACATTAGGTTTCACCCTGATCGCTAATAGGTAGAGATTGGCTTAAACTCAAAAGCATGACACTTAATCTCTTACACAAAATTATTATTATTAATTATGGCAACTTTGGATATTGATATCCATATCTATGTCTAATCCCGTTTTGAATATTAATTTATTTGCCTCGGCAACTTCCTGCAGCAGTGAGTGACTCCTACAGTTTCACACATTATGTAAAAAAATTCTTAGGTTGTATTGCTGTTGAATGCCCTCTTGTTCTTGTGCTCCTCAGGTATCTGCACACCTGGCTCCCACTCATTCTGGCCATGCACCCTATACACAAGAGTTTAGAATGTTTTTAAGCAGCAGTATCCATTGGGGCTGTGCATGCATCCTGTATGCCCTTGCACTCCCCTTTCAGAAGGCATAAAGGGCACAGCATCCCCAATTGCCATTCAGTTTCTTCTTACTGCCCATAGCAGTGAGTCGGCAAAACTCTGGGTATGTCTACACTACGAAATTAGGTCGAATTTATAGAAGTCGGTTTTATAGNTGGTGAAGTCAGGCAACTCAACTGAAGATGTGTCCTGAGGACTGGTATTACCTGGCAGCGACTGATCTACATGTTGCTGCCAGGTGAGATCCTCTGCAGTCCGGACTGTGTAGGAAACAGGTCCCGTTTGAGCGATGACAGTGGCAGGGACCCATTTAGCTCCAGAAGTATAATTCCGAGCCAAAACCGGCTGGCCTGGGCTAAAGGTTCGGTCTTTTGCTCTGGGTGCACACCTGATGACTTGATCTTGCTGCTGACGTTGCACAATTTGTCGGGGTTCAGAAGGTTTCAGCAGATCAAAGCAAGTGCGCAGCTGTCGTCCCATCATTAGAAAGGCCGGGGATGCCTTGGTCGTAGCATGAGGTGTGTTTCTGTAGGATAGTAAGAAGGTGTCCAGACGCTTTTGAATGGATAATTGTCCCCTTGCCAATTTCAAAGCTTGTTTCATTGTCTGCACAAATCTTTCAGCTAATCCACTGGTGGATGGATGATATGGTGCTGAAGTGATGTGGTGTATCCCATTTGCCTTCATAAACCTTTGAAACTCCTGAGAGATGAACTGCGGTCCGTTGTCACTCACAAGTTGTTCTGGCAGACCGAAACGACTAAAGAGTCCTCGTAGTTTTTGGATAGTACTCTCTGCAGTAGTGGACTGCATTATAGAGACTTCTGGCCATTTAGAATGGGCATCTACCACCACCAAGAACATGCTTCCTTCAAGGGGGCCAGCGAAGTCAACGTGAATACGTTGCCACGGGTTTTCAGGCCAGTCCCATGGATGTAGGGGTGCCCACTGGGGTGCATTCCTCACACCCTGACATGACATACAAGCTCTTGCCTTCTCCTCAATAGCACTGTCCAATCCAGGCCACCAAAAATAGCTTCGTGCAATTTCCTTCATGCGCACTATTCCACAGTGACCGGAATGGAGCTGTTCTAACATCTGTGATCTCAGTGGTGGTGGGATAATGACACGTCTCCCCCACAACAAACAACCAGATTGGATTGATAACTCCGT
>QXTE01000007.1:13959845-14104270 GCA_003942145.1 Platysternon megacephalum | reverse complement strand
CACCCTCCCCTCCCCCCTTCGATCACCGCTTGCAGAGGCAATAAAGTCATTGTTACTTCAAATTCATGCATTCTTTATTAATTCACACAAATAGGAGGATAACTGCCAAGGTAGCCCAGGAGGGATGGGGGAGGAGGGAAGCGCTGGGTGGGGTGGGGGAGGAGGGAAGGACAAGGACACCGTGCACTATAAAACTTTAAAACTTTAAAAATTAGAAACTTCAAAACTTATTGAAGGCCAGCCTTCTGCTGCTTGAGCAATCCTCTGGGGTGGAGTGGCTGGGTGGCCGGAGGCCCCCCCACCGCGTTCTTGGGCGTCTGGGTGAGGACGCCATGGAACTTGGGGAGGAGGGCTGTTGGTTACACAGGGGCTGTAGCGGCGGTCTGTGCTCCTGCTGCCTTTCTTGCAGCTCAACCATACGCTGGAGCATCTCACTTTGATGCTCCAGCAGTCGGAGCATGGACTCCTGCCTTCTGTTCTCAATCTGACGCCACCTCTCAGATTCAGCCCGCGATTCAGCACGCAACCTCTCCGATTCAGCACGCGATTCAGCCCGCCACCTCTCCTCGCGTTCAAACTGTGCTTTTCTGCAGTCAGACATTGTCTGCCTCCAAGCATTCTGCTGAACCCTGTCAGCGTGGGAGGCCGTCTGGAGCTCCGAGAACATTTCATCCCGAGTTCTCTTCTTTCTCCTTCTAATCTTCGCTAGCCTCTGCGAAGGAGAAACATTTGCAGCTGGTGGGGGAAAAGGGAGATAGGTGAAAAGGGAGATACATTTTACAGAACAATAGGATCACTCTTTCCCGTTAAACCTTGCTGTTCACATTACATAGCACAAATGCTTTCGTTACAAGGTCGTATTTTGCCTCTATTTATATTGAGGGTCTGCCGGTTTGGTGTGAGAGATCACTCACGCAGTGCCAGGCAACAGAATTCGGCTTGCAGGCAGCCATGGTAAGCCACATTCTTTTGGCTTCTTTAACCTTAATAACATGTGGGAATGGTTTCAAACAGCAGCGCCCTCATTTTCCATACCAAGCAGCCGTTGGGTTGGCCATTTAAAATGGTATGGCAATTTAAAAGGAGGGGATGCGGTTTCCGGGTTAACGTGCAGCACAAACCCAACTAACCCCCCCCCCCACACACACCCAATTCCCTGGGATGATCACTTCACCCCTCCCCCCACCGCGTGGCTAACAGCGGGGAACATTTCTGTTCAGCCGAGCAGGAACGGGCACTCTGAATGTCCCCTTAATAAAAGCACCCTATTTCAACCAGGTGACCATGAATGATATCACTCTCCTGAGGATAACACAGAGAGATAAGGAATGGATGTTGTCTGAATGCCAGCAAACACCGGGACCATACGCTGCCATGCTTTGCTATGCAATGATTCCAGACTACGTGCTACTGGCCTGGCGTGGTAAAGTGTCCTACCATGGCGGACGGAATAAGGCAGCCCTCCCCAGAAACCTTTTGCAAAGGCTTTGGGAGTACATCCAGGAGAGCTTTCTGGAGATGTCCCTGGAGGATTTCCGCTCCATCCCCATACACGTTAACAGACTTTTCCAGTAGCTGTCCTGGCCGTGAATGCCAGGGCAAATTAATCATTAAACACGCTTGCTTTTAAACCATGTGTAATATTTACAAAGGTACACTCACCAGAGGTCCCTTCTCCGGGGTCTGCGAGCACGCTTTGGGATTCGGTGGGTTCGGGGTTTACTGGCTCCAGGTCCAGGGTGATAAACAGATCCTGGCTGTTGGGGAAAACGGTTTCTCTGCCTCCTTGCTGTGAGCCATCTCCCGTCTGTTCATCATCATCGTCTTCCTCGTCCCCAGAACCCGCTTCTGTGTTGCGTGAGTCTCCATTGACGGAGTCATAGCACAGGGTTGGGATAGTGGTGGCTGCACCCCCTAGCATGGCATGCAGCTCGGCGTAGAAGCGGCATGTCTGCGGCTGTGCCCCGGACCTTCCGTTTGCCTCTCTGGTTTTCTGGTAGGCTTGCCTTAGCTCCTTAATTTTCACGCGGCACTGCTGTGCATCCCTGTTATGGCCTCTGTCCTTCATGCCCTTTGATACTTTTTCAAATGTTTTTGCATTTCTTTTACTGCTACGGAGTTCCGCTAGCACGGATTCGTCTCCCCATATGGCGATCAGATCCCGTACCTCCCGTTCGGTCCATGCTGGAGCTCTTCTGCGATCCTGGGACTCCATCATGGTTACCTGTGCTGATGAGCTCTGCGTGGTCACCTGTGCTCTCCACGCTGGGCAAACAGGAAATGAAATTCAAACGTTCGCGGGGCTTTTCCTGTCTACCTGGCCAGTGCATCCGAGTTCAGATTGATGTCCAGAGCGGTCACAATGGTGCACTGTGGGATAGTTCCCGGAGGCCAATACCATCGAATTGCAGCCACACTAACCCAAATTCGAAATGGCAAAACCGATTTCAGCGCTAATCCCGTCGTCGGAGGTGGTTTAAAGAAACCGATTTAAAGAGCCCTTAAAGTCGGAAAAAAGGGCTTCGTCGTGTGGACGGGTCCAGGCTTAAATCGAGGTAATGCTGCTAAATTCGACCTAAAATCGTAGTGTAGACCAGGCCTCAGTGTCCTCTTAGCTACTGTCCTATCTGGAGTGTACTCCTAGTTATTTTTGTCTATCGATATTTTGTTCAGCGCAGTGGTGATGGGTGTGTGGGGAGTTAAATTAGTTAGCCCTGGTATCAGGACTCAGTAATCCTATCAGCTTTGTGTTTGAACCAAAATCATAAGGTTTTAAAACCTGTCCATATGATGATGCAGCAATGCCTTTAAATGTTAGGCATGTTAAGTGTCTTTGTTTGGGGGAAATCCATATCCCTGCAAAATGTGTGGTTTGCAAATCCTTTTCAAAATGCATTCAAAAACCCAGAGAGGCATGATTGAAGCTATTTTTAATGGAGATGTCCATGAGAGGCACATCAGACTCTGAAGTTCTCCTGAGAGAAGAAATTCCTGCTCCTTCTGCAGATGAGCCATCCATAAGAGATCCCACTCTGGGTTCTGTTGGAATGAAGAGTTCATTTGTCCTCTAAGCCATCAAAGACTGTCTCAGATGCCATTGGAGCAGTCCATGGAAGAAAGGACCACAGTTCTAAGTCTGACTCTCAGTGCCATTCTTTGTGTCTGATACCAAATAAGAAGAAGCCTGAGAGTTGTCACTCCAGAGACCAATTTTCATCATATTCTGTTGGCAACAGGAAATGGTGTCCATGATGTTCTGTATAGAGCTGTCAGCAGCCTTTGAAATCCTTGACCATGCAATTTTCCTAGTTTGGTTGTACAATACCATTCTAAACTGGTTCTGTTCTTTAAGAAGTTTGGGTAGTTGTTCAGCTGCTTGAGGGATCTCTTGTGCGGTGGGGTTCCACAAAATGTATTGTTATCCCTCTGGTTCAACACTGAGGCTTTTAGAGAAGATAGTGACATGATTTGGGTTGTTGTCTTACTGGAATGCGGATGACACATACATATAGGTCAAATGAAAACAAGACAGGGTTGTTCAATATCCTTAGGTTTTCCCAGTGCCAAGCTGGAACCGAGGCTTGTGTGACAGTGAACAAGCTGAGGCTGTGGCCTGACCTACATCTAAAACTTAAGTCAACCTAGCTACATCTCTCAGGGGTCTGAAAAATCCACACCCCTAAGTTAAGCCAACCTAAGCCCTGGTATAGGCACCCCCAGGTTGTTGGAAGAATTCTTCCATTAACCTAGTTACTGCCTCTTGAGGGAGTTGATTTACTACAGCAACAGAAAAAACCCCATCTATTGCTGTAGCAAATGTCTATGCTACAGCAGTGTAGCTGCAGTGCTGCTGCTGTAGTGCAGACATAGCCTCAGTCTCAGCAAGTCAGATGCTGGGGGAAGGAATTTAAAGGGAGTGCAGGAGTGGTTGCTTCCACCCTTATTATAAGGGTGTTTTTTCCATCCTTCTTCAAGAGGTTTGCAATTGGCGGTGTTCTTGGACATTTGTCTACTCCGAGAATTTGTCAGTAGGTGGCACTTGCTGAGGCTTTGTTTTTTGTTTTGTTTTTAAATCTGTGCCTGTCTAGAAATGTGTGAAACTTTTCAGAGGCAGACCTCACCACAGAAATATCCGTGCTTTTTTTATTTCTAGATTGGTGTATTGCAGCACAACCCATGTTGGGCTATAGCTGAAGATCACTTGAAAGCTAGAGCTCATGGAGAATATGCCTGCTTACCTCTTAAGGGGTATTGGCTGCAGGGAACATGCACTATATTCAGGGGTGAAAGTAACACACAAGACGGGAGGGGTGGGGGTCAGTCTCCCCCAGCCAGCCCATCCGCGCTGCCTGGCCCATGCTGCCTGAGGCTCCGTTGGCGATTTAAAAGGGCTCGGAGCTCCGGCCACCGATGGGGGGGCGGGGGGAGGAAAGGGCCGGGATTTAACGTCGGTTGCGTGCAGGCCAGTACTGGCGGCCACTTCTTACCAGTACACCGTACCAGCCTACTTTCACCCCTGACTATATTCCTGTTTATTTCTAGGTGCAGGTCAAGATGCTTGTACTTAGATACCACTGTGATATATAGATGAACTTAAATCCATATAGCCTTATATGCCTTAGACCCTGGCTGCCATTGCTTTTCTCTCCAGAAGCCGCTAAAGTTAGCTGAAACACTAGATTTAAACATATGGGACTAGTAGCCTGGCTTTCTCTCATTAGAGATCCCTTAACTGTGAAATATGCTTTCTCCTTCCCTCCCCCCACTACTGGTTTGTCAGAGCTGTAGTCTATCCTTTCTTTTCTTAAGCTTTTACTCGTGAGGTTGGTTTGG
Source organism: Platysternon megacephalum (assembly GCA_003942145.1). Classification (NCBI taxonomy): domain Eukaryota; kingdom Metazoa; phylum Chordata; order Testudines; family Platysternidae; genus Platysternon; species Platysternon megacephalum. The sequence goes on along the minus strand of QXTE01000007.1, from coordinate 14,099,437 downwards.
ATAGCAGTGGCACGTTTGATTTTAAGAAAGTACCCTTTCCTCTCTTGCATCTTCAGAGGCAGAAATGTTATGTCTCTGTTTAAATTTGTAGACATGTCCTGAGACATGTTATAGGATTTATTTTTCTTATATGAATAAGATGGAGAGCTGAGCAAGGTCCAGTTGCTGCTCTACAAAGGTCCCTTCATGGTGCCATAAATCTGAATGCTGTCTCTGCTCTAAACAAAGCTCCTTCTCTTTTTGAAGTCCCTCTCAGGCTGTTGCCATTATCCTCTGGGTGTAGCAAAAAGGAAGCAAAGAGAGGAGGACAGAGAGGGCTTTTTTTCTTTTACCATAATCACTTGCCTTCAGACACAAGTAGGTTTTTTGTCTGTATGTAACTACTTTCTTTGGATTAATATTTTAATCTGATTTTATATTTTTAAATGTCTACAAAAATAGTTTTGCAAGCCCGGTAACATTCCAGAGTGTGCATTTGATCAGTTACAAACATCTTAAGTATGCTGAGGCACTCATCTATGCCTCAGCATAGATGACTAGTGTTTGTTAGAAATATTTTCAACTGCCAGTATTTGCAATCTTGTATCAATTTTTTAAAGTTTAATTATGTTCTAAAGTTTGAATTACAATATTATACAGTACAGAGCAATCTTTGGAATTAGGAGAAGCTAATTACAGCAGTTAAAATAAGGAGTAAAATAAGGACTTTAATTATATTTTGATATTTTCATTTAGTTGACAAATCGAATATTAAAATCTTCTAACGATCAGCTGAGTCTTTTGTCTCTCAGGCCTTGACTCGAAGGACAAAAGAGCTGTTCAGGATAAACAGATAATTGTATAATCGATTTGACAGAATAATCAGATTGAAAATATAGTATTTGATGTTGCATTGGTGTTGGATGATGATAATATAATTGTGTAAAGCCAAAGGGTAGTAGCAGCAACAACAGGAAAAACACCTGAATAGAAGAGTGCTGGTTTTCAGATCTTGAAAATGCTTCAGTAGATGTTGTTATATATTCATTTGGAGGTTTAATTTTAAGCACTAATTTCCTAATAGAAAATTAATCTAAGATAATAAATACCAAATAATAGAGACTTATTTAGACGTACCTTTTTAATGTGTGTGTGTGTGTATATATATATATTTATTTAGATGTATTAAATCCTCTCTAGCACTGTGGATACTTCACATCTTTATGAAAATGCATATACAAAATTCAAATAGATTACTATCTACAAAAGTCTAGCACAAATAAAATCTCTCTCCTGCCTCTGCTCATATTCTAGCTGTATTTCTTTAGATTGACTAGTTGAGGTTAAATAGCATCTGCTGACCTTATGATCTCCTTAGCATAAATATTGTGTCTACGTTGTAACTAATTATATTGGATTATCACTCTTCAACACTTGGACAGATGAAGCAGGCCATATATATTGTCTTAAGAATGTGAGTGCCCTGAATTCCTTTTTAATAGTTTAAAAAAAAAAAAAGCCAATATCTTTTTTCCCCCCTTCATTCTGATAAATTATTCTTGAGACCTTTTTGTGGGAGGTAATTTATTAAAACTGTCTTGCTGAATTCTTTCAGTTATCTATCTTGTCCTCTAGTGCAAGTTTAACTATTAGCGCCAATTTAAATTGTTCCGAATGCAGAATTTGGTAAATTAAGCTCCCAGTCATGCACATACTTAAATGTTTGCAGAACCTTGCTCACTTGAGTAGTCCTGTTTGAAGTTTATAGGACTACTCATGTGACTAAAGTTACACATGCCCTTAAGTGTTTACAGGCTCAGAGCCTCATGTTTTCAAGAAAATCAGTATTCTATTATCAATTGATTCGGAGCCTGTCAAGTTCTAGCGCAGGGGTTCTCAGGACAAATTTTTTGGTGGCTCAGAGTGCAGCCACCAACTCTTGCTGGTGGCCGCTCTCACACTTTTTTCGTAAAATACTTGATTAGCTTTAGGAAAACCAAATAAATATGCACATACACACGTCCAAATCATTGTAATTCATTTGTTGCTAGCTAGTAAGTCTGTTGTGAAAAATGATATTAACAAACAGACAAGTATCACTTTTCACAGCAGATTTACTCAGCCCTGGCAAGCCTGGGGACAAATTAAGCCCTGGATGGAAGGATGGGGGAGGCAGTGGGGGCCAGGGAAGATGAGGGGGTGGAGGGCTGGAGCCTGAAGCCCTGCGGCCAGAGCCCGAAGCTCCACCGCTGGAGGATGGGGTCCAGGGATGGAGCCTGAAGCCATGTGGCCAGAGTCTGGGGCCTGCCACTGCGCAGCCAGAGCCCAGGGCTGGAGCCCGAAGCCCCACAAGCAGAGCCTGCTGCCCTGCCACTTCAGGGCTGAAGCCCAAAGTCTGAGCCCCACCACTCCTGGGAAGGTGGGGAACTTACTGGCTGCCTGCTCCTCCAGTGTTGTGCCCCAGGTGTCTCCAGAGGGAGGCAGGGTCCAACCCCTGCTGCTGGCCCCAGCATCCAGGAGCAACAGAGAGGGGGAGTGGGGCTCTACTTTGCCCTCTCCCCCCATCACAGCAAGAAAAGCCCCTGGTGGCCGCATGTAGCCACGGTGGCCGCATTTGAGAAACACTGTTCTAGGGTGTCTCCACAGTAAGTATATAAAACTCCCATTAATTTCAACAGTATTAAGTTAACAAAGTGAGGACAATATGCCCTTAGGTAAATTATATGTTTTTTTTATGATTTGCTATAAAGTAGAAAATTATACCTTTTTGACTTTACTATGAAAAGACGTGTTTAGGCATAGATTCTTTGGTCTGCAAGTTAAAAGCCCCAATCTGACAAAGATTTACACACATGCTTAACTAAACACTGCGAGTAGTCTCATTAAGGGCTTGGCTACACTTGCGAGTTAGAGCGCATTAAAGCAGCCCCGGGCGCCCTAGCACATGACGTGTCCACACTGGCAAGGCACATAGAGCGCCCGGGCTCCGTGGCTGGAGCATTCCTGGTAATCCACCTCCACGAGAAGCATAACGCTTGCTGCACCCCAGCTGGAATGCCGCAGCGCCAGTGTGGATGCCCTGGTCTATTAATGCGCTCTGATCGGCCTCCAGAAGTGTCCCACAATGCCTGTTCTAGCCACTCTGGTCATCACTTTGAACTCTACTGCCCTGCCCTCAGGTGACCAACCGTCAGACCTGCCCTTTAAATTCTCTGGGAATTTTGAAAATCCCCTTCCTGTTTGCTCAGCAAGGAGTGGAGTGCTCTCAGCGAATCTTTCCAGGTGACTGCCTCCATGCGCCAGGCGATTCCCAGTATGGAGCAATGGCGAGGTGCTGGACCTCATTAGAGTTTGGGGGGAGGAAGCTGTCCAGTCCCAGCTGCACTCCAGTTGTAGGAATTATGATACCTTGGGGCAGATATCAAGGGACATGATGGAAAGGGGCCATGACCGGGACGCACTGCAGTGCAGGGTTAAAGTGAAGGAGCTGCGGAATGCCTACCACAAAGCCCGCAAGGCAAACTGCCGCTCCGGTGCTGTCCTCGTGACCTGCCGTTTCTACAAAGAGCTGGATGCAATACTTGGAGGCGACCCCGCCTCCACTCCGAAGACCACCATGGACACTTCAGAGCCCAGTTCAACAAGGCAGGAGGAGGACGAAAGCAGGAGCGAGGCTGGTGAGGAGAAGGGGGACAGCCTGGCATCCCTAGATGCATGCAGCCAGGAGCTATTTTCAAGCCAGGAGGAAGGTAGCCAGTCACAGTGGACGGTGCTTGGGGAAGAACAAACAGCGGAGGAGGTGTCCGGTAAGCAGCTTTTATTTTGGGAAGGAAGTTGTTCGGTGTGGACTCTTGGGGCGAGGAGGGTTAGGGCTGCATGCATGCCTAGATGCGGAATAGGGCGTAGAAGTGCTCTCTCACATCACAGTAATCGGCCTCCGTGATCTCTTCAAAGGTCTCATGCAGAAGCTGGGCAATCTGCTTGCGCAGGTTCCTTGGCAGAGCTGCTGTGCTCCTTGTCCCAGTAAGGCTAACATGTCCATGCCACTGTGCCGTGATGGGTGGGGGGACCATTGCTGCACACAGGCAAGCTGCATATGGGCCAGGGCGGAAGCTGCAGTGTAGTAGAAGACCCTCCCTTGCTTTCCAGGTCACCCTCAGCAGTGAGATATCTTCCAGGATGAACTCATCCTGTGGAAAATGTGGGGACAGTGTTCAGTATAGGGGCCCCCTGCAGCTGTTGGCTCTCCCCAAGGCACAGAACCCCAGAGGAAAGTACGGCCGTGAAACAATTAGTCCGCCTTGCCCCTGTGCTTACTCACCATTTTGGGGCTCCTGTGGGTTCTGTGCGCTCGCTTTGGGGCGGGCAATTTCTGCTATTGTGTACACTGTATTTGTCTTTAAGTTCGACCAAATCATTGCTCTGTTTGGTGTGAACAATGTGGCATCTGTTAAGTGTTGCATTTTGGCTTTACAGATGCAGCCTTGAGATCCCAGCCGTCCTTGTTATCAACGCCCGAAAGACTCCAAAGAATCAGGAAGCGTCCGCGAAGAAGCAAAGAGGACATACTGCATGAAGTCATGCAGCAGTCCCTTAATAAAAATCAAAAAGTGCAGGAGTGGCGGGAGAGTGAAAGGAGGGTCCGCCAACAGAATGCGGATCGCCGGCACCAAAGCACAGAGCGGCTGCTAAGCATCATGGAGCGCCAAGCGAACTCGATACAGGCACTCGTAGCAATGCAGGCGGAGCACTTCCGTGCCTGCCCCCGCCGCCCGCCCCCCCCCCCCCCCCCCCCCCCCCCCGCAGCCCTTGTCCCAAAACTCTTTCCCTTGTGCCCCCATGTCACCGCCAACCCACTTTCCCCAACATCCGGGTTCTTATTACCACCAGCTGCCTCCAACACCTATAGCTTCACCACCCAGCCCTGCAAACTATGACCCTTACCCACTGCACTCAACCCCCATCACCATGCATTTTAGCCAGCCTGAAGTGCAGCACTCATTGCATGGCACTCCAGACAGAAAGGCTGAGTATGGTAACAGGACATACGCAAATCTGTGATTGTCCCGTTCCCTCCCAACCCCCTTCCCTCGTCCCACACAGCACAGATGTGTCATGCCCTTTCTGTTTCCCCAGCAGTTGTGTTTCTTTTCAATAAATGAATTTTTTGGCTTTGAAAACATTCTTTATTATTGCCTTAAGTAAAAGATACCGTAGCCCAGGTAAGCAACAGGCACTGCAAGTCAGTGCATCATACGTAGCAAACACAGATTCTTACTAGCATTGGAACCACTGCACTTCACTCCTGTGCAGGGCACCAAACATTACTGGTGGCTTTCAGCCTCAAATTGCTCCCTCAAGGCATCCTTAATCCTTGCAGCCCCGCGCTGGGCCCCTCTAATAGCCCTGCTCTCTGGCTGTTCAAATTCAGCATCCAGGTGTTGAACCTCTGAGGTCCATGCCTGAATGAATCTTTCACCCTTCCCTTCACAAATGTTATGGAGGGTGCAGCACGCGAATATAACCATGGGGATGTTGTCATCGGCCAGGTCCAGCTTCCCATACAGACAGCACCAGCAGCTCTTTAAACAGCCAAAAGCATACTCCACAGTCATTCTGCACTGACTCAGCCTGTTGAACCACTCCTTGCTGCTGTCATTGCTCCCTGTGTAGGGTTTTGTGAGCCACGGCATTAAAGGGTAAGCGGGGTCTCCAAGGATCACAATGGGCATTTCAACTTCCCCTACGGTGATCTTCTGGTCTGGGAAGAAAGTCCCAGCTTGCAGCTTCCTGAACAGGCCTGTGTTCCGAAAGGATGCGTGCGTCATGCACCTTTCCGGACCAGCCTGCGTTAATGTCAATGAAACACCTATGGTGATCCACAAGCGCCTGGAGAACCATAGAGAAATACCCCTTCCGATTTATGTACTCAGAGGCTAGGTGGGCTGGTGCCAGAATTGGAATATGCATCCCATCTATTGCCCCTCCGCAGTTAGGCAAAGCCAGCCACAATGTCAGGCATGTTACCCAGAGTCACTCTTCTTCTGAGCAGGATGCGATTAATGGCCCTGCAAACTTGCATCAACACAATTCCAATGGGTCGACTTTCCCACTCCAAACTGGTTAGCGACCGATCGGTAGCTGTCTGGAGTTGCCAGCTTCCAGATTGCAATAGCCACCCGCTTCTCCACCGGTAGGGCAGCTCTCAATCTCGAGTCATAGAATCATAGAATATCAGAGTTGTAAGGGACCTCAGGAGGTCATCCTTGCAGCACAGGGTGGGGGTGAGCTCAGCACACAGTCCCATGAAAGTGGCTTTTCTCATCCGAAAGTTCTGCAGCCACTGCTCGTCATCCCAAACTTGCATGACGATGTGATCCACCACTCAGTGCCTGTTTCCCGAGCCCAAAAGCGGCGTTCCACGGTGGTGAGCATGTCGGTGAATGCCACAAGCAATCTCGTGTCATATGCGTTATGCGAGTCGATATCATCGTCGGACTCCTCACTGTCAGTTTGTAGCTCAAGGAGTAACTCGACTGCAATTCGTGACGTACTGGCAAGATCCATCAGCATATTCCTCAGCAGTTCGGGATCCATTCCCGCAGATCGAAAGGGAAGACAGAATGCGCAGTACAAAAAATGTTTAAAGATGGCACCAAATGTGGATGGAAGCACAGGGATTGCTGGGATGTGAAGCGATGCATCACGGGGCATTGGGACAGGACCCAGAATGATCCGCACCCCATGCCCCCTTCCCACAAGCCACAGCGCCAGAATGGGAAGAGGTGCTCTGTGGGATAGCTGCCCATAATGCACCGCTCCCAATGTCACTGCAAGTGCCACAAATGTGGCCACGCCAGTGCGCGTGCAGCTGACAGTGTGAACACGCTGCAGTGCTTTCCCTGCTGCGGTCTCCGAGAGCTGGTTTAACTCACAGCGCTCTACATCTGCAAGTGTAACCATGCCCTAAGTTAAGTACATGTGAATAGGTTTTGCAGGATCAGGGCCTCTGAGGGTATGTCTACACTACAGAGATTATACTAGCATAACTACTCTGGCATAATCCCGTAGCGTAGGTGCAGCCTACACGCACAGAAGGGTTTTTCCATTGGCATATGAACACCACATTCCTGAACAAAATTTGCTACATTGATGGAAGCAGTCTTCTGTTGACATAGCTGCATCTCCACTGGGATTAGGTCATCATAGCTGTGTTGGTCGGGGGTGCATGTTTTGTTATAGCTATGCCGACCTAACTTTTTAAGCAAGTGTAAACCAAACCTGCGAAGTGACTATACAAATGGCATTATGGCATCCTCTGTCTGTCTGTCTGTCTGTCTCTCTCTCTCTCTCTCATATCAAATATGCTCAGTTTAAAAAAAAAAGACTTTTCCCCTTCGAGTACTACAAACTCAACTGGGCTCTGAGAATTAATGTGGATTCTTTTCTTTTTGTGTTTTCTCCGTAATAAAGGTTCTGCAAACTAAATGTAGGCCATTAGTTGCTCCTGTGCAATCCTGTTAATTTACATTGAAGATCCTGGTGACGTTTATCTAATCTAAATGCATACATAACATCCTATTACAAAAAACTGTGGATTATAATTTCATTTAATTTAGGCACAAACTGTTAGAACATATGCTTTATTATTATCTCTGGGGAAATTGTGTGGGAAATCCAAATTTGTATAATCTCAATTATGAGGGAAGTCAAGAAAATTGAAAAAACGTTTGTGCTTTTGTTATTTCATAATACAACATAATTTATTCTCTTATCTCTATATGACTAAGTCCACAACTTTGCACCAGAAAAAACAGTAAATTGGCGGGAGTTCCCAGTAAATCAGTAGAAAGGGCTGAAAAGCACTAGAGTTGGCAAGTCTTCCATTGTCTTTACTTGATTTGCACAGGAGCGATATGAATTTAAAGAAATTATTTTGTTGATATGAACAAAAGATAGAATCCAGCTCAGTGTCTTAGTTGTGTTGGCTTTGCCATGCTAACTGTAGCAGTAAAACTTATTGCTGACATGTAAGTAGGTATGACTTTGAATACAGACAGGAAGTATCTGAACATGAGCTTAGGTGTTAATGTGTTCACCACTTCTTGTCCTGTCCTGTCTCATCTGTCATCCTTCACGAACACTGAGCACAAATACACAACATGGAGAGAGGGGATAAGTAAAAAGATGCCATTTTTTCTTTCTGTTTCTTAGAGTAGAACCACGGTTTAAAATTCAAACAGCAAAATTCTTATAAGTTATATATTAAGTTAAGTTCTGCTGAAATTATTGTTTAAATATTAACAAGATCATCTGGAAAACAATGCATTGTTGGCTGACCTCACTGGTATTTCTTTGTTTATGTAATGTGGTAACTTTTACTGTCACATCCAATCAATTCCAAAATTTCAGGGAAAGTTTTAAGCATCATTGGTCAGATTTCTAATGATTTTGGGGACAATCATAACATCTAAAGAGGCAAATGGTGATTCATCTGTCAAAGGCATCCATTAACACCTCGCAGCACAACAGTGTCCTTGCTCATCTGTCCAATACAGTTTAATGTATTGACACCATGAATGACAGAAGAGAAATAGTTGCTCTCCCTCCTGGGAGCCATGGGTAGGATACTCAGACAGCAGGGGTAGCCAGAGGGAGAGAAGAGGAGAGAGATGGCTTCTTTCATTCCTACCTCCTAAAAGTCTGCTCCAGGTGAGGGAGAGAGGGCATCATACGTTCAGCCCTCCCTTTCAATCTGGGGGGAAGAAAGGTAGTTTGTGGGGATGGAGGAAGAGAGTCGCACAGAGTTCCTGACAGGGTGGGGAGAACAGGGGATTCTGCTGTGGGGGAAGGGAATGGGGGAAAACAGAGCCCATTGTTTGGTGGGGTGAATGGGGGACTCTGCTGTGTGGGGGAGGGGGAAAGCTAGAGGACTAGAGCCCCTGGCATGACGTGGAGAATGGGGGAGGGGGCACACACAACTCCTGGCAGGGTAATTGGGGAATCCTGGTATGGAGGGTATGGGGGTGCATAGAACACCTGGTGATGGTGGTGAGATTGGTGGACCCTGGCAGGGGGGAAGGTTGGAGAGAGTGCATGAAGCCCCTGCCATTGGGGGATGGGGAGAAGGAATGCAGGTGGACCCAGAGCCCCTGGCATGGGGGAGAAAATGGGGACCCTGATATGGAAGGAGGGAGGGAGCAAAGAACCTGTGCCAGGGGAAAATTGGGAGAAGTTGAGAAAGTCCCTGAAATAGAGGGTCGTAGGAGCATGGCACACAGGGAGCTTGTGTGGGGGGAATGGAGGGATGCATGGAGTCCCTGGTATTTGCAATAAGCTCAGCCTACAGAAGCCATGAATTGTGCACCCCCTTTATATATTGATATTCATTGACACTGAAAACTGATATCAGGTATACATGCCCAATAGAGAAAGGGGAATGGGTTTGATGTATGTTTTGTAAAACATCATGTAACTTCTGTGTGTGATATAAAATCATCATTATAAAAAAAATTCCATGATACTACTCTGATCAAATGAAGTCAGCCACCCAACAAAAGCAGCAACAATAATCTCATATTCTATACACCCACTCAACCCTTTTGGTTCCCAACTGCCTAAAAAATAGTAATCTGGGCACGCTTCAAAGGTCAACAAATCTGGGGTCTGGTAGATACAAATTGAGAAAACTGAAGCACTTCCATTGATTGCAACTGTGATAGCAAGTGAAAGAGTCATTCCCTCAAGTTACCAGGCAATCCCTAAATAATTTTGAGCATTATGGGTTAAAACCAATGCTTTTATCAATTCCGATTCCATGTAGACTGGAAGTCACTCTCTGCCTTTTAAAAATCCTGAGTATTTTTAAATGCGTTTTCCTGATTGCGCACCTTGACGAGTTCACCTAGTAACTCTCCCCTGTTGTGTGCAGCTGCCCAATTGACCATACAAGCTCCACGCACTAGATGCACTCCTGGCTGGATTAGACAGGAGGTATTGGATCTCCTGGGCCTGTAGGAAAAAGAGACTATGTAGGCACAGCGATAGACCAGCTGTAGAAATGTGGACATTAAGAAAAGATTGAACATATAATATATAATATAAAAATAGTAAATGAAACAATGAATTCATACTTCTGTGGCTCTTTGGGGTAATGTTGATCACTAATTTGGCTCCTTGAACCATTGAGGTCACTGGTCTAGTCAGTCCCACCAGCTGAGCACGGATGAGCCTGATGAAGGGACAAGAACCTCAAGTAAGTGTATGCGTATATTTTTCCTTACAGTGCTTAAATGTAAAGATGGTGCCCAGCTCAGTCCCAAGTTAGCAGGGCAAAGATATCAACTTTTCATTGCTCTCTCTTCTCCTATGAGTAAAACAGTGTGATGCTGTATGTAATATGGAACACTTTGTGATGATATTATCAATGTTATGAAATTGCAATGAATCGTGCCGGATATTCCGTGTAAGGTGTCAGGGAAAATGTTATGATTTGCCCGGTACGATAATCTTGTTTATATGTTTGTATCACATTTGTAGTATGATTTATAGATTTGTAGGGAATATCTCTATTTCAAACTTGTGCTGTGAATCTGGATGACACCCCCAAACAGATTGGCACCAGCACTGCCTAACCTGTTCAGTGGCCCATCAAGGGTCATCAACTGTACAATGAACCCACTGAAAGGAACTAGGGGATACACCTTATGAGTCAGCAAGGCATGTGGCATGCTTATGGACAGAACTCTAAGGCTTTCCATGCTATGTGCTGTAAAGTTTATGTTGGGACTAGGGTGATCAGACAGCAAGTGTGAAAAATCGGGACAGAGGGTGTGGGGTAATAGGAGCCTATATAAGAAAAAGACCCCAGCATGTCAAGATGAAAGGCTCTGTAACCCTTTACATGTCCCCTGAGCCATCTAGTCTGCTTGAAAAACAATTTGATGCATGTCTTGTAACAGGAAAGTAATAAGGAATCCTTTCCAGTTCAGATTTTCCTGAAATAGAATCAGTATATTGGAATATTTTAGCCTTTTTTATAAGTGATTTCTTATCAGTGCAAGAAAGTGTTTCATTTGCTTTTTAGAATCACTGATTTTTTTCCTATTTGTAGTAGCAAGAGTTAACACAGTAGAGCAGTAGAGATTCTGAGATGCAGCATAGGAATTACGTTCTCTGTCATTTGTGGTTTAAGAAAAGGGGGTGGTATTCAGCATTTGAAAGGGCTTTAATGAATGCTGTTAGTGTTTGTGAAAGCTAATGGTCAGAGGATGTGGAGGAAAGCAATAGAAAGTGCATTGGCTGCTTCAGTGTGACCTGATTAGCATTTTTCTTGATTGAGGTGACTGTTTCACCTTGTATTTTCATCCCAGTATTTTTCATCATCTCTTGCCATTTGTTTATATTCAGATGACATATGATTTAAAAAAGCGCTTTTATGTATGTGAATGCAGTCCCTCCCAAAATTTGCTTGCCATATGCAGGAAGAGCATGTGTTTCTCTAGTCTTGGTTGGATGCACAAATCTTCTTTTATGTGCATTGCTTCGTGCCCTGTTGCCTAGACGATCACTTGCTTTCATTGAGGATGTCTGGCTCTCGTAAAGAGTTTGACGTGAAGCAGATTTTAAAAATCAGATGGAGATGGTTTGGTCACCAGTCATCAATCCCTAATTCTGCAGTGGACAGCCACCAGGGAGACTTCTGGAACAGAGGACAAAATGCAACAACTGGTGGGACAAAGTTTTTAGATCCAGGTAACCTACCATTACCTTTGGCATCAATTGGTTACAGAAGGTCTAGCCAACAGGATTTCCAGAATTCGCCTCCTTGGCCAATGGCATCCACCTCTGAAGTCCCTACATTTGAGTTCACAACAGAAAACTGTGGAGATGCACGTTGGCTTGACAGACCAGAAGCAGATGATGGAGCGAGTGAAGAAGAAAATGAATCGGACAGCAGTTCATGCAGGTTAATTGTTATTTTCCTATTTTGGGAAATTAGTTGTCATTTGATGTCTTGAATGTCATTTTATGTTTCATGCCTACAAATGTCAGCTATAATTTATCCTAGATTAAAATGCTTCAGAATTTTCTGATAGTTGCATTGCATCAAAAGCATAAAAATACTGATAACTGGCAGAGCATATAATTGAATATATTTGCTATGACCAAATTAAAATTTAACTTTAATATAGCTAACCTATAGCAAAATTAATCTTTACAGCTACTGAAAATAATATGCACACAATAGCTTTACAAGGCTGTTTTTTAATTACTTTAGAGTAACATTTGTTCTGTGCTTAGCTGTGTTAAGAATTAATTTTACACTAAATCAGAAAGAAATAATGTAGAGGTAAGATTTCTATAGCTCTGAAATCTTTAAGTATTTTTGAGAATAAAAGATTCAACTGGAAAAATAAATTTTATTTATTTTAGCTATGAATCTCAGTTATAATTTTCTCATGTATGTGCATTTTGCAGTGTTCTGCAGTTGTAAATCTGGGCATATAAATCTGTATTTTAATGTCCATATTAATATGTTGATTATGTAGCCGAATGTGAGTACAGCTTAAAGAAAAAAAATATTTACTTCATCCATTGAAACTGATATATTGCCAACCAGCTTGTGCAGCAAACTAAAACATGAAAAGTGCCTTAAACTGATTGTGGCTGTGCTAAGCAAGTATCTTAAATTGTAAACCTAATTATGTCCATAAAATTATGGTAATAGTTTTGTTTCTGTCTTACATCTTGTTTCTGGTGCTAAAAATAAATAATATATGATATCACTATTGTTTTTATCAAAAGGTGTATGTTAATTGGTGGAAAATAAGTAATACGTAATTTAATTTCTCTCTTTTTTTTTTTTTTTTTTTTTTTCTGGGTTTTTACCAAAATGTCAGTTTATTTTCATTACATCCTTTATTACTTAGCACAACTATACTACACAGAGTAACGTGTCTTGCTGTGCCCTTTTTTGTTGTTGTAAATATTAGAAATGCTACAATAGCTAACTTGCAATCTCAAATTAATTTTCATGTTTGCTTTCTAGCTTTTAAAATTATTTTGCAGTGACTTGATATTCTAAAGAAGTGTGACTATCTTTAAAGGGGGCAGAGTTTTATTAATAAGCCTATTAGAGATAGATCAATCTAGTTCATATAGTTTCAATGTGTTGCATTCTCTTTGGAGAGTGTACCCATATATAGAAAAATTTAGTTGGTGCAAAGGCAAACAGACAAGAGCAAACACTGCACAATTTATGGTTTATATCCTTAACAAAACAAAAATTCTCTCTGTTTAGGAGTCAACATAGCATTTGCTTTTGTCACTGAGTTGGAAACATTTATCAGAATTATAAGGGAATGAAAAACTGCATAATGAGGCTTTATAAAAAGCAATTTAGTCTTGCTATAATAAGTATATTTAGCTATCAACAAAATGAGTTTCAGAGAAAGTACCCAAGAATCTTCTATATGAGGTGATTTTCAGTATGTGTTTTTGTAAACAATTATATGAACAGTTACTACAGATGACATGAATACATCACCATTCAATCTGCATAGATAGTCTTTTTAATATTTTCAGAAACATCTACTCATTGAGTGCAATTTTTCTATGTACAGCACTACACAAACAAAAGAGGATATTCTCAAGGTGAAAACAATTGGTATAAAAACCCATGTTTCATTCAAAGAGATCAATGTGCAGTCTTTAAAATTAAAGAGACATTTTGATTTGCAGAAATGGTCAAGTACAGGAAAGGAACTGAAGTATGACCAATAAAACTAGTTAATAAAAGTGGAGTATTACAATTATCTGTTTAAAGTATAGGGGGAATCTGTGTATAATATTAGTATTTTAATTTTATTAATGGTGGTTGAGTTCTGTTTTTTTTGTTTTTTTTGTGTTTTTTTTTTGCAAGTGGCAAGGGTTATGTAGTACTAGAAACACAATTGAAGTACAAATCTTGTCTGGCTTTTGTATCCTTTAACAAAGTAACTGCATCTTTGTTTTCTTGTATGTTTACACTCGTAATCGGAATCATGTAGAATTATTTGCCTGGTGTGTGTATTCTTTGTATTGTGCTTTAACTCTTACCATTACTTTATTTTCATTAAATGAGAGAATTTTAGGTAAATTATGGGTTCAATATGAAATGTCATGCCTAGTTAATGCTAATAGTTAAGAAGTTGCTTCATTTAATCATTTGTTTGTGTACACTTGCATCATCAAAATAAGGTGTGTACTAAACCATTTCTGCTACACACCCTTTATAAAAGGTATGCAAGAACCCCAAACTGGAATAATCTAAAAATACCAAACAATGTGGCACATCAGTTGACACAGTCTGACTGACTGAGCAGTTGGAAGCTCCCTCCTGCTTGTAATCATTAATGTAAAGAGATTTAATAACCATACAATAAGTCTTCTGTGTATATTCTTCTAAAATACAATTTCACGTTTACTATGTTCTTTTGGGTAGCACAAAAATACTTTGTTGCACTCGAACTTCCTTCCTAATATAAGGGCCCCATGTTCCCTTCAGTGGAAATAAGCCACATCTGGGAGTGGAAAATCCATTTTAAATCAGTTTCTTTCATTGAATTCTTCTGTAAAAGAGGGAAGACTTGGATGGACGGGCACGCGCGTGCATACACACACCACCCACCCTCCTCTGTCATAAAGGAGAATGAGGTTCCAAGCCCATTGATCTGCAGAGATCTGTAGGAGAGAAATGTTGTGTGTGTGGAAAGTTCTTGCGTCTTCACTCCTCTCTAGCTGAGTGCCATGTTGCAGGCCCTGGAAGCACAGCATGATAGAGGAATAGTCTTGTATTCTGCATGTCTCCTCCCACCATACCATATGGGAATATGTGGGCCAAAGCAGAGGGAAGAAGGGGATTTACATTCTGTTTCTGGTGTTATGAAAGTTTAAAATCTTAACATGTATATTGGGGCCTATACATGAGATCCTTTTTGCTATTGATCCTCTTACACCTCCTGTAGTGCTGCTGTGTATTAGCTCTTAAATACTGTAGGGTGTACCTTAGGGTTGCCAACTTTGTAATATTTAAAAACTGGACACTCCAGTGGGAGTGCCGGAACTTCCCCTGCCCTGCCTTTTCCCTCCCAAGGCCCACCTCTTCTCCCGAGGCCCCGCCCCCCATTTGCTCCTCTTCCCCCTCCACTCCCCATTGCTTGCTGTGTTTTCCCTCTCTTCCCCCCCCTTTCTCTCCCCCTCTGCTCGGGTTGGGAGGGACTTGCCTGCAGAGCTGGGGCACAGAGAGGCAGCCACCCAATGCAGGTAGGAGGCGGCCCCGGCTGAGTAGGGGATGGCACGGGTAATGACCCGGTGCCTCCCCGCCCACATTAACCAGACTTTTGGTGTCTGGTCAGTAGATCTGACCAGACACTGTCAGGTCCCCTTTTTGACCGGACTTTCAGATCAAAAACCGGACACCTAGCCACTCTAATGTAGGCTAAGCATAGAGAAAGTTCATTTCACCTAGATATCTCTGGAAGATTGTTAGGGATAGGTTATTTAATGATTAAATAAATACAAATAAAAACAAAAACAATACCATGGAACTAACCAGATCTGTGGACATCACTGATCAGTTTACTAGTATATTGTACCCTTCCTCCCCACCCCTCACTCTATTGTCTTTTTAGATTGTAAATTCTTTGGAACAGGGAGCATGTCCTATGTGTTTGTACAGCGCCTTGCGCAAAGTAGATCCACCCTTAAATAATGGTTGTTTGTTGATTTCTCAGTTGTGGGTTTGTTTGTATTAGGATGATACTAAGACACTTAATACTAACTGAGGGGCTTATAGAGGAGTATGTACTGGTTGTATGCCCCGTCCTAGAAAGTAAACCAAAATCAGAATAGACACACTGATAATATGAAACAAATTTTCCCTTGTAAAACCGAAATTGTCAGCATACATATAAATAAGACAGTTCTCAGTAACTAAGGCAGTTATAGGAAGTGAAATTCTGTATTTTTTTCCCACCTGGGTCAGAAAATTTATTTTAGCATTGTTTTATTGTGAAAGGTGTAGGTTGCTTTTTTAAAAGACCTTTTTACTCAACAGAGGTCTGTTCCTCGTGTATCTTGTGTCTTACTCTACTGACAGATGTTGAGGGGTTTTGTTTTGTACTGCTTTTCACAATTGTCTTGTGCGTCTCTGAGATCTAGATGTCAGTGTCATCTCAGTCTTTACAGAACTAAAGATCTTTTTTTAGTTCCTTCTAATCCCTGTCTATCACCATTAAATCCTGGTCTCTAACTCTCAAACTCAGTGTCTTCTTTCACTCTTTTCTTCTTTTCCTGTGCTGTCATGCCCCCTCTTCCCAAATATCCTGTTTCCCACTAAAGGGTATTTGCTGATTCTTCTGGGACCACTAAAATTTATTCTATTTTTGGCATTCCCCTCTTTAAAACTCTTGCCCATGCCTTTATCATTTTTCAACTTGGGTACTGTAAAATTATGCTTTTTAGCCTTCCTGTCTCTCTTCTCTCCAAAACGTACAATTAATGTCATCTCCTTTTGCTCTGTCCATACCACCTCCCTTCAATATTTGAATCCCTTCCCTGGCTTCTTATTTCTTATCATGTTAGACTGAAAGTGGTTAGCCATGATCAAAGCAAGTCTCATCTGAAAAATGTTTAGCACAGATGTATACTATTAGGAGCATTTTTGTATGTAGATCATAGAATCATAGAACTTGAGATCAGAAGGGACCATTAGGATCATCTAGTCTGACCGCCTGCATGATGCAGGCCGCAAAAGTTGACCCACCCACCCCTGAAATACCTCGCACCCTTGACTCAGCTGTTGGAGTCCCCAAATCCTGCTTTGGCGACTTCAAGCAGCAGATAACCCTCTGGCAAACGACCCCTGCCCCATGCTCGGAGGAAGGCGAAAAACCTCCAGGGCCTCTGCCAATCTACCCCGGAGGAAAATTCCTTCCCGACCCCAAATATGGCGATCAGCTGAACCCCTAGCATGAGGCCAATATTCTCTATCCTGACACTTAGGAAAAGACTCCCAATATCCCAACATTTAAAATCGGTACTAACTCCCAGGTGTCACATTATTGACCTATTGAGTAAATCAAGTTATCCTAGCAGATCATCCCTTCCATAAACTTATCTAGCTTAGTCTTAAAGCCGGAGAGGTCTTTCGCCCCCACTATGTCCCTCGGCAGGCCATTCCAGTATTTCACTCCTCTGAGGGTCAGAAACCTGCGCCTAATTTCAAGCCTAAACTTCCCAACTGCCTATTTATATCCATTTGTTCTCGTATCCACATTAGCACTGAGCCGAAATAATTCCTCTCCCTCCCCGATATTGATCCCTCTGATATATTTAAAGAGAGCAATCATATCTCCCCTCAACCTTCTTTTGGTTAAGGAAAACAATCCGAGCGCCTCAATTCGCCTTTCATACGACAGGCTTTCCATTCCTCGAATCATCCTAGTGGCCCTTCTCTGTACCCTTTCCAGTTTAAGTTCATCCTTCTTAAACATGGGAGACCAGAACTGCACACACTACTCCAAATGAGGTCTCACCAGCGCCTTGTATAATGGGACTAGCACCTCCTTATCTCTACTAGAAATAGCCCGCCTAACGCAACCCACGACCGCATTAGCCTTTTTGACGGTCACATCACATTGCCGACTCATAGTCATCTTGCGATCGACCAGGACTCCGAGGTCCCTCTCCTCGTCCGTTACTTCCAACAGGTGCGTCCCCAGCCTATAACTATAATTCTTATTAGTCATCCCAAGATGCATAACCTTACACTTCTCACTATTAAATTT
Organism: Platysternon megacephalum; assembly: GCA_003942145.1. Taxonomy (NCBI): domain Eukaryota; kingdom Metazoa; phylum Chordata; order Testudines; family Platysternidae; genus Platysternon; species Platysternon megacephalum. The sequence continues at coordinate 14,081,627 of QXTE01000007.1, read as the reverse complement.
CATCCTATTACTAATACTCCAGTTTACCAGGTCATCCAAATCCCCCTGGAGGATATCCCTATCCTTCTCCGAATTGGCAATACCTCCCAACTTCATGTCATCCGCAAACTTTATCAGCCCACTCCTACTTTCGGTTCCGAGGTCAGCGACGAATAGGTTGAATAACATCGGACCCAAAACCGAACCCTGAGGAACTCCACTGGTAACCTCCTTCCAACCCGACAGCGCCCCTTTCAGTACGACCCTCTGCAGTCTCCCCTTTAACCAGTTCTTTATCCACCTCCGGAATTTCATTTCGATCCCCATCCTTTCCAATTTACGCAGTAATTCTTCATGCGGTATCGTATCAAACGCCTTACTGAAATCAAGATATATCAGATCCACCGCATTGCCCTTATCTAAAAAATCTGTTACTCTCTCAAAGAAGGAGATCAGGTTGGTTTGGCACGATCTACCTTTTGTAAAACCATGTTGTAATTTGTCCCGGACGCCATCGACCTCAAGGTCCGGAAGTACTCTCTCCTTCAATATTTTTTCCATGACTTTGCACACTACAGACGTTAAACTAACAGGCCTGTAGTTACCCGGGTCACTTCTTTTCCCCTTCTTGAATATAGGAACTACATTAGCTAATCTCCAGTCAAGCGGTACAACACCCGAGTTTAGGGATTCATTAAAAATTATCGCTAACGGGCTCGCAATTTCACACGCCAATTCTTTTAATATTCTCGGATGAAGGTCATCCGGACCGCCCGATTTACTGCCGTTAAGCTTTTCAAGTTTGGCTCGTACCTCGGATACCGTAATGTCTACTCCCCCCCCCCTCATTCCCATCATTCACGCCGCCACTATTCCCAAGCCCTTCAGTAGCCTCATTAAATACCGAGGCAAAATATTCGTTCAGATATTGTGCCATGCCTAGATGATCCTTAATCTCCACCCCGTCTACATTCTTAAGCGGTCCCACTTGTTCTTTCTTGGATTTCTTCCTATTTATATGGCTAAAAAACCTTTTACTATTGTTTTTAATTCCCTTCGCGAGATCTATCTCCACTTTGCTTTTGGCCTTTCTAACCGCATCCCGACACCCTCTGACCTCCATAAGATAGGTTTCTTTGCTGATCCCTCCCATCTTCCACTGTTTATACGCCTTCTGTTTTTTCCTAATCACCCCTCTGAGACGCTTGCTCATCCAGTCCGGTCTAAAACCGCTACCTACAGCTCTTTTTCCCTTTCTCGGGATACAGGCCTCAGAGAGGTCCTGCAACCTCGACCTAAAATAATCCCACGCCTCTTCCGCCTTTAGATCTCTAAATATGTTTGCCCAATCCACTTTTTTAACTAGCTGCCTTAATTTAGTAAAGTTAGCCCTCTTGAAATCATAAACCTTAGTCTCAGATGAATTTTTGTTTATCCTCCCATTTAGTTTGAACCGAATTAGCTCATGATCACTCGAGCCAAGGTTGTCCCCTACAACCATTTCCTCAACGAGGTCCTCACTACTCACCAAAACCAAATCTAAAATGGCATCCCCCCTCGTCGGTTCAGCAACCATTTGATGAAGGAATTCATCAGCTATCACATCTAGGAAAAGCTGAGCCCTATGATTGTTACTAGCGTTTATTCCCCAATCTATATCTGGGAAGTTAAAGTCTCCCATGATCATACAGTTCCTACCAGTATTGACCTCTTTAAAAACATTAAAGAGTTCTCTATCGATCTCTAGGCCTGATCCCGGCGGTCTATAGCCCACCCCGATTATTATCCCAGGGGAGGCTCTAGTATTTTTCTTCCCCAACGTGACCATTGCCCAAACAGACTCTGTATTATCTATTCCATTACTTTTTCTTTCATTACACTTTACCTCCTTATTGACATACAAGGCAACCCCCCCCCTTTACCTTTGTTCCGGTCTTTCGTAAAAAAAACATACCCTTCCATATCTGCACTCCAGTCGTGGCTACCGTTCCCCCACGTTTCAGTTATTCCCACGATATCGGGTTTCAATGGTCGGACCAGGAGCTTCGGTTTCTCTATTTTGTTGCCTAGGCTTCTATCATTAGTGTACAAACATCCTAAGTTTTGCGCTTTGGCTTCTCTCCCCTTTGTTACCCACTTCGGTAGGGACACCGTACCGTCAGTATGACGTATCGGTCTAGTATCCCTCCCCCCCCTCTTCCTTATGTTCAAACTCTTCCCTCTGTCAATATCAGTTTTTATCCCTTCATCCACCCTCTCCATGTTAAAGCCTGGCGTGGAGAGTGCCTGTGCATCTCCCAACCGTCTCCCCGCAATTCCTAGTTTAAAGCTCTCTCGATCAGATGCGCCAGCCTCCCTCCCAGAAGTCTATTTCCCTCCCTACTCAGGTGGAGCCCATCCCGCGAGAACGGTTCTCTGTTCCCGAAAGCCTCCCAGTGGCCATACATCCCAAAGCTCGTCTTATAACACCATTCTCTGAGCCAACTATTTAACATCACAATCCTCTCCCCCCTTTGCTGCCCTTCTCTAGGGACAGGCAAAATCCCACTAAAGATTACCTGAGCCTCGATTTCCTTCAGCGTCTTACCCAGTCTGGCATAATCTCCCTTGATTCTCTCCAGCGAGAATCTGGCCGTGTCATTGGTTCCTACATGAAGGATGATAAGAGGGTTCTTACCTGCCCCTTTTAGGATCCTTTTCAACCTCAGGTCCACATCACGAATCTTAGCGCCCGGTAAACAGCACACCCTTCTGTTCTCCGGATCGGCCCTGGTCACCGGTCTGTCCAACCTTTTCACTAAGGAATCGCCAATTACATAGACCTGCCTCGGCCTGGTGACAGTGGGCTCTGCTAGTTTATGCGCCGTTCCCCCTGGTTGTACGCTCCTCCCATTCCTATCATCCCTTACAGTCCCCCGTAAGCCACTCTGTACCCTCCCCGGGCCCAAAGTAGGACCTGTCTCCATCGACTCCTCCCCTCCGAGTATCGGACTACACGCTCTTCTCTTGTTCCTCGCCCTCCCACCATCAGCTAGCGCCCGCTGTACCCCCTCCTCATTCTCCAAACCTTCAACCCTATTTCGCAGCTCTATTTCCCCATCACTAGCCCTCCTTTTTCCCTGTCTACTTCTCACGGTCACATGCTTCCACTGACCATGATCCCCCCCCCAGCATTCCTCCCTCAGAGGCCTTTGCCCCTGCTCCCAGCTATGCCGCCGCCTGGCTGGGCAGCCGCTTTTATAGGCCCCCTCCTCAGCCAAGCTCCGCCCCCTAATTAGGGGCCATTAGCACAATACATTTCTGTAGTGTAGACAAGGCCTTAGTCCTCAAGTTCAAGGGTATATATACTCTCTCTTCCCTTACTCTCTCCTATAACCACCTCTATTCTCATTTCCTCCTAATTTCCCCTTCTCTTCCCCTCCCTCCCCCCCGTCTTTTACTCCCTATGTTTCTCCTAGTCCTCGCAAACAATTCCAGTATGGCTTCATGCCTGCATTCATGCTGAGCTCTAAATTTGAAAAAATCTCCTACTTCCTGTTTGCCAAATGCCTTCTCCTGCATATCCCAAGAATCCTTCCTACCTCATTCTCCTTTTCAACAAATTTTCCACACTCTCTGTTACTTGAATTGATGTCTTGTTGATTTTTGATTGTAAGCTGTTCTGGGAAGGAACATCTTATTCCATTTTTGTGAAGTATCGTATAAATATTTGTCAGTTTACATACACTAATAATTCAGAAAAAGCTGATGTCTTAAAGTTCCAGTGGTGAGTTACATTTCTTGCCTCCGTCTACTGACCAAAATACATGAACAATGTATTTGACCTATTATGCACTAAAGATTTTTGCAAAAAAGTTCCCATTGGTAGCACCATTGTGAACCCTAGTCTAGAAAAGACTTCAGCAGCTTCCTGTATTTTTACCACTGCTAGGGTGACCAGATGTCCCGATTTTATAGGGACAGTCCCGATATTTGAGGCTTTTTCTTATATAGAAGCCTATTATGCCCCACCCCCTGTTCCGATTTTTCACACTTGCTGTCTGATCACCCTAACCACTGCTTGGTTTCACAGCAAAAATGGTATAGTGTGTGTGGATTTTTTCGGGTTATAGCGGGTAACTGTATCACATTAGCTTTTCCAACTGTAAAATCCTAGTAGAGACTAGGCACTGCAGGTAGCCTTTACTGCGAGGGGGCTAGACGAGATCAGCCTTTATAATCCTGCCTGTGGTTGACCTCACCTAGTTTACCTCACAGTAAAACTACGGTGACTTGTCTCCACTAGAATTTTACAGCAGGATAACTAATGCATGTTTGTTATGCCATGGTAAAAATGCAACTTTTTCTTGACAGTGAAGACAAAGCCTTAGTTTAAACCAACTGGACTAATGGTAGTATTGGTAGGCAACTTTTAAAAAATGATATTTATTGAATAATTGTTTTTCAAGCCAAAGGCACTAGTCTTCAAGAGGAACAATGTCCACGCTAAGTTTAAAATCTCAGATGTTGGTCCTATATACTAGTTCCAAAAAGGATATTTAGAACTTTTTATAATGGGAAAAGGATAAAATATGTTTGTTTTTTCACTCTACCGTAATGAAGTTTGCTCAGATTTAAATTTTTTATTTTATTGGCAAAGCCAAAGCATTGAGAAGCTCAGTCTAAGGGTATGTCTACACTACGAAATTAGGTCAATTTTATAGAAGTCGATTTTTTAGAAATCGATTTTATATAGTCAATTGTGTGTGTCCCCACCAAGCGCATTAAGTCGGCGGAGTGCGTCCACAGTACCGAGGCTAGCGTCGACTTTCAGAGCGTTGCACTGTGGGTAGCTATCCCACAGTTCCCGCAGTCTCCGCCACCCATTGGAATTCTGGGTTGAGCTCCCAGTGCCTGATGGGGCAAAAACATTGTCGCGGGTGGTTTTGGGTACATGTCGTCAGGCCCCCCTCTCTCCCTTCCTCCGTGAAAGCAACGGCAAACAATCGTTTCTCGCCTTTTTTCCTGGGTTATCCGTGCAGACGACATACCACGGCAAGCATGGAGCCCGCTCAGCTCACCATCACCGTACGTCTCCTGGGTGCTGCTGGCAGAAGCAGTACTGCATTGCTACACAGCAGCAGCTCCTTGCCTTCGCAGCAGCAGACGGTGCAGTACGACTGCTAGCCATCATCATTGTCTCCTGGGTGCTTCTGGCCGACCTCGGTGAGGTCAGTCAGGAGCACCTGGGCAGACATGGGTGCTCCTGGCAGACATTGGTGAGGTCAGTCAGAGGCGCCTGGATATAAATGGGAGTGACTCCAGGTCATTCTCTTCTTTAAGTTTCGTCTCATGGAGATTCAGTCCTGCCTGGAATATCATGCGAGCTGGAGGCTTCTGCCTCAGGCTGCTCTCCCAGCTGGCAGCACCGTGCAGTCGCACCTACCCCAGCCTACCCCTTACTCCCATGGCTCATGAAGCCTGGACAGTAGTAAGGAGCAGTTCAACTATAGGCTGAGCAAGTGCAGAATGGTGGTAGAATGTGCCTTTGGATGTTTAAAAGCTCGCTGGCACTGTTTGCTGACTAGGCTGTTTGCGATTAGAAGAGCACAGCAAGGCGCGCTGCGCATCACAGAGGCTTTGAAAACCAGTTTCATGACTGGCCAGGCTTCGGTGTGACAGTTGTGTGTGTTTCTCCTTGATGCAAACCCGCCCCCTTTGTTAATTTTAATTCCCGGTAAGCCAACCCTGTAAGCCATGTCGTCAGTCGCCCCTCCCTCTGTGAGAGCAACGGCAGACAATCGTTTCGCGCCTTTTTTCCGTGCAGACGCCATACCACAGCAAGCGTGCAGCCCGCTCAGCTCAGCCGCCGCTGTTGTGTCCTGGGTGCTGCTGGCAGCAGAGGGTGCAGTAGGACTGCAAACTGTCGTCATCGAACGACTGCTTCCGCTGCCACTCTGCTCTCCTGCAGACGCCATACCACATGGCAGATCACCGTGGCAGTTTTGAGCACTGTAAACACCACGTGCATTAGCCTGCAGTATATGCAGCACCAGAAACTTCAAAAGCAGGTGAGGAGGCGACGGCAGCGCGTGACGAGAGTGATGAGGACATGGACACAGACTTCTCTCAAAGCACGGGCCCTGGCAATTTGGACATCATGGTGGTANGGTAAGCCAACCCTGTAAGCCATGTCGTCAGTCGCCCCTCCCTCTGTGAGAGCAACGGCAGACAATCGTTTCGCGCCTTTTTTCCTTTCAGACGCCATACCACATGGCAGATCACCGTGGCAGTTTTGAGCACTGTAAACACCACGTGCATTAGCCTGCAGTATATGCAGCACCAGAAACTTCCAAAGCAGGTGAGGAGGCGACGGCAGCCCGTGACGAGAGTGATGAGGACATGGACACAGACTTCTCTCATAGCACGGGCCCTGGCAATTTGGACATCATGGTGGTAATGGGGCAGGTTCATGCCATGGAACGCCAATTCTGGGCCCGGGAAACAAGCACAGCCTGGTGGGACCGCATACTGTTGCAGGTCTGGGTTGATTCCCAGTGGCTGCGAAACTTTCGCATGCATAAGGGCACTTTCATGGAACTTTGTGACTTGCTTTCCCCTGCCCTGAAGCGCAAGAATACCAAGATGAGAGCAGCCCTCACAGTTCACAAGCGAGTGGCAATAGCCCTCTGGAAGCGTGCAATGCCTGACAGCTACCGGTCAGTCGGGAATCAATTTGGAGGGGGCAAATCTACTGTGGGGGCTGCTGTGATCCAAGTAGCCAACGCAATCACCGCCCTGCTGATATCAAGGGTAGTGACTCTGGGAAATGTGCAGGTCATAGTGGATGGCTTTGCTGCAATGGGATTCCCTAACTGTGGGGGGGCGATAGATGGAAAGCATAGCCCTATCTTGGGATCGGAGCACCAAGGCAGCCAGTACATAAACCGAAAGGGGTACTTTTCAATGGTGCTGCAAGCACTGGTGGATCACAAGGGACGTTTCACCAACATCAACGTGGGATGGCCGGGAAAGGTACATGACGCTTGCATAGTTAGGAACTCTGGTCTGTGTGAACGGCTGCAGCAAGGGACTTACTTTCCACACCAGAAAATAACCGATGGGGATGTTGAAATGCCTATAGTTATCCTTGGGCACCCAGCCCACCCCTTAATGCCATGGCTTATGAAGCTATACACAGGCAGCCTGGACAGTAGACAGGAGCTGTTCAGCTATAGGCTGAGCAAGTCCAGAAAGGTGGTAGAATGTGCATTTGAACGTTCACAAGCGCGCTGGCGCAGTTTACTGACTCGGTTAGACCTCAGCGAAACCAATATTCCCATAGTTATTACTGCTTGCTGTGTGCACCACAATATCTGTGAGAGTAAGGGGGAGATGTTTATGGCGGAGTGGGAGGTTAAGGCAAATCGCCTGGCCTCTGATTACGCGCAGCCAGACACCAGGGTGGTTAGAATTGCACAGCAGGGCGCTGTGCATCAGAGAAGCTTTGAAAACCAGTTTCATGACTGGCCAGGCTACGGTGTGACAGTTCTGTTTGTTTCTCCTTGATGAAAACCCGCCCCCTTGGTTCACTCTACTTCCGTGTAAGCCAACCACCCTCCCCCCTTTGATCACCACTTGCAGAGGCAATAAAGTCATTGTTGCTTCAAATTCATGCATTCTTTATTAATTCGTCACACAACTGGGGGGATAACTGCCAAGGTAGCCAGGGAGGGGTGGGTGAGTAGGGAAGCAGCGGGTGGGGTGGAGGCGGAGGGCAGGACAAGGCCACACTGCACTTCAAAACTTATTGAATGCCAGCTTTCTGTTGCTTGGGCAGTCCTCTGGGGTGGAGTGGTTGGGTGCCAGGAGGCCCCCCCACCGCGTTCTCGGGCATCTGGGTGAGGCGACTATGGAACTTGGGGAGGAGGGCGGTTGGTTACACAGGGGCTGCAGCGGTGGTCTGTGCTCCTGCTGCCTTTCCTGCACCTCAACCATACGCTGGAGCATATCAGTTTGATCCTCCAGTAGCCTCAGCATTGCTTCCTGCCTCCTCTCATCACACTGACGCCACCTCTCCTCTTGATCCCGCCACCTGTCCTCTTGCGCGTCCCTCCTGTTCTTGCGTTCATTTTGTGCTTTCCTGCACTCTGATATTGTCTGCCTCCACGCATTCTGCTGGGCTCTTTCAGTGTGGGAGGACTGCATGAACTCAGAGAACATTTCATTGCAAGTGCATTTTTTTTGCCTTCTAATCTTCGCTAGCCTCTGGGACGGAGATGATGAGGGAGCATTGAAACATTTGCAGCTGCGGGAGGAAAAAAAGGGAGAGTAGTATTTAAAAAGACACATTTTAGAGAACAATGGGTAGACTCTTTCACGAACCAAGCTGTTAACATTACATAGCACGTGTGCTTTCTTTACAAGGTCACATTTTGCCTCTTATATTGAGCGCCTGCTGATTTGGTGTGAGAGATCACACACGCAGGGCCAGCGGGCAACAGAATTTGGCTTGCAGGCAGACATGGTAAGCCACAGTCTTTTGGCTTCTTTAACCTTCATAGAATATCAGGGTTGGAAGGGACCTCAGGAGGTCATCTAGTCCAACCTCCTGCTCAAAGAAGGACCAATCCCCAGACAGATTTTTGTCCCAGATCCCTAAGTGGCTCCCTCAAGGATTGAACTCACAACCCTGTGTTTAGCAGGCCAATGCTCAAACCATTGAGCTATCCCTCCCCCCTTCATAACATGTGGGAATGGTTTCAAACAGCAGCACCCTCATTTCCTGTACCAAGCACCCGTTGGGTTGGCCATTTAAAATGGATTGGCCATTTAAAAGGAGGGGCTGTGGTTTTTGGTTAACGTGCAGCACAAACCCAACTAACCCCCCCCCCCCCCCCACACACACACACCCAATTCTCTGGGATGATCGCTTCACCCCTCCCCCCACCGCGTGGCTAACAGCGGGGATGATTTCTGTTCAGCCACAGGCAAACAGCCCAGCAGGAACGGCCACCTCTGAATGTCCCCTTAATAAAATTCCCCTATTTCAACCAGGTGACCATGAATGATATCACTCTCCTGAGGATAACACAGAGAGATAAAGAATGGATGTTGCTTGAATGCCAGCAAACACCGGGACCATACGCTGCCATGCTTTGTTATGCAATGATTCCAGACTACGTGCTACTGGCCTGGTGTGGTAAAGTGTCCTACCATAGAGGACGGAATAAGGCTACCCTCCCCAGAAACCTTTTGCAAAGGCTTTGGGAGTACATCCAAGAGCGCTTCATTGAGATGTCCCTGGAGGATTTCCGCTCCATCCCCATACACGTTAACAGACTTTTCCAGTAGCTGTACTGGCCGCGAATGCATCCCAGGTCTTCAGGGCAAATTAATCATCAAACATGCTTGCTTTTAAACCATGTATTATATTTACAAAGGTACACTCACCAGAGGTCCCTTCTCCGCCTTCAAGGTCTGGGAGCCCACCTTGGGTGGGTTGGGAGGGTCCTGGCTCCAGGGTGATAAACAATTCCTGGCTGTCGGAGAAAACGGCTTCTCAGCGCACAGCAAGCAAGCGATCTTCAACCTCCTCCTCCTCCTTCTCATATTCCTCGTCCCCAAAATCTGCATCCCTGTTGCGTGAGAATCCATTGACGGAGTCCACGCACAGGGGTGGGGTAATTGTAGGAGCACCCCCTAGAATGGCATGCAGCTCATCATAGAAGCGGCATGTCTGGGGCTCTGACCCGGAGCGGCCGTTTGCCTCTCTGGTTCTTTGGTAGGCTTGCCTGAGCTCCTTAAGTTTCACGCGGCACTGCTGTGGGTCCCTGTTATAGCCTCTGTCCTTCATGACCTTGGAGATTTTTTTTCAAATATTTGGGCATTTTGTCTTTTGGAATGGAGTTCTGATAGCACGGATTCCTCTCCCCATACAGCGATCAGATCCAGTACCTCCCATTCGGTCCATGATGGAGCTCTTTTGCGGTTCTGGGACTCCATGGTCACCTCTGCTGATGAGATCTGCACCTCTGAGCTCGCCACGCTGGCCAAACAGGAAATTAAATTCAAAAGTTCGCGGGGCTTTTCCTGTCTACCTGGCCAGTGCATCTGAGTTGAGAGTACTGTCCAGAGCGGTCACAATGGAGCACTCTGGGATAGCTCCCAGAGGCCAATACCGTCGAATTGCGTCCACACTACCCCAAATTCGACCCAGCAAGGTCGATTTCAGCGCTAATCCCCTCGTCGGGGAGGAGTACAGAAATCGATTTTAAGAGTCCTTTAAGTCGACAAAAATGGCTTCGTCGTGTGGATGGGTGCAGGGTTAAATCGATCTAATGCTGCTAAATTTGACCTAAACTCGTAGTGTAGACTAGGGCTAAGGCATGGTCTGCACTAAAAAGCTACATCACTCAAAAATATGAAAAATTCACATCCCTGAGTGGCATAGTAAAGACGACCTAATCTCTAGTGTAGACAGTGCTAGGTTGATGGAAAAATTCTTCCATCGATCTACCTACTGCCTCATGGGGGAGTGGAATTACTTATGCCGATGGGAGAACCCCTCCCATCGGTGTAGGTAGTGTCTACACTGAAGTGCTGCTGCAGTTACACTGATGTAGTGAATCAAGTGTAGACAAGCCATAAAAGGTGAATATTTTTGAAAATGGAATGTTTGAAAACAGCTGCTTATAAAGAGTGATGGATTTGTAACCTTCATTATGGTAGGCAGGGCTAGTGCTCATTAGAATTCTTATGTAGTAATTACATTTTTTGTTTGCTTTGTTACTATCTGAGATTATAAAAATCCATAGTTTACATGTTCCCTGACACTGTGCTCCCACCTCCTCCAGAATTTAGAAAAAATTGACATTTCTTTCTTCTGCTTTCAGAGATAGCTTTCACATTATAAACTGCTGCTCTGTGTCCTTGTTGAGCTGCAGCAGTGCAGCTTGAAACAGCAAAAGGATAGGTGTGTATTCCACCCTCCCACTTTTTAATAGGCTGTTAATATTGAAGCCTAATTATGATTACTTCAGTGCCACCATGATTAATTGTTTCGCTACCGAACAATGAACCACTTTCCCAGGCAAAAATACTTAATCAAAAATCTTGCTTGGAGAAACAAATTCCCTTAAACTAGTGGCACTCAGACTGTGTTCTGTGATCCTCAGTGTTAAAGGTTTTAAGACCCAAGTAATGAGTTGACTTCCAAAGAACTACTCATGATTAAAATAAAGCATGTGCTTAAATTCTATGCTGGATTGGAGTCCTAGGCCTTGTCTACGCTACCACTTAAAGAACAGGAGTACTCCTGTTCTTTTTGCAAATACAGACTAACACGGCTGCAACGCTGCTACCACTTAAGTTGACATAAGTTACGTTGCTTAGGGGTGTAAAAAAACCACCCCTCTGAGCGACGTAATTTACATCGACTTAAGTTTGAAAGAGTAAAAAGGGAAAGTGTTATTAACTGAACTGTATTTTCATGTTCCAAGATATGTGACAATAAAAATAGTTCCACTGCATACATGTCATAACTATGTGTATGTAAATATTTATTTTTCTAAATTTATTCTCAAAGGAGTTGTATAGAAAGGGCACTTTAAGACATTTATCTCTCAAAAGTACTGATATGGCCTCCATTACAATAGTATCCAAGAGCCTTACAACAGCCTGTAAGGAAATGGAAATGTTATACCCATTTTACAGATGGGGAACCAAAACTCAAAGAGACTAATGGTATGTGTATACTGCAGCTGGGAGCATGCTTCCCCGCCTAGGTAGACAGATGCACACTAGCTTGCTCGAGCTAGTATGTTAAAAATAACAGTGTGGAGATTGCAGCATGGGTGGTGGCGGCAAAGGCTAGCTGCCCAAGTACAAGTCTACCCCAACCCATTGGACCGAAACTTGTGTGGCTAGGCTATGCTGCAACATCCACACTGCTATTTTTAGCATACTAGCTTGAGCGGAGTTAGCACGTCTGTCTCCCCATGCTGAGACATGCTCCCAGCTGCAATGTAGACATGTTGCCATAGCTATGCCAGCATAACCTGGTAGTGTGGATGTAGTCTACACGGATTAAAGGGATTTTTCTGTCTATATAGGAACACGACTTCCCAACATGATGGTAGCTAGATTGATGGAAACATTCTTCCATCAGTGTAACCTCCAGCGTAGATGTAGCTAAATCAGCATAGCTGCATTGGTCAGGTGTGTGGATTTTAAGTATAGACCAGGCCTCAGTGTCTTGCCTAAACCTACATAGGGAGTCTGTGGTAAAGCAAGTAATGGAACTCTGGTCTTCTGAGTTCCGGGCTAACTCCCTAACCACTAGATCAGGGGTTCTCAAACTGAAAAAATGTGGTTTTAATTTATAAGAGGGGTCGCACTCAGAGGCTTGCTCTGTGAAAAGGGTCACCAATACAAAAGATTGAGAACTACTGCATTAGATCATCTTTCCACTCTTCAATGGACTTTGGACCACACACAGAGAGGAGGGAAGATGCGAATAAAAGTAATTGCAAGAGACAAAGTGTTAACCTGAGTAATATATATCACTTCTAAAATGCAAGCATGACTTTCATTGTTTCAACTATGAACAGAATTGCTGTATTAAAATATTAGCCATACTAAGATTTTGTTATGTCCTTCAGGACTTCCAACAGCAGTCAGACTCTATCATCTTGCCAAACTATGGAGCCTTGTACATCAGATGAATTTTTTCAGGCACTCAACCATGCTGAACAAACCTTTAAAAAGATGGAAAATTACCTGAGACACAAACAACTATGTGATGTGGTATTAGTTGCTGGTGATCGCAGAATTCCAGCTCACAGGTAAATATCTAGAAGATTCTGATTCTAAAATAAATTACATTGGCTTACTTATGTTTGTGCATCTGTGGTGTGAGGGTTAACTATTTTGCTTTAAAATAAAAGATTCAAGAAAGAGGAGGTTTTGACCAAATAAACTTTGGAAACTAAAAATTAACTTCTGTCTATTCCCTGTGATACATGATCAAAAGTAATTCTAATGGGTACAATGTTAATTCCTACCTGTGACTCAAAGATTTGGCAAACAAAAACAATAAAATCCCTACCCAGAATCAATTTTGAAAATATTTCAAGGACTGTAGTATTTTTTACTGTTCACAAAGAAAAAATTAAATTTAGCATTTAAATGTGTATTGGATGTTCCCTTGTGTCTTCCAAATTAATTCAGTGTTATAGTTTACACCAGTGGTCCCCAACCTTTTTGTGGCCAGTAGCACATTCATGTTTTCAGAAGTGTGTNATGGAGCTCTTTTGCGGTTCTGGGACTCCATGGTCACCTCTGCTGATGAGATCTGCACCTCTGAGCTCGCCACGCTGGCCAAACAGTAAATTAAATTCAAAAGTTCGCGGGGCTTTTCCTGTCTACCTGGCCAGTGCATCTGAGTTGAGAGTACTGTCCAGAGCGGTCACAATGGAGCACTCTGGGATAGCTCCCAGAGGCCAATACCGTCTAATTGCGTCCACACTACCCCAAATTCGACCCAGCAAGGTCGATTTCAGCGCTAATCCCCTCGTCGGGGAGGAGTACAGAAATCGATTTTAAGAGTCCTTTAAGTCGACAAAAATGGCTTCGTCGTGTGGATGGGTGCAGGGTTAAATCGATCTAATGCTGCTAAATTCGACCTAAACTCGTAGTGTAGACTAGGGCTAAGGCATGGTCTGCACTAAAAAGCTACATCACTCAAAAATATGAAAAATTCACATCCCTGAGTGGCATAGTAAAGACGACCTAATCTCTAGTGTAGACAGTGCTAGGTTGATGGAAAAATTCTTCCATCGATCTACCTACTGCCTCATGGGGGAGTGGAATTACTTATGCCGATGGGAGAACCCCTCCCATCGGTGTAGGTAGTGTCTACACTGAAGTGCTGCTGCAGTTACACTGATGTAGTGAATCAAGTGTAGACAAGCCATAAAAGGTGAATATTTTTGAAAATGGAATGTTTGAAAACAGCTGCTTATAAAGAGTGATGGATTTGTAACCTTCATTATGGTAGGCAGGGCTAGTGCTCATTAGAATTCTTATGTAGTAATTACATTTTTTGTTTGCTTTGTTACTATCTGAGATTATAAAAATCCATAGTTTACATGTTCCCTGACACTGTGCTCCCACCTCCTCCAGAATTTAGAAAAAATTGACATTTCTTTCTTCTGCTTTCAGAGATAGCTTTCACATTATAAACTGCTGCTCTGTGTCCTTGTTGAGCTGCAGCAGTGCAGCTTGAAACAGCAAAAGGATAGGTGTGTATTCCACCCTCCCACTTTTTAATAGGCTGTTAATATTGAAGCCTAATTATGATTACTTCAGTGCCACCATGATTAATTGTTTCGCTACCGAACAATGAACCACTTTCCCAGGCAAAAATACTTAATCAAAAATCTTGCTTGGAGAAACAAATTCCCTTAAACTAGTGGCACTCAGACTGTGTTCTGTGATCCTCAGTGTTAAAGGTTTTAAGACCCAAGTAATGAGTTGACTTCCAAAGAACTACTCATGATTAAAATAAAGCATGTGCTTAAATTCTATGCTGGATTGGAGTCCTAGGCCTTGTCTACGCTACCACTTAAAGAACAGGAGTACTCCTGTTCTTTTTGCAAATACAGACTAACACGGCTGCAACGCTGCTACCACTTAAGTTGACATAAGTTACGTTGCTTAGGGGTGTAAAAAAACCACCCCTCTGAGCGACGTAATTTACATCGACTTAAGTTTGAAAGAGTAAAAAGGGAAAGTGTTATTAACTGAACTGTATTTTCATGTTCCAAGATATGTGACAATAAAAATAGTTCCACTGCATACATGTCATAACTATGTGTATGTAAATATTTATTTTTCTAAATTTATTCTCAAAGGAGTTGTATAGAAAGGGCACTTTAAGACATTTATCTCTCAAAAGTACTGATATGGCCTCCATTACAATAGTATCCAAGAGCCTTACAACAGCCTGTAAGGAAATGGAAATGTTATACCCATTTTACAGATGGGGAACCAAAACTCAAAGAGACTAATGGTATGTGTATACTGCAGCTGGGAGCATGCTTCCCCGCCTAGGTAGACAGATGCACACTAGCTTGCTCGAGCTAGTATGTTAAAAATAACAGTGTGGAGATTGCAGCATGGGTGGTGGCGGCAAAGGCTAGCTGCCCAAGTACAAGTCTACCCCAACCCATTGGACCGAAACTTGTGTGGCTAGGCTATGCTGCAACATCCACACTGCTATTTTTAGCATACTAGCTTGAGCGGAGTTAGCACGTCTGTCTCCCCATGCTGAGACATGCTCCCAGCTGCAATGTAGACATGTTGCCATAGCTATGCCAGCATAACCTGGTAGTGTGGATGTAGTCTACACAGATTAAAGGGATTTTTCTGTCTATATAGGAACACGACTTCCCAACATGATGGTAGCTAGATTGATGGAAACATTCTTCCATCAGTGTAACCTCCAGCGTAGATGTAGCTAAATCAGCATAGCTGCATTGGTCAGGTGTGTGGATTTTAAGTATAGACCAGGCCTCAGTGTCTTGCCTAAACCTACATAGGGAGTCTGTGGTAAAGCAAGTAATGGAACTCTGGTCTTCTGAGTTCCGGGCTAACTCCCTAACCACTAGATCAGGGGTTCTCAAACTGAAAAAATGTGGTTTTAATTTATAAGAGGGGTCGCACTCAGAGGCTTGCTCTGTGAAAAGGGTCACCAATACAAAAGATTGAGAACTACTGCATTAGATCATCTTTCCACTCTTCAATGGACTTTGGACCACACACAGAGAGGAGGGAAGATGCGAATAAAAGTAATTGCAAGAGACAAAGTGTTAACCTGAGTAATATATATCACTTCTAAAATGCAAGCATGACTTTCATTGTTTCAACTATGAACAGAATTGCTGTATTAAAATATTAGCCATACTAAGATTTTGTTATGTCCTTCAGGACTTCCAACAGCAGTCAGACTCTATCATCTTGCCAAACTATGGAGCCTTGTACATCAGATGAATTTTTTCAGGCACTCAACCATGCTGAACAAACCTTTAAAAAGATGGAAAATTACCTGAGACACAAACAACTATGTGATGTGGTATTAGTTGCTGGTGATCGCAGAATTCCAGCTCACAGGTAAATATCTAGAAGATTCTGATTCTAAAATAAATTACATTGGCTTACTTATGTTTGTGCATCTGTGGTGTGAGGGTTAACTATTTTGCTTTAAAATAAAAGATTCAAGAAAGAGGAGGTTTTGACCAAATAAACTTTGGAAACTAAAAATTAACTTCTGTCTATTCCCTGTGATACATGATCAAAAGTAATTCTAATGGGTACAATGTTAATTCCTACCTGTGACTCAAAGATTTGGCAAACAAAAACAATAAAATCCCTACCCAGAATCAATTTTGAAAATATTTCAAGGACTGTAGTATTTTTTACTGTTCACAAAGAAAAAATTAAATTTAGCATTTAAATGTGTATTGGATGTTCCCTTGTGTCTTCCAAATTAATTCAGTGTTATAGTTTACACCAGTGGTCCCCAACCTTTTTGTGGCCAGTAGCACATTCATGTTTTCAGAAGTGTGTGGCGGGCGCCAACAATTTTTCAATTGTATTTGTACAATTGTACAATTTGTACAATTACTTTGTATTTGTACATTAAATACAAAAAATCATATTTAATATTACATAATATATGAATCAAGAGAGAAGCCGGAGAGAAGCTGTGAGGACAGAGAACACTGGCGCCTGCAGCCCCGGAGTACTCTGTCCCCAGCAGGTGCAGGGCCTCGGCTCATCTCTCCCCTGCTGGGCACTAGGCGGGCCCCGCGCCTGCCGGGAACAGAGAACACCGCGCCCGCAGCCAGCGTTCTCTGTCCCCATCAGGCACAGGGCTGCGGCTTCTCTCCCCTGCTGGGCACTAGGCGGGCCCCGCGCCTGCCGGGGACTGAGAACACCGGCGCCCGCAGCCTGCAGCCCTGGAGTTCTCTGTACCCATCAGGCACAGGGCTGCGGCTTCTCTCCCCTGCTGGGCACTAGGCGGGCGCACATAAATGCCCCGGCGGGCGCCATGGCGCCCGCGGGCACCGCGTTGGGGACCACTGGTTTACACAATTGTAAGACCAGCCTACCCATATAGTTTGTCACTCACATGAAACACCCAAACCGTCTGTAATTGTTGTACCATCAGTTCTTGTTGGCTAGCCTTAACATGTAGCAGCTTTTCAGGGGGGAGGGATAGCTCAGTGGTTTGAGCATTGGCCTGCTAAACCCAGGGTTGTGAGTTCAATCCTTGAGGGGGCCACTTAGGGATCTGGGGCAAAATTGGTCCTGCTTGTGAAGGCAGGGGGCTGGACTCGATGACCCTTCGGGGTCCCTTCTAGCTCTATGAGATAGGTATATCTCCATATATTCAGAAGATATTTAAATATATACTTATGTTCTGGAGAATAGACTGGAAAGCAATAAACTGATATTTCACTTAGGACCTTAAAAGTCTGAACATGTATGCAGGTAGTGTCAGTTTCCTAGGATATTAAGATTCCAATGTCTTGGCATTTGTAGTTTTGCAAAATAATTGAAATAAATAGAATGGTATTTAAGTAGTGTGTGTATTTCATCTGGAAAAGTACTAATATGCCAGTAATCAAAAAGGTTAAGTGGGATGACCTGGGTAATGATAAGCAAGTTAGCTTGACTTCAGTCTGAGACAAAATAATGGAAAAGCTGATATGGGATTTAATTGACAAAGAATTAAAGGATAGGGATATATCTGTGCCTGGCAACATGGTTTTATGGAACATAGGTTTTAACTTGATTCATTCTTTGAGATTACAAGTTTGCTTGATAAACGTAACAGCATAGATGTAATATACTTAGACTTTTGTAAGGCATTTGACTTAGTACTGCATAACATTCTGATTCAAAAATTAGTACTACTGTATTCAATATCAATAAAGAACTGGCCAACTGACAAATCTCAAAAAGTAGTTGTCAGTGAGGAATCCTCATCAAATGTGAGTATTTCTAGTAGGGTTCTGCAGGAATTGGCCTGATGCTGTTCAACAATTTAATCAATTATCTCGAAATAAATATAAAATCATGCTGATTAAAATACAGATGAGGACAGGGCAGTCATACAGAGCAATCTGGGTTGCTTGATAAGCTGAGCTCATTCAAACAAAATGTCAAATGCAAAGTTATACATATAGAAACAAGAATTGCAGACCATACCTGCAGAATGGGGGACTGTAGCCTGGAAAGCAGTGACTCAGAAAAGGCTTTAGGGATCATAGTGGTCAAACAACTAAATGTTAGCTTCTAGTGTGATGATGTGGCAAAAAGGGCTAATGTGATCCTGGGATCTATAAATGGGAACTAGTGAGTAAGAGTAGGACAGTGATTTTACCTCCATTTGAATTTGGCAAGACTGAAATAATGCATCCAGTTCTGGAGTCCATGTATTAAAAAAGAAGTTGAAAAATTTGAAGGGGTGCAGAAAGAACCACAAAAATTATTTGAGGCTGGAGAAAATGCGTTACAGAGAGACTTAAAGAACTCAATCTATTTAGTGTGTCAAAAAAAAAAAAAAAGATGAGGGAACTTGTTTGCTGTGTATAAGTACCAGGCATAAAGACAAAATACTGGTTCTTCTTCGAGTGATTGTTCATGTCCATTCCAAGCAGGTGTGTGCGCGCCACGTGCACGCCAGCCGGAAGACTTTCCCTTAGCAGCGTCCGTAGGGTCGGTCTGGGTGCTCCTCCATGGCATCCAATATAGGAGCCTGCCGACCCTCCACCCCCTCGGTTCCTTCTTACCGCCGTTGACGGCTGGCTGGAACTTTGCTGCGCTGCTGCAGCAAGCCTAGCAGCGTCTCAGTTTGTGTATATAGTTCTGATTCTCATAGTTTTATAGTTAGTGTTAGTTGTAAGTTAGTCAGTCAGCTGGTGGGGGGTTTCCCCCCCAACTCAACCCTTGTCCACTCCTGGGGCATGCCCAGGTCCCCAGGGTTTAAACTCTGTGCGGGCTGCGGGAAGTTTATGCCGGAGAGTGACCCCAGGAATCGCGAACAGAATTCTCCGCTCTGGTGTAGGAGGGGAAGTTGATCTCACGAGCATCCCTCCAAGCGGCCCTGAACGCAGCGGATGCAGCCTCCTGCACACTGGCCACCGGAGTGGTGATGCGGCGAGGGTCCTGGCTTCAGGTTTCTGGCCTTCCCCAGAAGGGCCAGCAGACTATCCAGGACCCTCCCTTTGAGGGACCCACGTTATTTTCTGAGAAAACGGACAAGCGGCTCCATAGCCTAAAGGACTCAAGGGCTACTTTACGCTCCATGGGCCTGCACACTCCGGCCACTCAGCATAGACAATTTAGGCCACAGCCAGCCCCGCGGCCGTATCAGCCCCAGAACCGCCCACAGGCCCCGCGCAGGAGGATTAGGAGTGGCAGGAGGAGGCAATATCCGTCTGCTGGACAGTCTTCGGGCCAACTAAGGCCTCCGTTGGGGCCTAGACCCCAAATTTGATGGTGCGGTCAAGGACAACCTACCAGTCAGGACCTTGGACCCTACCAACCTTACCTTCTCGTCCTGTCTATCCCCCGTCTACCATGCTTGGTCCCGAATCACATCAGACCGCTGGGTGCTCCGCATGGTAGAGAGGGGATATTCTATCCAATTCTCCTCCCTACTGCCCCACCAGCCCCCGTCCCCGTCCCTCTTCAGGGACCCCTCTCACGAGCAACTTCTAATTCAGGAAGTGCAGTCCCTCCTCGCTGTAGGGGCAGTGGAGGAAGTTCCTCAGGAACTCAGGGGTAGGGGGTTCTACTCTCGGTATTTCCTAATACCGAAGGCGAAAGGGGGCCTCAGACCCATTCTGGACTTGCGGCGTCTGAACAAATTTGTGAAGAAACTCAAGTTCCGTATGGTCTCTCTGTCCTCCATCATTCCCTCCATGGAGACTGGTATGCCGCCCTCGACTTGAAGGATGCGTACTTCCATATCGCAATAATACCTCAACACAGACGTTACCTCAGATTCGTGGTGGGCAACACCCATCTTCAGTTTGCAGTCCTGCCGTTTGGTCTGTCGACGGCCCCAACGGTCTTCACAAAGTGCATGGCAGTTGTGGCAGCCTTCCTGCGCAAGCACCAAATTCAGGTGTTTCCCTACCTCGACGACTGACTCATCAAGGGCCGCTCTAAGGTATAGGTGGAGGCTCAGGTGGTCTTCATCAGACAGACCTTCCTCAAGCTCGGCCTCCTGCTAAATGAGGCCAAGTCTACCCTGTCCCTTATCCAGCAGATAGAGTTCATAGGGGCAGTCCTGGACTCGACTCAAGCCAGAGCGTACCTCCCAGAGTCCAGGTTCCGGTCCATGTCCGACGACATTCTCAGTCTCAGGCGTTTTCCGACCACTACAGCAAGGAACTGCCTGAAGTTGCTGGGGCACATGGCTGCGAGCACCTATGGGGTGAGTCACGCCAGGCTCAGACTGCGCCCTCTCTAGTCCTGGTTGGCGACCATGTACCGACCAACCAGGGATGCGCTGGACTTTGTGGTGACACAGCCCTGTGCGGTGCTAGACTCCCTCCGGTGGTGGCTCAACCCACGGGAGGTTTGTGCGGGAGTGCCCTTCACCAGCCCTCAGCCCTCCCTATCCTTGGTAACCGACGCGTCGGACCTGGGATGGGAGGTGCACCTGGGGGATCTCAGGACCCAGGGCCTTTGGTCCTCGGAGGACCTCACCTTGCACATCAACATCAGGGAGCTGCGGGCGGTGCGTCTTGCCTGCCAGACTTTCAAATCCCGCTTGGCAGGCAAGTGTGTCGCGGTTCTCACGGACAATACCTCGGCGATGTTCTATATCAACAAACGGGGGTGCATGCTCCTCTCCCGTGTGCCGGGAAACTCTCGTGCTATTGGACTTTTGCGTAGAGCATGCAATTCACCTGATGGCGTCTTACCTTCCGGGGGTGCAGAACGGCCTAGCGGACACCCTCAGTCGATCGTTTCACGGTCACGAGTGGTCTCTCCGCCGGGATGTGGTACATTCAATCTTCCGTCTCTGGGGCTCTCCCCAGATAGACCTGTTTGCCATGCGCCGTCGTGGCTGAGCCAGCATTAGTTCACGTCGCTGCTGCAGATGTCCGTACAGGCACCCATCGCGTTGCCCCTGCTCCCGGACCTGATCACACAGGCTCGAGGCTGCCTCCGGCACCCGAACCTGGAGTCACTCCACCTCAGAGCCTGGATGCTCCATGGCTGAACCTTGTAGAAATGGGATGCTCCCATCGAGTTAGGCAAGTCCTCCTTGGTAGCAGGAAACCCTCTACCAGGGCCACATACATGGCCAAGTGGAAATGTTTTTCCATCTGGGCAGGGCAGCAGGGACAGGCTCCGTTGCTCGCCCCGGTCCCGCTCATACTAGATCACTTACTTCACCTGAAGCAGCAGGGACTTTCACTCTCCTCGGTTCGGGTCCACCTGGCCGCCATCACTGCGTTTCACCCAGGGGCTGACGGTTTCTTGCTCTTTGCGAACCCACTGGTCAGTCGCTTCCTCAAGGGCCTGGACAGACTCTTCCCGCATACGTGACAGCCTGTCCCGGCCTGGGACCTTAATTTGGTCCTCTCTCCCCTCACGGACCCCCCCCCTTTAAGCCCTTGGCTACGTGCTCACTGCTGTATCTCTCCTATAAGGTTGCGTTCCTCGTGGCTATCACCTCAGCTAGGAGGGTCTCGGAGCTCAGAACCCTAACGTCCGAGCCTCCCTACACTGTCTTTCATAAGGACAAGGTCCAACTCAGGCCACACCCGGCGTTCCTTCCTAAGTGGTCTCCCAATTCCACATGAGCCAGGATGTTTTTCTCCCTGTGTTTTATCCTAAGCCACACTCTTCCAGCGGGGAGCATAGACTGCACTCCCTGGACGTTCGCAGGGCCCTGGCGTTCTATATTGAAAGAACCAAGCTGTTCAGGAAATCAGTCCAACTCTTTGTGGCTGTGGCCAACAGGATGAAGGGACTCCCTGTCTCGTCACAGCGTATCTCCTCATGGATCACGTCCTGCATCCATGAGTGCTACGATCGGGCGAAGGTGCCCGCCCCGCCGATTACAGCCCACTTCACCAGGGCGCAGGCCTCTTCTGCGGCGTTCCTGGCTCAGGTCCCAACCCAGGAGATATGCAGGGCGGCCACATAGTCCTCAGTTCATACGTTCACGTCGCACTACGCCATCACGCATCAGGCCAGAGACGACGCAGCCTTCGGTCGTGCAGTGCTTCAATCTGTAGTGGACTCTGACCCCACCGCCTGAACTCCGGCTTGGGAGTCACCTGCTTGGTATGGACATGAACAATCACTCGAAGAAAAAACGGTTACTCACCTTCTTGTAACTGTTGTTCTTCGAGATGTGTTGTTCATGTCCATTCCAATACCCACCCTCCTACCCCTGTGTCAGAGTGCCGGCAAGAAGGAACTGAGGGGGTGGAGGGTCGGCAGGCTCCTATATTGGACGCCATGGAGGCGCCACTCCAGGGGGCGCCCAGGCTGACCCTACAGACGCTGCTAAGGGAAAATCTTCCGGCTGGCATGCACGCAGTGCGCACACACCTGCTTGGAATGGACATGAACAACACATCTCAAAGAAAAACAGTTACGAGAAGGTGAGTAACCGTTTTTTACTAAAGGGTTCTTTAATCTAGTGGAGAAAGGCATAGCAAGAACCAGTGGCTAGAAGCTGAAGCCAGACAAATTCAAATGACAAATTAGGCACAATTTTTTAAAAGTTAGGACAGTTAACCAAAGGAGCAAAAGGAGATGTTGGATTCTCTATCCTTTGATGTCTTGAAATCAAGACTTGGATGCCTTTCTTGGATGATGTGCTTTAGCCAAACATTGCTGTTGGAGACATAGTTGGCACAGCTAATTTTCAAATATGTCACTCCAACCTATATTGTTTATTGGCAATTAGTTTCCCAAGGCTCAATTTCAATATTAATCTGAAAATCAGTTTATAGCTGTGCATTTTTAAAAACAGTTTCTTTCCAAGTTCTGTCAGTTTTCTATTGGACAGTTCACCATAGATCAAGTGGTCTGGTATGTGCTTCTCATCTGTTTGTAGAACACGCTCAGTTTTTCCAAGTTATATTTCCATCAGAATTGCCTGTATGCAGTTGAGATCAGTGTGCATCAATACAATGTGGGGGATTATTTTATCTTAATACTTTGAGTGACAAAAAGATGTCTCAAATGAAAACTAACACTTTGGCATTATGTTTGTAGTAAGCCATAAGGAGAATGGAAAGCACTCCTGTGTTGGATAGTTTTACCTCTGTACAAAAGTGAATTAAGTGTTCAGGGTGGGTAAAAATCAGTGATTTAAAAAAAAAAAAATACAAAAATCGGATTTTTTTTATTTAAATCGGATTTTTTTTGATAAAATGCTTTTTGAGGAAAAAACCTATCTAAAGATAGTTTTAATTAAGATACATTATAGCTCAAAGATATCTCATCATGGAATAGGGATTATGAATTCTAATTCTATAGTATGAGACAATATATTCATGTAATGTTTAAGAAAAGTTTTGTAAATGAGTTCCAATAGTTCATGGATTAGGGACCCAATTTTATGGAGTTCCAGGGGCTTCTGTATAGATTATTTTGGTTAATCTTTCTATCTACCCAATGGGACTCAGTGCTCAGTCTAGAACAGGGGTAGGCAACCTATGGCACGTGTGCCGAAGGCGGCACGTGAGCTGATTTTCACTGTGGCACTCAC
Organism: Platysternon megacephalum; assembly: GCA_003942145.1. Classification (NCBI taxonomy): domain Eukaryota; kingdom Metazoa; phylum Chordata; order Testudines; family Platysternidae; genus Platysternon; species Platysternon megacephalum. The sequence goes on along the minus strand of QXTE01000007.1, from coordinate 14,057,851 downwards.
ATGGGTCCTGGCCACCAGTCCGGGGGGCTCTGCATGTTAATTTAATTTTAAATGAAGCTTCTTAAACATTTTAAAAACCTTATTTACTTTACATACAACAATAGTTTTGTTATATATTATAGACTTCTAGAAAGAGACCTTCTAAAAACGTTAAAATGTATTACTGGCACACGAAACCTTAAATTAGAGTGAATAAATGAAGACTCGGCACACCACTTCTGAAAGGTTGCCGACCCCTGGTCTAGAAGATACCATCAGAGATGCTTAGTTTTGCAGTTCTCAAACTGTGGATTTGTGTCTCCAGAGATAATATGCTTGTTAACAGCAAAAAAAACTTTAATTAAATAAATACATAATATATAGAGGTGAGAAATAACAGTCCTCAACCCTATTGTCCCTCTGTAAATTTGTGTACACAGAGTCAATCTCTTACCTCTCTCTAAAAGTGCAAAGTTTCAAAAAGTTCAATGAATAGAAGATTGTTGGGGGCGGAATAGATCTGGACAAGGAGAAGAAGTCTGGAGATAAATGTGAGAAGGGAGGGACAGGCAGTAGAAACAAAAGTGAAACTGTTTGAGCAGCATATTCCAGAAGTCTTGAGGTCTTTCTGAGTGTAGCCTTCATTGCTTTGAGATCTATCATACCATTCTCTCACTAAAAGGGAAAACCTATAATGGCAGCAGGCGGTAAAAGAGACCCAGTTTGGGAATAAGAACCATTCAAGAAATATCGTATATACTCGATCATAAGCCGGTTCGTTTATAAGTCGACCCCCCAAGATGGATAAATAAAAATGGAAAATTTTTATGACCCGTTCATAAGCCGACCCTATAATTCAGGGGTCAGCAAACTTTGTCTCCCAGGCCATCAGGATAAGCCGCTGGTGGGCCGAGATGGTTTGTTTACCTTGAGCATCCGCAGGCACGGAGGTGAACCTAAGTAAACAAAGTGTCCCGGCGCGCCAGCTGCTTACCCTGACAGGCCGGGACAGCAACTGGTGGGGAAATTTTTTGGTGGGGAGAAGCTGGGAGTCAGGGGAGTGTAACCCCTGTGACCACCCCCCACATGACCCCATCCCTAGCCCGGGACCCCCACACTCTCCTCATCCCATCCCTTCCCACCTTATCTGGGGAGGGCCACGGGAGGATGTCTCTGGCCTGGCTGGAGCTGCTCCAGCAGGCTGGGCAGCGCGGCCGCTGCCTGCTCCGGCGGGTCAGACCGGGCGGCGTGGCCACAGCATGTTCCAGTGGGCTGGGCCGGGCGGCACGGCTGCAGTGTGCTCCAGCGGGCCGGGCGGCGCGGCCACAGCCTGCTCTGGGGGGCGGGGCCGAGCAGCACGGCTGCAGCCTGCCAGCCCTGGAGCTGCAGCTGCTTTGGAGGCTGGGGGGAGAGCAGCGTGGCCAGAAGTGGAGAGACTCTGGCCCTGCCTCTTCCCTTCTGGCTCTGCTGGCTGTGCTGTCTCTCCTTGCTCCCTCTGTTGGGGGGGAGGAGCTGTGTCCCACCTATCACTCTCTATACCCGTTCATAAACCGACCCTCTTCTCTGGTGCTTCCCTTTTTTACTAAAAAAATTCGGCTTATGAACGAGTATATACGGTATGTTTTCTGATGATGTTTTAAATAAAGTCACACCAGTGAATTGGTGGAAGTCACTTAAGCACTTGGATTCAGAGACTCTTGAAGTGATAATTTCACTTTTAACAGCAGTAGCTTCTTCTTCCGGTGTAGAAAGAATATTTTCTTCCTTTGGACTAATTCATTCCAAATTGAGAAATCGTTTGGGACCTGAAAAAGCAGGAAAGCTTGTTTTTCTTTTCCAGATTATGAACAAACAGGAAAATGAAGGTGAAGATGACTGAGTTAGCTGCAGAAGCCAATATTTTAAGTTTCTTGTGTTGACCTGGCTGACAGTCGATCTAACTTTTTTTAATTTTATTTAACTATTTTAGTTAAAAACAATTTGAACAAAAACAAACCTGATTTTAAAAATCTTGAATGTTTAAATTCAAAAATTCATATGCTTGTTTTGTTAAAATATAATACGTTTCTGTTGAAGAAAAATATCCAGACTAAATAACATTGTTTTAGTTAAATAAAACAATTTAAATGTCTGTCTGGTGGTGATCTCCTCCTAATACAGCATGGCAAGAAAATCCTCCAAATATTAATGATTAACCTGTTGAATTGGAATAGTTCACCTCCCAATGACTTCATAAATATCTGCTTCAATTACCTTTGGTAAATGAAATAACCAAAAAATCATTCATTTTCTGATATAGCTGTAAAACTAATCTGAAAAGTTTTCAAAATAAATCACTTAAAAATGTATAGTGTTTACCTTCTAAAAATGAAACCTACATCTATCTCTGAGTTGTGAAGAATATGTATTAAGGCTATAACAACCAACAAGAATGCACTTTTATGTAGAAATATATGATTAAATCGAGTCTTCCTGACTAGTGATTTAAATCATGATTTAAATCAAATCCATCCTGATCAGTTGGTTTTTTTTTAAAAGGAGGTTCTGCACTTGTGCACACACATAACTAACCTGTTTTAACTAACACAGTGTTCATCATGACTTGGCACTTAGTGTGGACTGGGACTGTTTACCATGTCTTTTAAACATGACCTGTCCTTGTTTATCTTAGGTGCTAAGTTGTTGTGACAGGCAGATTTCCCAAACTATGTAAAACGTATGAATTCTGATTATGAGCTTCATGTGTGTCATATGTGTTTAATATTCTATTATAACATTATATAATTATACATTATATATTATACAATTATGTATAATAGTTAAACATATATATAATTATATAATATTATATTAGTTAAAACAAATTTCCTAAAATTATGCTTTTTCCCAATATAGACAAGATTTCTCACTACAACTGTAGTGAGAAAGGTGGAGGGGGGAAGTGGAGCTGAGTGTCACGGATAGAGTTCCAGGAATGAGAACACAAAAGGAAGACTTAAGGCTATGCCTATGCTATAGAGTCGATGTGAGCATAGCCCCCAGCCTTAGATGCAGCTTATCCCGTCAGAAGGAGTTTTTTTGCCAGTGTATGAGCACCACCTCCCAGAATGACATTAGCTATGCCGACAGAAAAACTCTTTTTGGTTAGTATAGCTGCATTTACACTGGGGTTTTTGTCGGTATAGTTATGTTAGTCAGGTGTGTGGTTTTTTCACACCTCTGGCCAACATAGCTATGCCGGTTTACATTTTGAGTGTAGACCAAGCCTAAGGCAGTGTTTACACAAGAGTTGTACCGATTTAATTATATTGTATAGTTTAAGTGGTATAACTACCCCTAGAGTGGCTGAAGTTATACTAGCTTAACTGTGCTTATACCCGTATAGCTTGTACAGAAGGTGAATAAACTGTACAGTCATAAGGCATCTTTTCAGTAGTATAATTGTCTCTACTCTTATGTCTATACAGATATAACCACATTGCAAAAATCACACCCCTTACTGAAATAGTTATACCAGTGATCTGTGTGTAGACTAGGTCTTAGCCTAGGCTACTGTTGCAGCCACCACTTTTTTCCCGTTAGAGCCCTAAATATTATTACAATATTGTCAATGTTAAATATTTTTAACGTGAGATATTTAGTTTACATGTCTGGTTCTGAATTTTAATAGAAGAATATAATGAATTACAAGTTATTTTAAAATTTGTTTTATTAACTCATTCAAATCTAGTCCATCCAAAGAACCATTCACTTTCTAAACTTCACCAGATGAAATATGACTGCGTGGTCCCAGGACAATGTAAGGCTTCTGACTGAACAGGAGAATATCAAATCAATCTGACAAATCTCCCTCAACGACAAGATGAATTTATCTCATACCACAGTCATGCTGTACAGAACCCTATTCTGAGAGGCAGTATTTGAAGCTGAGGTTTTATTTAAATGAAAAGCTAAAACACCCAGAACTGCCACATGGATAGCCATCCTAACAAATTATTCTAATTATCCTCTGGGACTGAATAACCTAGTTTATCAAGAATGGGCCATAAAAGGAATTTTGTATTACAGGGATTACAGAATACTGTTATAATGTCCTTTGAAATGTTTAAAATGCTTTTAAACCATTTTCCTCATGGTCAAATTGTGTTTAATTCAAGTTCTACACATTCTCACCCATCTCCATTGCCTCCAAAAGGCTGGCAAAAAGTATTTACCTGATGCAGCCCTGGACAAAGATGATGCAATGGATAACAGATGGAAGATATGCAGACACAATTTATTGAAAAGTAATGGTCGCAACACTGTCAGCAATCTATAACTTTGCGATTGATAAACTAAGACACAATTTTATGTCTTGCATCCGAAGAAGTGGGTATTCACCCATGAAAGCTCATGCTGCAAAACGTCTGTTAGTCTATAAGGTGCCACAGGATTCTTTGCTAATTTTATGTAGTTCATCTGTAAAATGCATCCAGTTAATCCAAATATCTGTAAGAAATACTACCAAGCATTCCCCTCTATTTAATCATATCTTCAGCTACCTTAATTCTTGAAAATGTATTACTATTATAATATGTATTAAGTGTTTTGCTCTCTCTCTGATGCAAATAACTCTTTGTTGAGCATTAACCTAGACATGCACTCGTCCCAAACAGTTGACAAAAGTAATGTGTTAAGTGCTTGCACAAAAAAGGTAACTCTACTATTACCATATTCCTGTGACTGACTTACTATAGTCACATGTGGAATTTTCTGATTTGTATGATCTCCAGTTCAACTCAGTAGGCAGGTTCTGTCATTGATGTTTGTATCAATTAGCCTATGAGGAACATAAAGAAAAAAATATTTTAAAGTATTTTTTAAAATTACTAAGAAGTAATTCCTTTACCATTTTAAAATTAATAATTGATTATTTTTTTCCAGGTATTTTTCATACAGTATCTAATGCTATGTATTTGCTTCTTTATGTATTATTTTTATATGGCGATTATAAAAAGTCATTGAGCACTAAAAGGGTAAATAATTTACATCAGCAGAAAATGTACTTTCAGTAACAGTACTTTATTATTCATAGGAAGGAACTGGGGCATGAAGCAGTTTGTCAAGTTTAAAATGCTTTCCTCAGTACAGTGCACCTTCAAAGGGCAAAATAATGAAGCATTTATTAACAGATGTCAGCTTCATTAAGGTCTTTTTTTCCCTCTTTCTCCCCTTTCTCCAATATGTTCTCAGATTAGTTCTCTCCTCTGTTTCGGACTACTTTGCAGCCATGTTTACTAATGATGTAAGAGAAGCAAGACAGGAAGAAATCAAGATGGAAGGTGTAGAGCCAAATGCACTGTGGGCTTTGGTTCAATATGCATATACAGGTAATAAGAATGAAGAAAAGGGTGGTAATGTTTCTCTGTTGTTCTGTCCCTAAGTGAACATCATATTCCATTATTAGATTTCAGATATTTGGTAGAAATGCTGCACCATTCAATTAAACTGCTTATTTATTAAAACTACTATTACTGCCATTAGCTAGAGCAACTCAGTGGGATGTAGTCTCTCTAGTTAGTTGACAAATGTCAAAATATTTCAGATGCATCCTGATTGGCGAAAGGAGAATTTTTTTTCATAATTCTTTTGCACTATATTATGCAAGTTACTAATTTTTAATTTTTGGGCTGTTTTGTAGGAATGTTATTGTCTTAGTTCTGTAGCATGTTCTGAAAATAATTCTATGTTTATGATTTGGGGGGGGGGGTTGACGAAAGATAAAAGCAGAGGAACCAGAACTACCATTTCAGCCACAGTTTCTCTCTCTCTCTCTCTCTCTCTCTCTCTCTCTCTTTTACTTAGTCTGTCAAAAAAACTTTTTGTGTGTGTGTTCAGAAAAATCTCTTGTTGGAATTACAGTCAATATTCTTTCATAAATAATGCGCGCCCTTCTTTTAATATTGTTAGGTCGCCTTGAATTAAAAGAAGATAATATTGAGTGCCTGTTATCTACAGCTTGCCTTCTCCAGCTCTCTCAGGTTGTGGAAGCGTGCTGTAAGTTCTTAATGAAACAGCTTCACCCATCCAACTGCCTTGGAATCCGCTCTTTTGCTGATGCACAGGGTTGCACTGACTTGCACAAAGTGGCTCACAATTTCACCATGGTATGTCCTTATTTATAGCATCATCCATTCATTGATTTTTCTGTAGCAAGGAAAATATAGAGTATCTACCTTCCTGAGGTAAATGTTGCTATCCCGCCCCCACCCCCTAATAGCCATTGTTATTATCAGAGCTATTTATATACTGTGACACTAAGTACTGCTTTCTATCTTGGTAGTGTTCCATTTAGTCAGAAAAAGGGTAATGGGTAAAATCTTCAAAAATGCCTGTGACTATTTAGAGAAACAGTGTGGGTGGGGTAGTATCTTTTATTGGCCCAACTTCTGTTGGTGAGAGAGACAAGCTTTCAAGCTTACACAGAGCCCTTGTTCTGGTCTGGGAAATGTACTCAGCCACCTTCTATATAGCAACATAGGAACAAGGAACATATATTCTTAGGTAGAATCATGAGTAGCCAAATGCAAAAGTATAGCCAGCAATTAAGTGAGGGTTTGGAGATTTATTTGGAGCAAGTCTGATTCTCTGACATTCTTAAATTTAATTCCCTCACCAACATCTTTTGTTAATTTTTCTCCTTACCTCCCTCAAAGGTATCATTTTATGGTAACTCTACTATCAGAGAAGGGTAAGGGCCTAAGAGGCATATCAGTCTGTGGCCAGTTAGCACTACTGCTCTTGGCTCATGGGAGTTCCTAGAGTTACGTGAGGTACTTCTCTCCTCCTCCCATGACATGGCCTCTGCTGGTCTAGGCTCTTGGAAACTGAACTTAGGCATCTGGATACCACATCAGTGAACTTAGTATTAAAGCCTTCGATCCCCTATGTAGTATCCCCATATTATCTGAAATGTGTAATTTGTGTTTCTTAATTGGAATTGGGGTAATTTAATCAGAAATCCATCGATTCTCCTTTTACCTTCTGAATTTTTGCTGAATGGAACCCGTTGTTTGGTTGTTTTATTTTTTATTATTTTTCCTCTGACTTAATGACCAAGCTTACTATTGTTTGCAGTGTTGTTGAATCCATGTTGGTCCCAGGATAGTAGAGACAAACTTTTGAGGTACACACAGAGACCTGAAGAAAAGCTCTGTGTAGCTCAAAAGCTTGTCTCTTTCACCAACAGAAATGGTTTACCTCACCCACCTTGTCACTTCAAGTTTACTATGAGAGATTAGAATCAAATATCCCGGCATTCTTGTTGTGTGTGATTCAGTTCCCTCTCAGGTGGGTGGATCATTGATGCATTTAATAATGCATACATACTAATGTTTATTAAAACACGTGAATGAATAGTGTGCAAATCACAGTATATAATAAGAAAAGGTTTCATTATTGGTCAAGTATGGATTGAAGACAGGGCATCAATAAAACAATCAGATGAGACAGGAAGAACAGAGTAAAACAGATATGTATGATTATGAGAAATAGTATGCTTAATTGTGAGAGACTGAGAAATCATTGTACGTTATGATGAAAAAAAATCACACAGAAATAGACTCCTTATTTCCTCCTTGCCCAAACAGTTTTTTTCTAAATAAATAATTGTCCTAGTTGTGGTACTGTCTAGTCACATTCTTCTAACATTTACTAGTGGAATGCTAGAATCAGAAGGTTAACAAAATATTATTTGATGCATTTTAAAATATTAGCCTTTAGAAGGTGTACCTCCATCTGGTCTTATTATTTTGACAGCAACTGTTGGTTGTTGTCTCACTTCTCAAAAGTTAGTTTATTACTGACTCCACATCTTTCCTTTAGTAAGAAATTGTTCAATTCACAGGAAAATAGTTGCGTACCTTTAGGCCATTGTTTACTTCAGTGGCACAATTACTGATTCTAAAGCTTTGCCATGAATCAAATTTAAATTAGCTGGATTTTAAAAAGCCACTTTCAAACTAATTAGTTGTGCTAGATGGATTCTTCCCAAGGCCTTTTTAATGTTGTTTAGTTCCAATGGAGACATGAAATTGAATTTTAGTAATAATGAGTAATACTGAAGCAGTTCCTTTGGTTTGAAACTAATGTTGCTATGGAAACTGAATAGAAATGTATAGTCCAATTGAATCTTCAATTAAAATAAATTCCAAAATAATTTCATTTGTTTAAAAGCAATTTGAAAGAATAGAAATGTTTAACACTAATAAATACTAGTCACTTGATGCTCATTCCATTAAAAATATTAAAGCATCAGGGTTAAACATACCTATAGTTCTGTAAATTCTGTTGTTTGTTAAAATCCATAAATTATTCATATGCCACAAATGATCATCGGTTACACTGAAATGACTCTGACTGGAGAAATTTCTGTTGGTTTTGCCACACTGTTTTGCCTTTCTTAAAGGCACTTGAAATTTGAGGTAAATCAATAGTATAAAATATTTATATTTTAATTTCAATATATTCATTTTCTTTCTTTTGCTGCTGCTTTTTCTTTTCTAGTCTGATGGAAAGAGCAGTTCACCATGCAGACAATTTCACTGCAGTTAAAACAGCTACTCAGTTTTAATGCTGTCATATTGAAAAGCTATGTGTGAAACAATGAGTATTTTGATAAGCACCTAATTTAAACCATTGCTGTACTTTGAGACCAGCAGTTCACATGAAATGGGCATTTTCTCAAAATAAAGGATCCATCAGTGAATAATCTCAGTGGGTCCAGCTCCACTAATGGACTTTCTCTATCTGAACAACATCCATTAGTGTCACTTGAAAGCGTTGGCATGGTTTCAGTCGGTGCAGTGTATTTGAAGTATAAATATAAGTAGGATTGATTTGAATGCTGGACCACTTCAGATTAAAAGTATGTATGTTGCTATTTTGCTAAAAGAACATGAGTGTTTCATTACTTTATTATTAACTATGTTGTCACTCAATTGATATTCTTTGTCACAATGAGTAAATAGTGTAAGAAAACTCTTCAAGGTTATTGTCAAACTAGATCAGTTTTTTGTACTTCAAAATTTGACAGTGCCTGAAAAATCCTCAGGACATAGTAAGTGAAACACTGCAACAGTCTAAAGTGAATAGTGGTGGACATAATAGCATATAAACAGGCATTGTGGGCCTGATTCTGATAATGTAGGCATGTAAAATGCAATTACCAGGATTGTGTGTGCAAATGCACCAAATTAACCTTTTACACATACAGTTATCTTATTATGTAAATATAATTTATAAAAAGTAATGGGCCACATGACTACAAATTTAAAAATGTTGCTAGACTAGCCAAAAGATTAATTTAAGTATCTCTGTATCAGGGCATAAAGTACAGAGTTTTTGCTCGTTTGATTGTTCTTTTTCCAAAGCAGCATCTAACATAGTGTTTTACTTCCAACATCTTCCTGTTATATCAGGTCTGGGGACATCCTACATTTCCAACAAGGGTGACTGCTGTGATTTCTTTAGTTTATCCAGGAGATCAGAATCACATAATCTCCATTAACTTGATATCTCAAGTAACATCAAGATGCTATGCCATCGTGACCCAAGATGAGCACAGTATAATTCCTCTATTTTGAGGACAGGGAGGGAACTAAAATATAATTTATGCAAATTTGTAAGAGTTGATGAATATCATTAATTATTCTAAGATCAACATTATTTTTTTAACTTAAGAAAATCGTTCATTGTGTGGTGATTGCTTTGTAGTAACAATACTTAGTACTTATATAGTGTCTTCATCTGTAGATCCTGAAGTGCTTTATAAAAGAGGGTGAGTGTAATTGTACCTTAATTTCCCATCTGTAAAATGGTGATAGAAAAGTTAAGGCAAGGGTCTTGTAGCTACTGAATGGCAAAGCTAGGAAGAGAATCCAGAACTCCAGACTTTCCGTCTTGTGACCTGTCCAGTGGCCTATGTGGCCTCTAATTATCCTCAATCCATCAAGGAAAAAATCAATTTTTATTCTCTTCTAGCTCATTTGAGAACAGTTGATACTGTGCAGTAGTTATTCAATGAAATATTTAGCTTTTTTCCCCTTTCAAAAAATGAGAACCAAAGGGAAATGAGTGTTTTCAGAGAAGAGGAAAATGGCTTGTACTTCTTTCAGGGCTTGAAAAATCCACTTGCCTATGGTGAATAGGAAATTTTCCCAGGCAGGTGCCATCAACTTCTGCCACATCCAAGCTTTAATTTTTGTGTTAATTTTTGGTTTAAGTTGCTAGCCTTTTAAGTTGCAAGGAAAACCTTCTGAGCATGAAGTGATTATAAACCAGTGCTGTCCAAGTGTGCAAGAAGAGAGCTCCAGAATCACTGCTGCAGCTGCTGCTCAGAGCTTTTTCAATCTTTAAAGCAGAGTGAAAAGTGAACAGTCACGTCAGTTTTTATTGCTGGTCTTCAGAAGCACATGGACAGTGCAAAAATATTACAAGAATTGATCAAGTTCAGCTTGCTGCTGCTTGAGTAATTCATGAGCAACAGCAAAAATCAATGCTAACTATTTATGAGGAGAAGAACTCAGAAACAGAGGCTTGGAGAGGGATGGAGAAGCAGACTCAGCGCATATGTAGCAACCAGAAAGGTGTGCCTTAGCTGTGCCACTGTAGTGTAGACATAACCTTAGTGTAAGATAAGAGACAACAGATGGATACAGACAAACAGGGGAGTACAAGGAAATAATTAGACAATATTGGTCAACATGATAGGAAGTGATCTCCACTTGCCAGCATCCCAATTGTTGTCAAGTTTTTTGTAGGCATCATGGCAGAGAGGAGGGTTTTGAACATCGATAATGAGGCAGCTTTATGGACATTTATGGGGAGCACCTCCCAAATGTGAGAGACAACGAGGGAGAAAGCATGAAGACGCTTGTTTAAAAATGTAACTAGATATTTCTAGACAGTCGTGTGCCTTGTCCTCTTTTATATCTTTTAGTCACACTAATACGTATTCAACTTGTTTAATCTTTCCTTAGAAGTCAATCCATCCAGCCTTTGCAGGTTTTGTTCCTCTTCTCTGAGCTCCCTTATTTTGTCAATATCTTTCTGGTAATGAGATGCACAGAATTGAATGCAATACTCAATGTATTTCCAGAGCCATATTAAAAAAAGAAAATGTCATCTCCCTCCTCTGTGATGATATGCCCAGTGCTTATGCAATCCAAAACTGTAATGGACATTGTTGTTGCCATTTTGTATTGCAAATTCATATCTGATTTGCAATGCCATTTTCAACAGTATTTCTTTCTACTGCTCCTGGATTTTTCTCTGTTATTAAATCTGTGTTTTGAGTTATTGAATTATTTTTCCTCTGAGATATTAACTTGCATTTTTCCAAGATGAAGGTCTTTCCAATTTAGGATTTTCTGTGAATTTCACTAACATGCAGTTTACTGTTTTTAGATCATTAATGAAGATATTAAATAGGGTTGGTCTTAACACTGATCCCTGCACAGTCCCCTTATCGAACACACCCACCCCCTGTGGATATTTTGGCTTTTATTTTTACCTTTAAAAAACAAGAAGTATTTCAGCCAGTTTTCAGTCTACATGTGTTTGGATATCCAAACCGATTTCAATTAATTTTGAGAGTAAGATTACTTTAGAGATTAAATCAAACGTTTTTCTAAAATTCAGCTACATTATGTCTGCTAATTTTGGACTTGATCATGAAGTTACTATAATCTCTGAGTAAAAGGAAACATATAGATGTGCTGTTCCAGGAGGAGACCACATTGGGTACATCTACACTTCAATAAAAAACCTGTGGCATCGAGTCTCAGAACCCGTGTCAGCTGGCTTGGGCTGTGTGACTATAAAATTGCAGTGTAGACATTTGAGCTTGCCTTGGCTCCAGCCCGAGCCCAAGCACAAACGTCTACACTGCAATTTTAAAGCCCCCAGCCAAAGCCCTGCAAGTTCAAGTCAGCTGACCTGGGCAAGCCACAGCTGTGCCACGGGTCTTCCACTGCAGTGTAGATGTATTATTTTGAATCAAAGACTCTTTCCACCTTATGCCGCCTTCTTGTTCCCCTGCAAAGGAGCATGGAGGAACTGTGATCTTGCCCTTTTCAGTACTATTAAAAAAGCATTCAAGTTTGGCAAAATATATTTGTTATAAGCTTCTTATTGCTCTTCTAGTTTTTTGTGGGTTTTTTGCCACTTGCACCTGAGTTTAATAAAGCTTCCACAAAATCTTCTAAAAATCCTGGTATTTTTAAATAATGTGCACTTATGGTTGGAAACATTTTATATTGTGTTTCTTCCTACCCTGAAATGAGGACAGGCTACTAGAAATGACAGAAGGGAAGATGTGGAGAATTGAAACCTATCAAAAAAGTAATTTTTGATAAAATAAATTTGTAGCCTGGTGCAGTACTGTGAATCATTTATATCTTCATTCCACTATCTATATACCTTATTCAGCTGTATTTGACTTACAAAACAATAAAAACAAATTAAAATAACCCACTGAAAGTTAAAGTTAGAACTGTTTTCCTGTTCATTTACTCATTGGAAATTATATTTGACACAAACCAATCCAACTATAATGAAGACCATTACAAACATGCCCATTACTGGAGTATTCTGTACTCTGTTCAGCAAAATCTGCATCTCAGTACGTTGTGTTTCTACAACTTTCAGCAGCGGATGACAATAGTGGCCTATCAGTGTTCATATTGAAAATACTTTTTTCTTTTTCAGGAGAATTTCATGGAAGTAATTAGAAACCAGGAGTTTTTATTATTGCCAGCTGCTGAAATTGCAAAGCTTTTGGCAAGTGATGATATGAATATTCCTAATGAAGAAACTATACTGAATGCACTGCTTACTTGGGTTCGACATGATTTGGAACAGAGAAGGAAAGAACTTAGTAAGCTGTTGGCTTACATTAGGCTGCCTCTGCTTGCTCCACAGGTAAATTATTACAAATATAAAACCATTAGCTCTTTCTTCCCATGGATAACATCAGTATTTTAGGGGACATACTTATACTGTCTATGTGGAAGTTCCCCCAACTAGTAGTGATTTTGGTTTCTTAGAAATAGTTAAATAAATGAGGAATGGGGAAGATCTGTAGTCAGTTTTGTATTTGAATGGATGAGAATGCCACCTGCACTAGGGTCATTAAAATAATTGCTCTCATTGATTTCATTAATAATATTTAGCACTTATATATGTCAAAGGGCTTTACGAACTGAACACTTGCAACATCCCTGTAAGGTAGGGTAAGAATTATCTCCATTTTATAGATGGGAAAACTAAGGCTTTCATGAGCCTTTGACATATACAAATAAAATTCACTAATCAACATCTATGAACTGTGACCTTCTTCAGTCTCTTAATGATTATCTTTAAAGCACTTGTATGCACCCTGTGTCCTCTTTATGATCATTAGCTGGATTGGCTAGAAGGCATTTGTTTTTGATACTTACATTTGAGTACTCCATAACCAGTGGCAGAACTTACTGAGCTGTGGGTCCCTGAATTTGTAATTCACTTTCTTTAGAAACATATTAAGGTCAGAGTCCATTGACCTTCAGGAAATAATTCAAGGCTTACTTATTTTGTTCAGCATATGTTTAACATAAGAAAGTATTTTTTCACGCAACGCACTGTCAACCTCTGGAACTCCTTGTCAGAGGGTGTTGTGAAGGCCAATACAATAACGGGGTTCAAAAGGGAGCTAGATAGATTCATGGAAGATAGGTCCATCAATGGCTATTAGCCAGGATGGGCAGGAATTTGCCAGAAGCTGGGATTGGGTGACAGGGCATGGATCACTTGATGATAACCTGTCTGTTCATTCCCTTTGGGGCACCTGCCATTGGCCACTGACAGAGGACAGGATACTGGGCTTGATGGACCTTTGGTCTGACCCAGTATGGCCGTTCTTATGTTCTTAGCTGTTTTTATATTGTTCTTGTCTTTTAATCCACTGTAATTGAAACATCTAGAGTCCTTGGAAATAGAATTTACAGAAATTAGTAAATAAATGTAAAATCAAGAGAAACTGGGCCTGATCAGTACTAATTGGACAGTAAACGTTAAGGGTAAAACACCAAAACAATACTTGATTACAACCACTATTGTGTCTCTCACTTTTCTTCCATCTTTTGCAGATGTATGCTGGCATTTCTGATTCTACATTTCTATCACCTTTTTCATTTTTTCCATTTTTTCAGATTCCTCAAAAAATGAAATTGAAGTATTTTTAAAATGAATGTTAATCACACATAAATCAGGAAATTGAATTAAGTTGCAACAACAGCCTTCACTCTGATCCATGAGGGTGCGTTATAGTATGATGTTTTGTTACATGATCACACAGCAATGGGCAATGTGACATAGCAAACACAGTAGAATATAATTAAACTGTTTCCAATTTTATGGTAGAAGGTTCAAAGCTGTTTGGAAGAAAGGAGACAGAAAATTGGAGGGCTCACTAAAAGCCATATTGTTATAAGTAGAGATGTGAGGACTTAAACTCACAAACTTAAAAAAATTACAGGGCATCTGAAGTAGGGTATTACTCGTTGGAGCTATGCCATCAGCGATGAAGGTTTGTCCGAAATATCGCCTTGTGCATTATGCGAGGTGGACAGATCCAATGTGAACCCTGAAAATGATGGCTAACGCAGGCAGCAAAGATGCAGGGCAGCAGCTGCACCTAGCTACCCGAGACGAAGGAAGTCACTGGGAAAGACTCAATGGCTCAGGTCACACAGCGTGAAGCCAGTACCGGTAGACCAGGAATAGGGTTGCGTTACTGCACCTCCATCTCATCCTAGTGGGACGAGATATTTCCCAGGATAATCGTTGGCTCTTTTTTTTTTTTTTTTTTTTTTTTTTATGACCATGAATAACCTAGTACTCAGCACCAGGGTTAAAGCCCCTGCCTTATTTTCAGCTGTAGATGCCCTGTCGGTGCCGTCTTCCCTCAGTGCAAACATGATGGGTTCATGCCAAAGCCCCCCTGGGGATGCACGTCCACTGATGTTGGCAGGCACATCTGGAGTACATTGTGACAATGCATCCAGTTGTATCTGGGATCTCCAACAGTCCACCAAAATTGCAACTTGGAATGTTGCAACTCTTCACAGGCATGGTCGTCAGGTCACTGTCTCACCCGAAATGGACCGTCTTGGTATATCAATCGCAGGACTAACAGAAGCAAGGCTGATAGATCACAGACGTCATGAGGTGGACGATTCTTTCCTTCTGTATTCTGGCAGCCCCAACCATTTATATGGTGTAGTAGTACTATTGCGACACGAAGCCAAGTCCTCCCTGACAACCTGGATGCCTGTGTCTTCTCGTTTACTAATTGCACATCTTAAACATCGACACAGTTACTTCACTGTTATAGTAGTCTGTGTGTCAACAGAGGAATCTTTTGACTCAGTTAAAGATAATTTCTATGATCAATTGGAACATCTAGTATGCACAGTCCTTCCACATGATAATCTCGTGATCTTGAGTGACCTAAATGCAGGGACTGGCTCCCTGCGAACTGGGTTTGAACAGGTCATTGGTCTTTATGGTTCAGGCACACCCAATAATAACTCTTGCCGCTTGCTTACATTCTGTGCCTCCCAGAATCTTTCCATTCTTGGTTCAAGTGGCGACGCTTACACCAGATGTCATGGATCTCTCATGATGGTGTCACTCAAAAGGAGTTGGACCAGATCATTACACACGATAGGCGTATCTTCGCCTGCTGTAGAGTTTATCATGGTGCGGAATGCGCGGCGAACACAGATCACCATCTAGTGGTTGCCCGTATGGTGTTGATGTTCCAACGAGCAGGTAAGCCCTCTCTGACGATGAAGTTTGACATCTACGCACTCCATGTGCCAGGTTTAGCCAACAGGTTTTGTATTGATGTCAGCAACAGATTCTCAGCTCTAGCTAGTCTGCCAGACGACATGGAGGTTGCCTGGTCCCTGTTCTCTTCTACCCTCAACCAATCTACTGAGCAGATGATTGGCTATAAGCATCCAGCACGTCGACCATGGGTATCGGAGGAGGCCTTCCAGATAATTAAATTGAAGGCCTCAGCGCGCCAGCATGGTGATAAACACACTCGTAATTAGCTGAAGCGAAAATTTAACACCCTGGCACTCCGCAATTGCAAGGCATATTATAACCAAGTGGCGGATGATGTCGAATTTGGCTTAGCCAGGAGCGACTTGCAGCCAGCATTCCACACCATTCACAACCTCAGTGGTCAAGAGGTAGTCACTACAAATGGTATCCTGAATGCCAGCCAAGGCCATCCATGTAAATCGGATGATGACATTCTCTCACCCTGGGTGGAACATTATCACAGTATCCTGAACCATCCTCCAGCTGCCGCTTGTTCAGAACTGGATGATCTGGCAGTGACTGCGGTTCTGGATCCAGACATTTGTACTGATGCACGTACATTGAATGAAGTGAAGTATGCCATCTCTAAACTGAAAAACGGACGCGCAGCTGGTGCTGATGGCATCCCCTCAGAGCTGCTAAAATGTGTTATTGATCCTGTAGCAGCGTCACTTCTGGCCATCTTTTGTCTGGTGTGGAGAACTGGAACCCTGCCAACTGCCTGGAAAGTGGTATTGTGATTTCACTCTATAAGGGCAAGGGACCGCGCAGCGAATGTAAGAGCTACAGGCCAATCACCTTGCTCTCCGTTCCAGGGAAGGTATTTGCGCATGTTTTGCTGGCATGCCTGGAGCCTTTGCTACATCGGAAGCGTTGTCCCCAACAGTCAGGCTTTATGAGGAACAGTTCCACATTAGATGCCATTTTGGCCCTTCGCTTGTTGTCAGAGATACATCGTGAGTTCAGGAAGCCCCTGCACATAGCGTATGTTGATGTTAAGGGTGCATTTGATTCAGTAGACCGTGTCGCGTTACGGAAGGCCTTAAAGGTTGTAGGTGTCCCTACTACTCTGCTGGACTTGATTAGAGAACTGCATAATGGAACCACTGCCCGTGTTTGTCTGGGGAACCGTATGTCATCGCCTTTTAAATCAGTATCTGGTGTTAGGCAAGGCTGCGTTCTGGCCCCTGCACTCTTTTGCTAGCCAATGGATTTCATAATGCAGCATTCCGTCAGGTCCATAGGCATTGAGATTGGTGATCTCTCGCTCACAGACCTTGACTACGCTGATGATGTTCTTTTAGTACGGAGCCCCGACAGGTTTCGTGAGGCACTGCAGCATATGGAGGAGTGTAGCAGGGTGGACACCCGCTCCTGCCTGGAAGGGCTTAAAGGCAGCCCTGGCAAGGGCTGCAGCTCTAAAAGCCGAGCTGATTGGGGAAGCAGCGGCAGCTGGGCCACGCCCCAATCAGGCATCAGCTGGCCCTATAAAGAGGCTGGGAGCCAGGAGGTCAGCAGTCTCTCTCTGCATTCAGAGGGAGATGGACCTGGCTGCAGGGAGCTGGAAACAGGGTACCTGAGTGGAGCAGGGCTGGGGAAAGGCAGAGGAGCTGGGGAGCTCCAGCCTGGAAAGCCCCAGGTTGCGGCCTAGCAAAAGGCCAAGAGGTATTGGGGGTTGCAGAGGGCAGCCCAGGGGTAGGCCAAGGCAGCAGGTCCAAACCCAACCTGGCCTATGATGAGTGGCTGACACTGCAGTCTGCCCCAGAGCGCGGGGGCTAGTTGGGGACTGGCAGTAGCCCACGACTGAGGCAAGGTGGGGATAGTGGGTGGGGGTTCCCCTGGGAGGGGGAGACCCAGAGAAAGGGGCACCGGGGTCCTGGGAGGGACATGGGCCAGTGGCAAGCCGGATCACCAGCCTGCAGGGGGCGCTCCAGGATGCTGGAAGAGTTAATTCCCAAGGTGACCAGCAGGAGGCGCCGCAGGGGTGAATCTGCACTCGTTTACAAGGAGGAGTCAGCTAAGATTGGTCTCCATGCTTCATAGTCAAAGACAAAACTGAAAAATCTAGGACAGGTCCACCTGCGACTCCAATCTCTTTGAACAATGAAACCGTCAAATCAGTTTCCAGCTTTTACTATCTGGGTTCTATACTTACTATCTCCTCCAATTCTCACACAGAGGTTCTCCATCAGATTGGCATAGCAACATCTGCCATGTGCCGTCTACAACAGATATGGAATCAACATCATCTTAGTATGACAACCAAGTTCAGGATTTATTTGAGCTGTATCCTTCCATACTGTTGTATGGGTGCGAAACATGGACACTACACTGCGCAGAATGGACAAAGCTGAAGGCTTTCTAGACAAAATGTCAACGTCGTATACTGGGCATAAAGTGGCATGACTTCATCTGTAATGCAGATGTTTATGGTTGTTTGGGTCTACAGACTACTAGGGCCATTGTCCGCAGGCGGCGCCTTATGCTTTTCAGATATGTCGCAAGGATGCCACAGGACGTTCCAACGAATGCCGTTCTCCGGGTGGCTTGTAACATCCGGGATAAAATTCCACCAATCGAGGAGTGGAGGCAGCCCAGAGGCAGACCCCCTAGTACATGAGTTTATCAAGTCTGTTCCGATGTTGGACTCTCGGACCATCAAGCCTTTGCAGTTGCGCAGGAATGGACCAAATGGCGAACGATCGCTACGGCCAACTATCTGGCTAAACGACGAAGAAGAAGAAGAATGTTATAGGACTGTAGAGCTAATGGCATCAAAACTTGTAATGGAACCTCTATTTCATCAGTTTTATTTATAAAGATTTCTTCGAAGCTACCATTGTACATTCTGGCATCCCTGTTTATTGACAGAAGCAGCATCCTAGACATCTGGAAAATCTTGTTGCTGTTGCAAAGGCTTGTGACATGGTTGTTTATTTGTATTTGTATTATGTGTTTACCAGGTTCCAGTGGCTAGTATCTGGTCTTTGATCATATTCTGAAAAAGTTGATTAATCACATTCCTAACTGTGAGAGATTCAGCTTTCTTTTCTTCAGAAGCTCCTAGTACTTTAGAATTTTCTGTTTAAATTACTGCTAAAAAATTTGTTCCAAATATACAAACATTATACAGGTCTGTCTCATCTTACGCTGGGGTTACGTTCCGCGGTCAGCGCGTAAAGCGAAAACCGCGTATAGTCAAAATTCCATTGAGTGTAATGGCGGGCGGAATCGCCCGCACTACAGGAACAGTATTTAAATTGTTATTTTTCTCTTTTTTTTATGTTTTTTGTTTGTTTTTGCCGACCACGTAAAGCTGAAATCGCGCATGTTAAATGCACATAAAATGCGACAGACCTGTACCTTTTTCTGCATCTGTTTTTCAGATGTGCTTATAATGTTAATGCACCATTTGTAACTGCTCAATTATAAATGTCTTTTAAATTTGGTGCAAGGAGCTACATAAATAACCAAATCCCCAGAAAACTGTAATTTATAATTGGGGCTTTTCTTTTGGGGGGTTTATTAATTGCATTTTTCAGGGTTTATTTTTAGCAATTTTTGCCTTTTATGTAGATGTCAAAAAATCAGGGTTTTTTCAGGGCTTTCTCTTAGTATATAGTATAATGAGTGATGTATATTACATTGTATAGTATAATATATATACTGTAATAAGTAATCTCTTTGTGATGTTCTCTAGAGCACTTTAACATAGTACTCTTTCACACAGCACTACTTTAAAGCGCACTAGAGAACCTTTGGTGCACTCCAATGGGGTCTGCATGGACCAATTAATGAGTAACACATAAGTGTGCTTTAGAAGTCATGCTCCCATAATCCGTATTACTGCTCCATTTAGACAAACCCTTAGATACAAGTAACCATTTCCAGTGTTTTGCAGGTTTTTTATTGGATACACACAGATTTCTTTTTCTTTAATTGGGGTTGTTTTATCAATGTTGATCAATTAAAACCTAAAATCAGAATACATTATAATTAAATTATAATGATTATAATGCATTCTATTAAATGGTTAGCATTTGTAAAATATGTGAGTCAAGACAAAGGTTGTTTCAGTGGGGAATATTAATTTACAATGAATTGCAATACAGTGGACTTAGTCACAAGAACACAGTTTGGATTTTTTTAGTCAAAAACAGCCTTAGACTGCTTATATTTTTAGTTATCGTGGAATTATTTTCATAGGTCCAAGCCTTGTGCTATAGTAAATCATAGCTATGCTGGGGTTCTCTATTCTAGTGAGTAGATATATTTGTTGTTTGGAGATGCAAAGAAGTATTTTGCAAGAAGTATTAATTTATATAGCTTTAGTGGGTTTGATCTCCCCCATTCCCCCAAAGTTAAATAGTACTTGTCAGTCTCAAAAGTAGATCCAAGGACTGGGTTGAGGTCAGACTGTTGTCCTATTGGTAGCCTTCTGTATTACAGGAAAGCAGATTTCAGTGCCTACTCTTAGTCTTGATCTATAAGGATGCAGAGGTTGGTGGTGTTGTAGAGGCACTTACTTATGGCATCAAAAGCAATCCATTCAGCCAGTTAAGGAGTTGTGTTTAGATATATAGATACATATGTGTATATATAGATATATAGATACATATGTGTATGTGTATATATAGATATATATATATATATATAGAGAGAGAGAGAGAGAGAGAGAGGAAAAAAATCTTATCTGGTCCTTTTTATTCAGGAATATAGTGGCCTAATGTCAAATGTTTTAGCCCACGAAAGCTTATGCTCAAATAAATTTGTTAGTCTCTAAGGTGCCACAAGTACTCCTCGTTCTTTTAGACAGTAGTGTGACACGGATATTCTATCTGTACACAAGTATAAAGCATTGCATGCCAACATTTAAAACATTGTAACATTTCTTTCAGTTTAGCAATTTTCTAATAATTAAATGAGTGTAAGATCGTCAAAGCAGCAAGCACTGCTTTGTATTAAAAGAAGCAGCTCAGGTGAAGTATTGCAACTGAGAATGATGAAAACTAAGATAGGCACTGTTCCTTCTTACTGATGGTTTTAAGCAAAGGGATTTTAATTTGCTTTTTAAATAGAAGCAAACCTTTGCTAAAGCCAAATTTAAAATATTAATTATGGTAATTTGCATTAGTCTAAAAACAGAAGTTGTTACAATCTGATGGAAAACTTTTTTATAAATCTATAGTTCTGTTTACTTCCTTAACTCATTTTGCTGCCTCTATGCTGACCTGAATTTATCAGTTTTGGCAAAGGAAAAATATGTATGCAATATGTTCCCTTTTCCAGCATAAAATGGAGTAAGACCTAATAGTTGTGAAATTGATTCTTTTATTTTACAGAAATCTAGTATTTTTTAGATATTTTTGCAGCATGATAACAAATGTTGGGTTTAAAAGCCCCAAGAGAGCTGAGAAACAAAAAATAAAGTAGGAATATCACAGACAAGTGAATTACATAAATTGAGTGCAAAACTTTCAAAAGGAATAAAGGAATTGGGTGTACAAAACTTCATACTAAGGGGAAAATTGTGCTTGGCTCCTGCACAGAGGCACAAGTCAGAGAAGTGGGTGCAATGTGCCTCCTTTCCTTATGTTCCCATGTTGCAGCTGGGCACAATTGAGATCTTGCACTCACCTAAGTACTAGCCTGTCAAAAAAGGAGTGAGGTAGAAGCCATGGCCTTGCCTCTCTCCTTTGTATCAGCTAGCAAAGCTGATCCCCCACAGAGGGAGTGCACACTACACAATCTTTAAAGGATGGTGCAGCAACTAAACAACTCATCTCCTGGGATTTTTGTGTTTGTGTGTGAAACAATACTTCAATGAGGCCCCGCTGGGAAAATGTACCACCACCCTACCCAACAGTGGGCTCTGTTAAATGTAGGCAGCTCTAAATTCACAAGAGATGCTTATGCTTTTGTGGTCAATAACCAAATCCATTCAGTGAACCTGGCTAACCTACAGGGGCAATCTTAGAGAGAGCTTGGTTAGTATACTTGAAAGTGAGATGGTTCTCTGGAGGCAGGCAGGAATATGAGATCTGTCATGGCTGCCTGCCAGCTTGATCCAATCCATGCATCATAATAAGGAAAAGCAATATTTCTTACTGAAGGAGCCACAGTCTCCATCTCTTTTTGTTTATGTTGGGAATTATACATGATGACCATCTCTCCAGAAGAAATTATGCTTTCATGTCTGACCTCAGTCTTCTTTTTATTGGACCTAATGTGCACAGTTCTCTTAGGAAATATACATTAACTTTTTAGAATACTTGATACTGTTATGTAGACTTTTTAGCACATGTGATGAACCTGGGACTCATTTCATCATGCTGCAATGAAATGAAGTTGTTTGATCAATGCATTTGCACATAGAACCAGTACAGAAGAAAACTCATTGGTGTGTTCAAAAGTAGCAGTCTAAGATTAAACCAAGAACAGCGTGAAGAACTAACATCCCACTCATAATAGGGGTCTACATCACAACTGCCCCCTTGGCAGATCTTAAGAACATGTCTACACTACAGATGTTTAGACTGACACAGCTACGGCACTGCAGCTGTGCTGCTGTAGTGTAGACACTTGCTACAGCGATGGAAGGGGTTTTTCTGTCACTGTAGTTAATCCACCCCCTCAAGAGGCGGGTAGTTAAATTGTCAGAAAAATTCTTCTATCAACGTATACCAGGGCTTAGGTCAGCTTACCTACATCTTTTGAAGATGTGACTTTTTCATACGCCTGAGCAATGTAGCTAGTTCAACCTACATTTTAGGTGTAGACCAGGTCTTAGCCTCTAAGCACTGCACAGGTATAAAAACACTATCGTAATAAACACTGTATAAATTAGGACTGTCGAGCGATTTAAAAAGTTAATCCCGATTAATCACACGATTAAAAAAATTGTGATTAATCACACGATTAATCGTGCTGTTAAACAATAATAGAATACTATTTAAATATTTTGGATGTTTTCTACATTTTTCAAATATATTGATTTCAATTACAACACAGAATATAAAGTGTACAGTGCTCAGTTTATTTTTATTACAAATATTTGCACTGTAAAAAAAAAGTATTTTTCAATTCCCCCATTGCAAGTACTGTAGTGCAATCTCTTTATCATGAAAGTTGAATTTATAAAACAATGTAAAACTTTAGAGCCCACAAGTCCACTCAGTCCTACTTCTTGTTCAGCCAATCGCTCAGAAAAACAAGTTTGTTTACATTTGCAGGAGGTAACGCTGCCCACTTCTTGTTTACAATGTCACCTGAAAGTGAGAACAGGCATTCCCATGGCACAGTTGTAGCCAGCATCACATGATATTTACGTGCAAAATGCCCTAAAGATTCATATGTCCCGTCATGCTTCAACGGCCATTCTAGAGGACATGAGTCCATGCTGATGATGGGTTCTGCTCGATAACAATCCAAAGCAGTGCAGACCGATGCAAGTTCATTTTCATCATCTGAATCAGATGCCACCAGCAGAAGGTTGATTTTCTTTTTTGGTGGTTCGGGTTCTGTAGTTTCCACATCGGAGTGTTGCTCTTTTAAGACTTCTGAAAGCACGCTCCACACCTCGACCCTCTCAGATTTTGGAAGGCACTTCAGATTTTTAATCCTTGGGTCAAGTGCCGTAGCTATCTTTAGAAATTTCACATTGGTACCTTCTTTGCGTTTTGTCAAATCTTCAGTGAAAGTGTTTTTAAAATGAACATGTGCTGGGTCATCATCTGAAATTGTTATAATATGAAATACATGGAAGAATATGGGTAAAACAGAGCAGGAGACATACAATTCTCCCCCCAAGGAGTTCAGTCACAAATTTAATTAACGCATTATTTTTTAACGAGCGTCATCAGCGTGGGGGCGTGACCTCTGGATTGGTGGCCAAAGCATGAAGCGGCATACGTATGTTTAAATACCTTGCAATGCCGGCTACAAAAGTGCCATGCGAACGCCTGTTCTCACTTTCAGGTGACACTGTAAATAATAAGCAGGCAACATTATGTCCTGTAAATATAAACAAACTTGTTTGTCTTTGCGATTGGCTGAACAAGAAGTAGGACTGAGTGGACTTGTAGACTCTGAAGTTTTACATTTTGTTTTTGTAGTTTTACATTGTTTTTGTTTTGCAGTTATGTAACAAAAAAATAATCTTCATTTGTAAATTGCACTTTCACGATCAAGAGATTGCACTACAGTACTTATGAGGTGAACTGAAAAATACTATTTCTTTTGTTTAGCATTTTTAGAGTGCAAATATTAGTAATCAAAATAATAATATAAAGTGAGCACGGTACAGTTTGTATTCTGTGTTGTAATTGAAATAAATATATTTGAAAATATAGAAAAACATCCAAAAATATTTAATAAATCTTACTTGGTATTTTATTGCTTAACAGTGCAATTAAAACGCCGAGTAATCTCAATTAATTTTTTGAGTTAATCACGAGTTAACTGTGATTAATCGACAGCCCTAGTATAAATGTCATTATATAGACCTCTGCCTCCTTCCCGCTTTGCCATTTCAGCCTCTAAGGTACATTACTGAGGTACAGAGAGGAAAAGTGAATTTTACAAGATCACAGAATAGGTCATTTGCAGAGTTGGGAATAGAATCTACTTTGAAGTGTCCAACTTTTGCTGCAATGTCTTTGACACCCCCAGATTAGATATTTTGCTGTAATTATTGTGATTCTTGATACATATGGCCAGGGTTAAATCGAGTGGCAAATTTGATGGTCAGGAAGCATTTTCCTCTGGGTATACTGGCAGTGACATTGGGAAATTTATTGTGTCTTCCTTTGGAGCATTGAGCAGGAATCGCCCATTAGAATAAGGTGAACCTCATTCCTTCCCTTCTTCTATCTTTCTAAGTATATGTCAAAATATGTGAGTGTTCTGTACATTGATTCGTCTAATTTTACACTTTTTCTATTTGTGTGATCATTCTGATGAGTGTGTATTGTAAACCAGACAGCAATATTTTTCGGACAAAATGTTCCATTATAATTTTTATTATTTTAAACTTCTTGCCATTTGCTTAGCACTTTAACATGTTTAATTTTATTTTTGCCAGTTTCTGGCAGACATGGAAAATAATGCCCTCTTTAAGGATGACATTGAATGTCAAAAACTCATTATGGAAGCAATGAAATACCATCTGTTGCCCGAGAGACGACCCATGTTACAAAGTCCTCGCACAAAGCCTAGAAAGTCTACAGTAGGAGTGTTGTTTGCAGTTGGAGGAATGGATGCAACAAAAGGTATTGGTTTACATAATATTAGTTGATGACAATGTATATTGAAAATCAGTTGAGTAGAGTTTTGTAATAATATATTTATTAGATATGTATGTAGGATACAAATTAAAACATTCAAAGGCTATACATTATAATGTACAAAATTCACATATCTACTGATGTTTTTTTACTTCAGTAATACACATATATAGCAATAAAAATATTACATGTATGCAGGAAGCTGAGTTATGGTTGTTGTAAACCTGTAATGGGATCGCTTCACTTCTGTTCATTTAGATGTTCAGTCAAATGAATGGAAAATCACCTCTGTTCACTTGAATGTTAATTAACATGGTTAAAAACTTAAGGAAGTTGTACATAAAAATGTTATTAATGAAGACTTGAATACAAACAAAAATAAGTGAAAGCTGCTACAGAATATTTAACTCATACCCTTATTGACTATTAAAGCATTCTATCAAGGTGTCTCAGAATAGTACTTTTATGAGCTTTCATACTGTGTGGTGATAACTAGAAACATTTTAGTGAGTTATGAATATCATGGGAATTAGAACACATTTTCATTCATTCTTAGTTTGTGTATTAATTAACATTATATTAATACAGATTATACGAATGATATTAGTTGTATATCTATAGACTGTGAATATATATAGTGACAAAGCTCTGTCCTTGTCTCCGTGGGTCCTGCGTTTCCTGACGGATTTTGCTAGCCTCAGAGGCTCACTATGACCCTACTCTTAACCCTTATCTCGCTAGAGACAAGGGTCACAGTCTACTGAGCCATTTTCATCATAAGCCAGCGAGGGAGGTGAGGAGAAGCTATCCTCCCTTGCACAGTCTCTGTTGTCTCCCAGTCTCAGTGATTAATCAGGGGGCAAAGGGGGGGAGCCCGGGCCCGCCCTCTACTCCGGGCTCCAGCCCAGGGACCCTTATAGTATCAGCTATGGTAGCTGACCTTTTAGGAATAGGACACGTACAATTCCCTGGGCTACTTCCCCACAGCAGCCCCCACTTCCTCAAGCTCCACTTCACCCTTACCTCAGGGCCTCCTTCCTTGTACCTAGTATGGTGTATATAGCTCAGTCTCTCCAACAGCACAACTTCTCACAGCTCCTGACATGTGCGCCCACCTGACTAACTGGGAGGCTTTTAACTAGTTTCAGCCAGCCCCTGATTGGCTTCAGGTGTCCCAATCAACCTAGCATCCTCCCTGCCTTCTGGAAAGCTCTTAATTGGCCCCAGGTGTCTTAATTGACCTGGAGCAGCTGCCATTTACTTATTCTGGTACCAGGGATTTGTTTAACCTGGGGCTAATATATCTATCTCCCACTACTTTTCTATAGCCATCTGGCCTTGCCCCTTCACAAAATATATATATATATATAAACCTGCATTTTTTCACAGAACTTCAGATTTTGTTCTAAATATTATGATATGAGGTTAATCTTAATACCTAAATATAGTTCCATCAGGTTCATTTTATGTCACTTCCTGAATTTTTAATGGTCTTTATAGGTTTAATCCAGCAAGGATGTTGAGCATTCTGGCTCTTACCCTTCAAAACATTTAATTTTTTTTTGCTTAAAAATTAAATAATATAATTAAAATTAAAATTAAAAAATAAATAAAGAATACTACTTGCATTTGAAAGTTAAGCATATGCTTAAGTGAATTTCAGGATCAAATCCAGAGGGCTCAGCAGGTTGGAGGATCAAGCCTTCTGCCAGTAATTTAAATAGAACACTTACTGCAAATAACTGTTCTCTTTGACTATAACTTGTATATATTACTGTTAAGGAGCTACAAGCATTGAAAAATATGAACTGCGTACCAACATGTGGACTCCTGTAGCAAATATGAATGGGAGAAGGTTACAGTTTGGAGTTGCAGTATTAGATGATAAGTTGTATGTTGTTGGTGGTAGAGATGGACTGAAGACATTGAATACTGTGGAGTGCTACAACCCCAAAACAAAAACTTGGAGTGTAATGCCACCTATGTCCACACATCGGCATGGCCTTGGTATGTATAACTTCAGAATTTTTAAAATGCTAAACCTATGATTGGTTAAGAGCAGTTAAAATCTCTCTTTAAAGCTTATTTGGTTTTATCTTGATACTAGCCTAAATCTGAACTCTAAAATCAGCTAAAATTAAAGTGACAAATTATTTTGATTGATTTGCTGTGGAACATATTTAATATTGGCAGCCAAAAGAGGATGTGATTTGTATTTATTTTAAAGGTGCATCTTTTTTGGTAGGGGTAATGGGAAAGTGATGCCCTTTGTTTTTCCAGGAAGCAGTTGTTTCTCTCTGTTTTTTAGGGGTAGCTGTATTGGAAGGTCCTATGTATGCTGTAGGAGGGCATGATGGTTGGAGCTACCTGAATACAGTAGAAAGATGGGATCCACAGGCTCGTCAATGGAACTTTGTAGCCAGTATGTCAACTCCAAGGAGCACTGTTGGTGTAGCAGTATTAAATGGAAAGTAAGTAAAGGCATTTTCTTGAGAAATAATTTGGTCCAATTTTTGTTTACATTAATTTTTTAAATGTAGCTTTAGAAATATTTTAAAATGAGTGTATTGCTCATGAAAGATGTTAGTTGATAGTACTGGGAACAGAAGTCCTCTTCTTATAGAAAAAGTACAGCATTGACTATGCGCAAGCTTCCCCATCACACCCCAATGTGCTTCAGTGCTGTGAAGGAGGAGCCATCTCTAAGGGCAAGCAAGCAATTCTATCTCCTTATTAATGAAGTCCCTGGCACCTTTGCTGAGGGCACCAGTTGGAGTTCTAGTTTCTGTTAGTGTTGAACCTATGTATTGATGAAAATTAACTTTTTGTAACTCTGCAAATGGCAAAATAATGAAATTTGCCAAAACCAAACTTTAATACATACAGGTAATAGTTTCTTCTTCTTTGGCTTTTGTAGTTTAGAACTACATTTTCAAAGCCATGACCTAATTAAAGCAAAATACTTCAAGTCACACAATTATTTTTTTGAAAAACAAGACATGTTCAAGTTCTCATGTTTTTAGAAGAATGAAAGCACAAAGTTTACTAACTAAACCAACAAAGACTTGCACTAGTCCATATTTTTAGAAGTAGAAAAAGGCTTCTAAAATATATTAAGTGTTTTTATTTCTGCCACTTGTCCATGTCTGTAGTAAAGAATCCACATAACATCCATCTATAGCTGTGCAGTACAGTTTTAGCCTATACTATAGATTATGTAGATATGGGTGTAGAATAATCCATTTTAAAGACTATTAACTCCACTCGCACTAAAGAGAAATGTAACTATAAGATATGGGCTGAAAATCTCCCTAACCTTTTGCAGGTGAAATTGGTAATGGAAGGTGATTTTTGCAGAGTTTCCATTAGAACCTTCACTAAACACACACATTTTTCACAGGTAGAAACAGAAAGAATTTTTAAAAGTGGTTAGTTTGTCCAATCATAAAGTCAGCTCATAAAGATGATATTAATCAATTGTATGATCTTGCTATAAACACAAATGCTCAAATATATAAAGAACCATAGAAGAGGTGGAAGATGTGAAAAAAACCTGTCAAGAACCATAGAAGTAAGAAATGGGGGTGAAAAAAGTTCATATACTACCTCTCCCTGTCATTGCAGAATTGTTCATTACTGTACATTTTCTAGTATCTTGTCCAGGCTGGTTTTGAAAGTCTTGGGCAATGGGGATTCTTCTTCAAGTAGATACATCCATGTTGTTCCACTTAAGTGTGTGCACACCCAGCGCACCAGAGCCAGAGAAATTTGCCTCGCAGTATCTGTAGAGGGGTGGTTCAGACCTTGTGCTTCCCCTGGCAACATGAGGGGATGCTGCTTTGGCCCTCTCTGAGGCCAGGGTCTACACTACTGCTGCCAGACGATCTAAGCTTTGCATTTTGAGTTACGTTCGTAGCGTAACTCAAGTCGACGTAGAGCTATGTCGACGGGAGACGCTCTCCCGCCAACATTGCTTCCGCCTGTCATTGAGGCGGAGTACAGAAATTGATGGGAAAGTGCTCTCCCATTAATTGAGCGTGTCTTCACTAGACCCACTAAATAGATGCTGCTGCATCTATTGTAGCAGCGCCAATTTAGCTTTGTAGTGAAGACAAGTCCTTCTTACTGCCTGTGGCTGGACCTGGAGTCTGCGTGGTCTTAGCTTCACAACCCCCCTTCAACTAGTTTAGTTTTTTCTTGTTGTATATTGTTAGTAGTACCCTGTTAGCTAGAATAGTGTTAGTTGTATTAGTTTAATTTTCCTCTGTGCCACTCTAACCAGCATTTAAACCAGAGGTGGCCAACCTGAGCCTGAGAAGGAGCCAGAATTTACCAATGTACATTGCCAAAGAGCCACAGTAATACATCAGCAGCCCCCCATCAGTTCTCTCCCCCCCCCCCCGCGCCTCCCACCCACCCGCAGCCCCGCCAATCAGTGCCTCCACCTCCCTCCCCGCACCTCCCGATCAGCTGTTTCGTGGCGTTCAGGAGGCTCTGGGGAGGGGAGGGGGATGGAGTGAGGGCACGGCAGGCTCAGGGGAGGGGGCAGGAAGGGGTGGAGTGGGGACAGAGCCTGTGGCAGAGCCAGGGGTTGAGCAGCGAGCATCCCCCGGCACATTGGAAAGTTGGCGTCTGTAGCCTTATCCCCAGAGTCGGTGCCTATACAAGGAGCCGCATATTAACTTCTGAAGACACCCCTGGGTGTCTGTTGAGTCCAATACCGACAATGGAGATGTTGGTACTGACTGTTACCACATCAGCAGTGTACCAGGCAGCTACAGACCTCTGATTTTTGTTTCCAGCATCTCTTTGGTCCAGGACTTTGCCAGTGCTGTGCCATCTATTGCCCCGTCGACTGAACTAGCTGCTGAACCCTCAGGTCTGTCAGCACTGCCCCCATTTTCCCTTTCACAGGTTGTGGAAGCAGGGCCGCTACTGGGATCAGTATGAGGGACCTTGGTACCGGGAATCTCCTTGGCATCGCTGTAGTCAGCACAGCGAATGTTACCATGGTGGTTTTCACCACCCTCCACATCTGTACCATCAGACACTCTGGTACCTCTGCTGACTTCAGGATTGATGCCTCTTCTGGCACCAGTTTGCTCAGTACCAGCAGTACTGCTTCCATCAGCAGCACCACTTCCTGCCTCATTCTGGGCAATGGACAAGTCAGACCAGTTACTCAATCCCCCTGCTCTCGCTCCACCCTTATCTCCAGGATCCTGAGGCTCCTCAGTGTCTGACTCGGGGTCATTATCCTCCCATTTTCCATCTCCTGAGCAGCATTGGGGCTGTTGATGGACCATTACAGGTACCGGGATTGGCACTCATCTTGTGGTCAGGATGGAGAGTCCGGCATCTACTGGCCAACAATGCCTTATCCATGTCAGTGGCCTCCATGGAATCCATGGAGTGCTCCTTGGTTGCAGAGCTCCCGCTGTTCATCTTGATCAAAGGTGAAATTGTTGGCCAGGTCGGTGATGGTGACTGTCGATCTGCTGCAGGCCTAGGCACAGTGGTCCTTCTCCCTGCAGTGTCTCCAGAGTCAGGGCTGGCTTTAGGAAGTGCGGGGCCCGATTCGACAGGGCCCCGGCAGGGATGACTCACCCGGCAGTGTTCCGGGTCTTCCGCGGCACTGAAGGACCCGCCGCCGAAGACCCGGTAGGGAACCGCCCAGTGAGTACATCTCCGACCGCCCCCCATGTCCTGCCCCCGACTGCCCCCCTCAGAAACCGCAACCCATCAGCTCTCCCCCCGCTCCTTGTCCCCTGACCACTCCTTCCCAAGACCACCCACCCTAACTGCCCCCCAAGACCCCCCACCCTACCCAATTCGCCCTGTCCCCTGACAGCCCCGACCCCATCCACTACCACGCCGACAGACCCCCGGAACTCCCACGCCTACCCAACCCCCGCCTTCCCCATCCCCTGACCGCCCCCCCCAGAACCTCTGCCCGATCCAACCCCCCCCCACCCGCTCCCTGTCCCCGGGACTCCCTGCCCCTGCCTTATCCAACACCCCCCCACCCCGGCCGCGGTCTCTTACCATGCCGCTTACCCACGCTGGGGCCCGGGCAGCCGGGGCCGCTGGGCTGGGGCTGGAGGGAGCCGCTCGGCTGGGGCCTCCTCGCGCCCCACCCCCACCCCAGTTTACCTGCCGCTGCTTGTTTCCAGGCTTCCCGCGCAAACATCTGATTCGCAGGAAGCAGGGGAGGGGGAGGAGAAGGGGGCGGAGCATTCAGGGGAGGAAGGGGAGGTGAGCTGGGGGCGGGGCGGACAGCTGCTGGAGCTTGGGAACCGGCTCCAGCTCACCATTGGGCATGGGGCCCTCTTAGGCACGGGGCCCGATTCAGGGGAATCGGGGGAATCGGCCTAAAGCCGGCCCTGTCCAGAGTCATCCTTTCTCAATCTGTCAGCCCTGGAATAGGATCCAGCTTTAGCCTTGCCTTCATCTCTGGATGATTCCATGCATTCTGGTTCATCCTGCGCTTTGGTAGTGGAGGATCTTAAGGTGTTGCTGCATCTCTCAGTATCCAAGCAGAGCTCTTACAAGAGAACACCTACAAATTAGTGGATATCCTGCAGCTGTCTGCTCTTGGGAGAGTCGCCCTCCCTATCAAGGATGTGTTCCATGAACTGGCTAAGGCCCTCTGGAGCATGCCACCTTTGGTATCGCCTGCGGCTAAGTGCATGAGAAGCGCTGTTTCATTCCCTTGAAGGTATTTGAGGGGTTTTACTCCCATCTGGCCCCAAATTCTCTAGTTGTAATTGCAGAGAATGACAGAGCCCGGCAGGACAGGTTTAAGTCCACCCCCAAGGATAGGGATTCCAAACGAATGGACTTCATGGGCAGGAAGATTTACACCTTCCCTTCCCTACATATATGGATTGCTAACCAGCAAGCCTTGCTGTCCAAGTATGATTTTATTAACTGGACAGCTATGTCAAAGTTCGCAGACCAGCTGCCTGAGGCCTCGTGAGAAGAACTTCAAGTATTTGTAACTGAGAGCTCCTTGGTGGCTAAGACATTCTTGCAGTCCGCACTAGACGTCATGGACCATATTAGAAACTCAGTGGTTCACATACTGACAATACCACCACAATGTACTATGTGAACAAAGACGGGGGAGCGCACCCCAGGTTGCTCTACCTAGAGGTGACCAGGCTGGGGCAGTTCTGCATCAAGGAGAACATTATTCCAAAAGCCATACACTTGCCCGGGGTTCAGAATCATCTTGTGGACTCTCTCAGTAGTTATTTTTCTCTGAGTCATGACTGCTCCCTGAAGACCAGTGTTCTCCAGGTCATCTTCACAGTTTTGGGCATCCCAACGATTGACCTGTTTGCTACAAGGGACAATGCAAAATGTCATCTGTTCTGCTCTCGAGGGAGCTTCAGTCCAGGCTCCCTGTCTGATGTTTTCCACCTCAGCTGTCAGTTGGCTGTCTTGTACGCCTTTCCCTTGATCTCAATCATCCCTCATGTCATCAAGCTCAAGGCAGATTGGGCCAAGATCATTCTCATTGCTCCGATGTGGCTCAGACAGTGCTGGTTCTCCAACCTTCTCGTATTGTCTCTTCAGCCTCCCATACTGCTTCCTCCCCATCCCATCTTACTCACTCAGAGCTAAGGCTGCACCTTGCATCCTGTGCTCAGCTCCCTGTATCTCACGATGTGGCTGTTGCATGGCTGAATAAGGAGGAAGAGTAGTGTTTGGTGGCTGGCCAACAAGTCCTCCTTTAGAGTAGAAAACCTTCCACCAGGCTGGCATATTCAGTGAAATGGAAGTGATTTTCAGTGTGGTCATTAGCCTGTGGAATCCAAACAATGCTGGTCTCTATCCAGGACATTTTGGAGTACTTGCACTTTCCATCATTGAGGCTTGCATTTAGTTCATTCAAAATGCACATGGCAGCCATATTGGCATGTCTTCCCCCGATTCAGGGAAGATACGTCTTCTCCAATGCCATGGTAGCAAGATTCTTAAAAGGCTCCTTCATCTACATCCTCCTGTCCACGAGCTGATTCCTTTGTGGGACCTTAACTCAGTCTTAGTGGCCTTAATGGGACCTCCATTCAAGCCCTTGGCATCTTGTCCCTTTCCACTTTTGTGCCAGATAACTGTGTTCCTCATAGTGATAACATCTGCAAGGAGTGTGAGAGCTGAAGGCTCTGATGGCAGAGCTTCCCTATACACAATTCTGCAAAGACAAAATGACTTTATGACTGCATTCAAAATTTTGTCTGAAGTGGTTTCTCACTTCATATTTATCTGTGTTCTTTCCCAAGCTGCATTCATCTCTGGAGGAGCAGTGTTTCCATATTTTAGATGTCAGGCAATGTCTAGCCTTTTATCTGGACAGCTCTAGATCATTTTGTGTTTCACCTTGTTTGTGTCATATGCGGATCTCATGAAGATTCAAGCGATCTCTTTGCAGACAATCTCCAAAGGGATAACATCCTGCATCAAGACTAAATATGAAATAGTTTTGGTTACACCCTCTCAGCAGGTGCGAGCTCATTCTACAAGGGCACAAGCAAAATCCATTGTGTTCCTCAGTGATGTTTCTATATTGGACATTTGCAGGGCTGCTACATGGTCATCAATACATATGTTCACGAATGATTATACCATAACTGCATCTGCCCTGGAAGAAGCAAACTTTGGTAGAGAAGTCATTCAATCCTTGTTTAGGTAGACTCCAAACCCTGCTTCCTGGACTGAGGGAGGGCTACTGCTTGTGAGTCACCTAAGTAGAATACTTGGCTGCATCTACTTGAAGAAGAAGAAGAAGAAACCGTTACTTACTATAGCTGTGCTGTAACTGTAGTTCTTTGAGCTGTGGTGCGGACATGCATTTCACCACCCACCCTCTGTCCCCTCTGCAGCGGAGTATTGTTTTGGGGCATTCGGGGGAGGGTCAGGGTAGCGTTGTCTCATGTAGCCAGGGGAGGGACTATGGCCATGAAGTACGAATGCCACCCCTCTACGGGTACTGCTAGGCAAATTTCTCCAGCTCCAGTCGGCTGGATGCGCACATACCTAAATGGAATACACGTCTGCATCACATCTTGAAGAACCACAGTTATAGTAAGTAACCATTTCTTCCACCACTTCATGTGGAGGACTTTTCCACAGTTTGATAATTATCACTATCCGGAAGCTTTTCTTGATATGCAACTTAATTTTTTTTCTGTCTTAATTTTATCCAGTTGCTCCTAGTTACAATCTGTGTGCTGCACTTAAAAAATGGCGCTTCCCTCCTTGGTGTTCACATCCTTCAAATAGTTGTAGATTGTTATCATAACACTCTTAATCGTCTCTTGAGCTGTATCTGTACTGGGGATATTTGTACCCAGATAACTATACTGATGCTGCATCAATACACGTAATCCCCAGTATAGAGAGGCCCTTAACCAAGTTGCACATTTACTCTTTAAATTTTCCTTACAAATCAATCCCCCCAGCATTATCATTATTATTATTTTTGTTATCTGAACTCTCTCCAATTTGTCTGTCTTTCTAGTAATGAGGTGCCCATACCTGAATGTGATATTTCAGATGCATAAAGAGGGTACCTCCTTGCTCCAAATCCTAATGTGATGCTTCTGCATTAGCAGCCCAAAATTCTATTGACCCTTTTTCTTTGCAGTATCACATTGCAGATAAGTTTACATCTGATTTAACAAGGTACTTAAGCACATGCCTAACATAAGCATGTCAATAGTTCCATTGATGTCAATAGAGGTACTCATGTGTTTAAAGTTAAACACATGCTTAAGTAAATTGCTGAATCAGGGCTTAGGTACCTATCCCTATCTAAGGGTATGTCTACACTACCCGCCAGATCTAGTCTAGTCTAGACGCGATAAATCAACCCCCGAGTGCTCTCCCATCAACTCCTGTAATCCACCACTGTGAGAGGCGCAGGCAGAGTCGATGGGGGAGCGGCGAGTAGGTCTAAGTACGTCGACTTCAGCAACGTTATTCATGTAGCTGAAGTTGCGTAACTTAGATTGATTCCCCCCGCCCGAGTAGACCAGGCCTCAGTATTTTACCACTTACTGTACCTATGATCCTTTAGGCAAGTTTTTAGTCCCTGTGACTGTTCATATTTGTGGCAGTTTGATTTCATTCTGAGGGTAAAAAATCATTGGATATTATGTCAAATGGTTTACTAAAACCCCCGAAATATTACATATACCTCAAGTTTGTCTGTCAAGATTTATTCTTCATTAATCCATGTTACTGACTGTCTAAAGTTTGTTATCCTACAGATGTTTAGTAATTTTTAAAATAGAGACAGAGGTTAAAATTCCAGTGTTTGGAATGTTTATTTTACACTATTTCTCAAAACATTTTCATTATGTTCTCCAGTTACTTGCTCATCAAGTTCTTTGAACAATCGTCTCCACTTTCACTGGGACATGACTTACATAGTAGGTTACTATTTTGTAGTGTATTCAGTCTTAAGAGGGAATTAAAACAATGAGACTAGTGAGGACTATTTGGTCTACCATGTTTTGAAAAGTGATGTTAATTTGAAACATGAAAGTATATTGGTTCCTACTAAAAAACTGGTATTTGTCAAACGTTACTTCACAATGGTATCTGAGATATCAGTTATTTCCATGTTTAGTATAGGAAAAGATGTGCATGGTAATTTTTTGCAAATGCTGACAATATAATAGTTACCATTTATAGTACCTGCTGATTCGATTATTCAGACTGTATCATTCTCTGGACCAGATGAAACCATTTTGAATAATGGCACTTCAGGATGCCTTTTGAATTGTACTTCAAGAGCAATATCACAGATTAAACTTACTAGCTTTTACTGATGTGTTGACTTCTTCATTAGAATACTTCCTGGAGTGCTATTCTTCAAAATAAGAGCATTGGGTATGTAGCATACCCACAATTCTGTCTGCTGTTTGCGGATTGCTCATGGATACCATGAAAGTTGCCCATATCTGACCATCGTTATTAATTTCTGAGTTTTTCTTCAGGTTCACCGGTCATGTAGTGCATCTAACACTGGATTTCTCCTTCCATTCTTAAAGTAGTACCTTAATTGTTCATCAGTTTGAAAAGCTGTTACTAGAACGAGCCAAAAACCTTTGTGTATTAGAAAAGGGCAAACTACACCATCTAGTGGATGTGAGGACATTATCAAGAGCTAAAATTTGGAGGCAGAATGTTTTTTTTTAAACGGGTAAAACAAGGCTTTGATATGGCCCTGTCATTTTGAATTTCTCTGTACCATGTTTTAAAGAGGCATATCAAACCTCAATACAAAGCACTTTCTTTCTTCAGTATGCCCATTCTACAAGGGGGAACAGCCAGCTGGGATTTAGGCAAAAGTGTACAGTATTTAAACAGATACTTTTTGGTATTTAGTTTCCTGGAGATCATGCTGGATGTTCGGATTTTATTATGAGATGCCCTTATTGAGTTTAATTTTTTTGAAGGAGTACTGATTCTGACTCTTCACCAAAATTATGTTATGCAGGTTCACCATCTGCAATCTGTACTGCTACTGAATAATATACCCAGTTGTGTTTAAAATAAAACAGAGAGGACATGGAAGTTGGGGTTACTCACTGTGGAGGAGTTACATTTTCTTTCCTTTTTCAAGTGCAGCTCCATCAGCTTTATGCTCTGTCCTTCCTTCCCTCTTAAACTAGGGTAGCAACTTCTTCATTTTCTTTTTCCTATAATCAGACTGAAATGCAGAAAACTTCAGCGAGCATGCCACTGCTAAGGGAAGGGCTAGACAATTTTATCTCAGCCCAGAGTGGATGCTACCCTGCTATGCTGAGGGAGCTGCACTAAAGAAAGGAAACGGGCTACCTCCATGGTGAATAATGTACAGGGCCAGTGCAACCCATTAGGCGACCTAGGTGGTCGCCTAGGGCACTAGCATTTGGGGGGCGGCATTTCGGGTCCTTCAGTGGCAACCGCGGTGGCCAGATCTTCGGCCGCCCCGGTCGTCGTCGGCATTTAGGCGGAGGGAGCTGGGGCAGGGGGGCGCGGGGAGGGCCTCCTGCAGCAAGTAAGGGGCGGGGGCGGCATGCAGGGGAACCGCTCCCCGCCCCAGCTCACCTCCGCTCCGCCTCCTCCCCTGAGCACGCCGCCCCGCTCTCCTTCTCTCCCTCCCAGGCTTGCGACGCCAAACAGCTGATTGGTGCCGCAAGCCTGGGAGGTGGGAGAAGTGGAATGGCGACGGCATGCTCGGGGAGGAGGCGGAGCAGAGGTGAGCTGGGGCGGGGACCTGCCGCATGGCTCCCCAGGCCGGGGGGAGCTGCCGTGGGGGGGGGCACCTCAGGGCGGAGGGGGAGAGTTGCCGCGGGGGGGCGCCTCAGGGCGGAGGGTGGGGGAGCTGCCACAGGGCGAGGGGGCGAGGGGCGCAAGATGGAAGTTTCGCCTAGGGCGCGAAACATCCTTGCACCCACCCTGATAATGTAACTTTTAAATTGTATTTGGGAGCTTTGTTTTGGAGCAGTAGCCTATTGTGATAGCATGCTACCAGTACTGAGGAAAACTAAAATGTATTAAATAGTTGCTAAATTATCTAACTGGTCCCTTTAATGTTGCAGTATATATGATTTCAGGAAGAAGATATATTTAAAAAAATTTAAATCCATGACTTTTATTGCATATGGGTAAACATTTTCAAAAGTACATAAGTGACTTAGACTCTTTAAACACTTTTGAAACCAAGACTTAAGTTACTATTGAAAATGGGACTTGGGCTCCTAAGTCACTTAGGTATAGAACTGGGTGAAATGTTTGGACTAATAGTTTATTCATTGAAAAACACAGTTCAGTGGACTATTCAGTGGACTATTTGTGAATGTGACATGAATTCATTCAATAGTTTTAGCCCAAAAAATATTTTTTGGGACTTCAACATGAAACTATTATTTTTTTTGATTCACCAAAATGTATTGCAATTTTTGGATTCAGTTCAGGTCAAACTAAAAAAATTTTGATTCCCTGCCCGTGCCCTCGGAACTGCCAGCAAACCAAAAAATCAGCTATTCACCTAACTTTGTTTAGAGTAAAAAATTTCAATAGGATGAAATTTCCATAGGATGGATCATAAGTGCTTCATTAAGGACATCACATGTGTTGACAAGTATTTTAAATGCTTGATTATCGTTATTATGTGTTTATAATGACCGAAAGAAAAAGATTAAAACAAAACCTTATCTTCCATCTGAGTCCTAGTTGTAGAACCTTCCACTGAAATTTCAAGACCTTCGAACTTTTTTTCTTAACAAATTTGAGAGATTCCTCAGCCACAATCATCTGTCACATGAAGCTTACATCCTTTGCATTTGAAAAGTTTGAAAAAAAGAGTGTTATGCAATTCTTACTGAAATCATTATTCTGCTATTTGGAACAGAGGTAAACTTTTTTTAGCTTAGGACCAGTTAAAATTGGCTTTTTCTATAAAGATTGAAAAAATAAATGTTATTAAAAAATCTTAGGATCATAATAACATGCAGGACAAAAGACAAAAAACAATCATGAAGGCTAGACAGTGAAAAGTGGGTCAGATAAATTCAATATTATTAAAAATATCTAATTATTTCAAAGATACCATTTGAAAAAAGCTATCTTCCCAATCCCCAGATCATTATCTATTTCTCTGTTATATTTTTCTCCACCCCTTCAAATTCATTCTAGCTAATTTTATTTTCCTGAATAACCATGTGTAAAAATGTATCTATAAATGAGGAAATACTATTACTGTAATATTTATTTTATGAGTTCAGTTGGTTTCTTTTCTTTACAGACTTTATGCAGTTGGTGGTCGGGATGGAAGTTCTTGTCTCAAATCTGTGGAATGTTTTGATCCTCATACTAATAAATGGACTCTCTGTGCTCAAATGTCAAAGAGAAGAGGAGGTGTGGGAGTAACTACTTGGAATGGATTCCTGTATGCTATTGGTGGGCATGATGCTCCAGCATCAAACTTGACATCCAGACTGTCAGACTGTGTGGAAAGGTAATACCTAGATGAGGATAGTGCTGGTGAAAAAATGTGGCATGATTTTCACAAAGAGCTGTAATGAGAACCTGTTAAAATGGTCATATAATTTTAATACTAGTAAATATGTAGACACATACCATGTAATCAAAACATTATTTATAATATGGTTCATATCCAACAGAGTAAAAATACCATCTTATTGCACTTTATCCAGAAAAATTATTTTGTTTTCTAACAACCTCACTGAAGGATTCAGAATTCATTTTAAGAAAAACTTTTAATCAAGATGCTTACAAACACTAGTGTTTCACCCAAACTGGCCTTTCACAAGAGACAGAACTTTCTCCATTCATAAGGTAACTTTTAAATGAGTTACCATTCAATTTCTGTCCAATCCTTTAATGTCACCACTTTCCTGGTTCCCCTTGATATTATGGAAAAATCAGGTATGTCCACCATTCGTGAGTAATGCAATCATCCCAAAGTTGAAATGGATTGATAGAAAATGGTTATTGGAATAAGTTTGGGATGACTGCATTACTCACAAAAGGCAGAACTAGATGTGAATTATACAGGTCTCATCAAACAAGTGACAATTATAGTAAAAACTTTATACTGCGCAATCATATATTTTCTCTTCACTGGTGTCAGGTATCCAGATCTCTGAAATATCCTGTTATGGGCATACTAAGCCAGCTGAACTTTTTCCTGATACAACACACTCCCTGTTTACTAGGGGGGCAGATTTTCAAAATCACCTAAGAAACACAAGCCTCAGTGAAAGTCAATGGGACTTATGCTAAATCCTGTAGGATTTTTTTTTTAAATCTCCATCCTGAACTGTGTTTAGCACTACCATTTCAGAAATGAAAGGTATTTCAGGATGAGAGCCATCTTCTTCCCCTGGACTTGATCCCTTCAAACTCTCTTGCTCCCAAGAGGCTACCAGTCTCTTCTTTCCTATGACTTCCCACAGCCTTTTCTGTGACTCTTGAGCCCACTCCTTTATTCACAGATTTCTTTTGTTTGAGGCTCCAGTTCAGAAACCCTTCCAGCTAAGCCCCAGAAATGCTGCTTTCAAGCTTTTAGTGCACTAATGCTGTGCACCTGAAAATGAAATGTAGAAGTTGCAGGACCAAGGCCTTGCAGAAAGGCTTGCAGATACGCAGCCCCATCCCAGCACAAATTAGATTTTAGAAGGAGATGGGAAGTGCTAATGCTTGAAGAAAGGTCATGGGAAAGATGTGCATCAGTTTTTGCCCAAATGTCACCTGATGAGGTTGACATTTCAGTTCTGAAACAGGATTATGAATGACATGATATTCATAAATAGCATCTAGAAAAATTTATAAAATAGGTTAAAATGTATTACTAAATGATCTTTAAAAAGCAACAGAGAGTCCTGTGGCACCTTTAAGACTAACAGATGTATTGGAGCATAAGCTTTCGTGGGTGAATACAGTCTTAAAGGTGCCACAGGACTCTCTGTTGCTTTTTACAGATCCAGACTAACACGGCTACCCCTCTGATACTTAAATGATCTTTGTTAGGCCAAATTTTAATTAGGAAGTTGGAATAAAATTGCTACAGTACATGTGTTTTGTTTATTTCTAATTTGCTCTCTCCTTCTAAATCAGTGGGATGGAGGTGTTGAAATGTCTGCAAAACCAGCATAAAATAAATTTAATGCAAATATAGTAATCTAAAAATTAGCTTAATAAAATTCACTGTGAAGTTTGTGAATGCTTGTTTGCTACTGTGCACTGTGATAGGTTTTCAAGACCATCACATTGGTATATAAATCAATTATATAAATCAAATTGACAAACACTTTGTATAGTTCATAATTCACTATCTTTCAGTACATAATGCACTTTGCCTGCTGCATAAGTTTCAGGCAATGCTTCCACACTATGACTCTACATGAATAAGATGTGTGCTTCCAACAGAGACCTGCTGCACTAAAGAAAAAGGTGCCAGAAAGACACTCAAAACTCATTACATCTTTGCATCTCATGCAAAGAAATCAACACCAATTTCATCCCCCAAACTCACTTTCGTGGTTTTGGATACCTTCTTAGCGAGGGATATATTTTCTTTTGCTAGTCGTGTGCCTTAAAAGCATTTTATTAATGTGATTCCCTCAAGAAATTTATGTTTCTGTTTTCTTGGCATTGTGTCTTGTAACCAGGGCCAGCTCCAGGCACCAACACAGGAAGCAGGTACCTGGGGCGACCAATGGAAAGGAGCGGCACGTCCGGGTCTTCGGCAGCAATTCAGCGGCAGGTCCCTCAGTCCCTCTCGGAGGGAAGGACCAGCCGCCGAATTGCTGCCGAAGAATGAAGTGGCGCAGTAGAGCTGCCGCCGAAGTGCCGCTGATCGCAGCTTTATCTTTTTTTTTTTTTTCTTCTTTGCTACTTGGGGCTGCAAAAAAGCTGGAGCTGGCCCTGCTTGTAACTATGCTGGCTAATCTGAAAAGGAGACATTTACAGATTGAGTCAAAAACAAGTTTTTAAAAGACGAGTTTGGACTCTCCAATTTAATTCCTGACCTATCTGTTAAAGACTGTCGATGTGCTCTAGGTTCAAATTTAACTGAGGTGTTTTCAGTGTACCACCTGTCTACTATTGTGTTTGATCCTAATGACACCAGTTTATGGCGAGAAAAGTTCTGTAAATTGCTGCAGAAGAATTTTGCCATGTACCGGGTCAACGTTTTTTCTATAAATTATAGTTATTGCAAAAAGCAATGATCAACTTACTTGTCCAATGAATCTCCTCAGCAACACTGTATTACTCTGTATGTAATTTGGGATTTAATAGTTGTCTGTCTGTCTAAGATGAAGAGAGCACTAAACTCTAACAGAGTCTGGCAACAGAACTTGATTCTGGAGCAGAGCATGTTTGGTCATAAAAGAGGGGAAAATTGTAAAAAAATAAAAATAAAATTAAATTGTATCTATTATGTAAAAGCTAAAAAAGATAAACATAGTCCAGAGATTACTTGGGCCCTGGTCACACAAGCTACTCCAAGTTACATGGTCCAGCTTGCAGGATTGTGGATTTAGTGAAAAGGTGAACTGGTAAAGTTATCAAAAAGCTTATTCTAGTCATAGATTGTTAAATAACTTCTAAAAAGGACTTAATTGTTTCTATTTTAAGTGTCTTGATTTCTTTGCTACTTTACCCTTTCCTATTTAACTTACAATAGAAACTTTACAAGATGATAATTCAAATAACTCTTTAACAAATGATTCATATATACTGCTAAATGAAGTTACGTACAGTATTGTTAACAGTGCTAGGTATCTTTTTCTGTTTCTGTATGGGACTGTACAGCCTCAGTGAAATGATTAACCAAATGCTGCTTTTAAGGGAAAGGTTTAAACAAGTAAGAAATCCTTTTAATTTCACACCCGAAGAGAGAATACTCCTTTACTGATTCCACTAGATAGTCTAGTACCTTGAGAGTCAATTTCAGTATTTTTAATGGAATTTTAGGCAACAATATTAGACTTTTACAAAAATTATCTTTCAGGTATGATCCAAAAACAGATGTGTGGACTGCAGTGGCCTCCATGAGCATTAGCAGAGATGCAGTGGGAGTGTGTCTCCTTGGTGACAAGTTGTATGCTGTTGGAGGATATGATGGGCTAACCTATCTTAATACAGTGGAGTCTTATGATCCCCAAACGAATGAGTGGACACAGGTACAGTTTCTAATTAAATTACCGTATATACTCGATCATAAGCCGGTACGTTTATAAGCCGACTCCCCCAAGATGGATAAGTAAAAATGGAATTCAGGGGTCAGCAAACTTTGGCTCCCGGGCCATCAGAATAAGCCGCTGGCAGGCCGAGATGGTTTGTTTACCTCGAGCGTCCGCAGGCACGGAGGTAAACCTAAGTAAACAAAGTGTCCTGGCGCGCCAGCTGCTTACCCTGACGAGCCGGGACAGCAACTGGTGGAGAAATTTTTTTGGGGGGAGAAGCTGGGAGTCAGGGGAGTAACCCCTGTGACCACCCCCCACATGACCCCACCCCTAGCCCAGGACCCCCACACTCTCCCCATCCCATCCCTTCCCTTCCCACATTATCTGGGGAGGGCCAAGGGAGGATGTCTCTGGCCTGGCTGGAGCTGCTCCAGCAGGCTGGGCACTGCGGCCGCAGCCTGCTCCGGCGGGCCAGACCGGGCGGCACGGCCGCAGCCTGCCAGCCCCGGAGCTGCAGCTGCTTCAGAGGCTGGGGGGAGAGCAGCGTGGGCAGAAGCGGAGAGACTCTGGCCCTGCCTCTTCCCTTCTGGCTCTGTTGACTGTGCTGCCTCTCCTTGCTTCCTCAGTTGGGGGGAAGGGCTGTGTCCCAACTCTCCCTCTCTATACCCGTTCATAAGCCGACCCCCTTCTCTGGTGCTTCCCTTTTTTACTAAAAAAATTTGGCTTATGAACGAGTGTATACGGTATTATTTATTTTAGTGATGCCAAAAGTGTGCTTGGTGCCTCCCAGCAAAGAAAAAAGATAAAATACGTGCCTCAAGGAGCTTACCTGCAATGAGATTACAAGACAGTAGGGGTATAGCAGAAGGACAGAGACAAAGACCACAATTTTCAAAAATAAAAGTTTAAAGTTAGGTGCCTAAATCAATTATCTGATTTTCAGAAGTGCTGAGCACCCATCAGCTCCCATTTTCCTATGTTTGAAAATCTTGGCCAGTGTCAAGAAGATTGTCTGTCTGATTATTCAGCATGGATAGTGCAGTATGATGAAACAAAGATATTTTAAAAAAATAGATG
This sequence comes from Platysternon megacephalum, assembly GCA_003942145.1. NCBI lineage: Eukaryota > Metazoa > Chordata > Testudines > Platysternidae > Platysternon > Platysternon megacephalum. The sequence goes on along the minus strand of QXTE01000007.1, from coordinate 14,013,885 downwards.
AAAATAAGTACAAGAACTTGTCCTCTAGTTTTCTTTTTAAAACAAAATAAGATTAAAATTTTTTTTTTGTAGGGCCCCATTTAGTTCTCTTGCTGCCTATTATCAGGTCCCTCTTATCACGGCTGATTTGATTTGTCTGATAAGCTCGTCTTGGCATCTGTTTTATCTAGATACTGTACTTATGCCATGATCATCATCATGGTATATGAGCATCTGGTGAATAGACTTCAAGGCTGCCCTACTTTCTCCTTCATGCACAAACCTCCAAGTGCTACTTGAAAGCATTTTTCAGGTGATCAGAAGTTGTGTTAAATCTGCATTAAAAGACCTGCACAATACAAGCTATTTGCAGTGTGCAACAACTTTTCTTGGTTCTACCAAATCTATGAGCAATGCTGCATACTGTTCAATGTCATCTACAGGATTAGGATTGTTGTATAGCAATGAAATGAAGGCCCAGTACCAAGTACTGTTATACTTAGAAGTACAGTGTTAAATGATAATCCCATTTTAAAATATAATAAAAATACTTGATTTTTTAAATATTCAAATAAATATTATTTTACTGTGAAGAGTACTGTTTATGGGGTGTGCCATTGACTTTAGAGAGAGCAGAATTTGGTCCTGCAGAAGAAAATATTGCTGTTTCTCTGAGCATTTTTATGCCAATCTTCAGCCCATTTTGTTAATTTTTAAAGTCAGGTTACAAAGCACCTACAAATATGACATTACAACCTTAACTACTGTGGTACATTATCAGTTTTGAAAATCTGTTTTTTTAATAAAGTTGATTATATTTATTTTATAAACATTAGCACATCAGTCATTTTTTGTTTTTTTGTTATAGGTTGCACCATTGTGCCTAGGAAGAGCTGGAGCATGTGTTGTGACTGTAAAACTCTAATTATTTTGTATATGAAGATACTAGTCTCTTCCATAGACTCACTACTTTTTTCTCAAGTGAATTAATACGTTACCAGTAAACAGAGGTACTGTGTGTTTTCTTCAGAGCTAAGTGTTTGGTCTTAAGATAGCATACAGCTAAACAATTTTGAATGGACCAATAATAAGCACTTTTAAAAAAAATTACCTTATGTTACCATATACATACAAGAACTGTATTTGTAAGCTATTGTACTGCGGCCAGTTGATTGACAACAAATACTTTCTTATTAGAAAATGCTAAGAAACTGAGTGAGTCTATTCTAAAATAATTGAATGTTACAGATTAAGGACCCTGATCTTGCAAACATGCATGAGAGTGACTTAATTCACAGAAGTAGTCCCACTGATTTCAATGGGCATAAGATGTTGCAGGATCAGGCCCTAGATATTTAATTTGCCTATACTGAAGGTGTTTTGCTGCAGCTATGTAGGATATTATTTTTTAGTGCAGACAGACAAACCAATGCAAATCAGTTGTAAATGGCAGGCATATTTCTTGCCTTGGAGATGAAGGTATATATTTGGTGACTATATTGCACTTTTTTCACCATAACTGAGGTTTAGCAACCTTTTTATTTAACCAAAGCCTTATTTTAAATATTGTCTTTTTATTATGCTAAGAGAAATCTGCTACTTAATACTTTCTGCAGGAGTTATGCAGCATCCAGTATACTCTGGATTTTTAAAGGTTTTATGTAACATGCAGTATATTTCTTTACTTAATTCCATCTCATATTATTTATACTTGATTGTAACTACTCTTTGTGAGTTTTTCCTTTTAAAATAAATTAAGTGAGAGAGATCTGAAGTGTGATTAAAAGTGACCCAGCAGAAGTTAATATGAGTGCTTTGGAAACTCCTAAGCATTCCATTACATGAAGGTTAAAAAAGATCTATGATAATTGTTTTAAATTGCATTTAAATTGGGGATTTGCACTAATTTGAAGAGTACAGTTTTATAAGGTGAAATGAAACACTTGTGCTGTTTTTCCTATAATGTTACTTCAACAAATAAAGGTTTCAAGCCTACAAGATGCTAACTGCCCTCAGTTGAGGATGTTCAACACCTTGCATAAGAGTAATAGTACCTCACAGGATCAGACCCAATTAGTTACATTATTTAATATTATAGTGAACTTCCTTTGAGATACTTTACAATTTGCCTTTTTGATTTGATTGTTATAGTTCATTACACAGAATTGTGTGGACATTCCAAATGTTCTCTGAAAGTTTTGTGAGGGATATATATATATTGGCATTTGCTTTTCTGTGCCTTGTTTCTTATGTTTTCAAACAGTATAATACATGATTATGTTTCTTTGTAGTGAAAAATTTGAAGATGTGGGCTCATTGAGTGTTTGTTTGTGAAAGTAAGTTCAAAGTGTCTGATACCCAAAATCTTTGTACATTTGTAATGTTTAAATACAAATGTGAATGTTAATGCTCAATTAACTATTTATTGTTTTAAAAGAAATTACTGAGCAGTAAAACTTTGTGATGAAATCTGTAATGTTTGATTCATTAATTTATCTTTCAGTGTACATTGGTGATCATTGTTTAGTATAAATTGAATTCTGTTAAAATCTTTTAAAGTACAATTTCCATTTAGTGGTTTAGTGCCTTATTTTTGTGCAATCTGTAATACAAACATTTTATGCTTCGATTAGCACATTTAAAACGGATTTATTTCAGCTGCTTTACATTATTTTTTAAAAACTCATAATGTTGGACTTCTGTTTTTTTACAAAAACATCTCCTCTGTCTCTATCAAATATTTTTAGTTGTTCTTCATTGTAATTTCTCGTCACCATAAACAAAACTCTCAGGCATTCCAAGAGGACCACACTCTTCATACCTCCATCACTTGCACACCACCTTTTTAAATGGGACTATCCTGTTAGCCAAGTGAGTTTGTCTTTCATCAGAGGTGTTGGAATGACAAACCTAGGGACTACATTCCTCTTTTTCACAATAGAGATATAGCATAAACAGCAACCGTGCAAGTATCTTCACTACCTTGTCAATGCCCATGTGCTTAAATTTTTTCTTCGAGGAACCACCTCTAGGGATGACAGGATAGTCCATGTCCATTCAATCTTTGGTGTCTCTGAAGAGATACTAGAGAAAGATGCTAACTACAGCCAGTTGACATTTGTGCTTGCATTAGCCTATATCAATTAACAGACTAAAATTAAATTAAGGAAACCACTAACCACATATACTATTCCCTTATTCTGTATGGGCAAATTACTCCATAATTGACTGCTCTGAAGTCTCTTGCACCTTTCTCTGAAGCATCGGGTACCAGCTGTCATCAAGGATCAGGGATACTGGGATGGACAGATCATTAGGTCAGTTCCTATGTTCTTACATAACACTATATCTATGGAACTCGTGAAGTGAGGGTAAGGGCCCAGGCATTGGCGTGTGCTTCCTGGGGATGAATGCATGGCTCCACAGATGGTGTTGACAGGAGGGCTTTCGTTTCCTCAACCATAAAATGCTGTTCCAGGAAGGAGGACTGCTGGGAAGACATGATGTCCACCTAATCAAGAAGGGGAGAGCATCATTGTGCACCAACTCACCAACCTAGTGAGCAGAGATTTAAACTAGGTTCAAAGGGAGCAGGTGACAAAAAGTCCACAGGTAGGTGTAAAAAAATGACCTTAACCGAAAGGGGGTGAGGGATGGAAAAGTACAACAGGGTCATAGGAGAAACGGATAAGATAACAATGGAGGAATCTGCTCAACATCTTAGATGTGTATTCACAAATGCAAGGAGTATGGGGAATAAACAAGAAGAACTGGAAGTATTAGTCCATAAACTAAATTGTGACTCAGCAGGCATCAAAGAGACTTGGTGGGATAAAACTCATGACTGGAAAATTGGTAGAGGGGTATAGCTTGTTCAGAAAGGACAGGCAGGGGGGAAAGGGAGGAGGTATTGTATTATAAATCAAGAATATATACACTTGGTCTGAAGTCCAAAAGGTGGTCAGAGGCAGACCAGCTGAAAGTCAAGATATGTTTGAAAGTTGAAAATAAAAGGGGAAAAAGAAGGGGTCTACTATAGACCACCATATCGGGAAGAAGAGGTGGATAAGATATTTCAAGAACAAATAGATACCCAAAACACAAGACCTGGTAGTCATGGGGGACTTTGTCTGGGTAGTTAATGGATACAATGTCCAATTACTTGGAATGTATTGGGGGCCACTACTTGTTTCAGAAAGTGGAGGAATTAACCAGGGGAACAGACATTTTAGACTTGATTCTAATTAACAGGGAGGAATTGGTTGCAAATCTGAAGGTGGAACGCAATTTGAAAGTGATCATGAAATGATAGACTTCATGATTCTAAGAAAAGGAAGGAGTGAGAAAATCGGAATAAGGTCAGTGGATTTCCAAAAAGCAGGCTTTAACAAACTTGGAACTGATAAGTAAGGTCCTATGGAAAGGAAATCTAAGGGAGAAAGCAGTTCAGTACAGCTGGCAGTTTCTCAAGGAGACAATATTGAAGGCCCAAAAGCAAACTATCGTGATTGTGGAGGATATAGGAAGACTACTAAGAGGTCAATATGGCTGCATCAGGAGCTCTTTAGGGAAGAAATCCTACAAACAGTGCAAACGTGAACAAATTGCTAAGGATTAATACAAAATAATAGTACAAACATGGGGACAAAATCAGAAAGCTATGGCACAAAATGAGTTACATCTAGCAAGGGATATTAAAGGCAGTAAGAAGAGGTTCTATAAATACATAAGGAGCAAGAGAAAGACAAAGGAAAACATAGAGGACCTATTTACAGTGATGGAGAGATAATACTGGATGACATCAAGAAGGCTGAGGTGTTTAATGCCTATTTGGTTTATCTTCACTAAAAAAATTGTGATGAGACGCGTAACATAATATTAACAACAATGGGGAAGAAACACAAGCCAAAATAGGGAAAGAACATGTTTATTATTTACGTAAGTTAGATGTGTTCAAGTTGGCAGGGCCTGATGAAATGCACCATAGGGTATTTAAGGAAGTAGCTGAAACAATCTCTGAAGTGTTAAGAAGTATCTTTGATTACTCATGGAGGACAGGTGAGGGGTCAGAGGACTGGAGAAGGGCAAATATAGTATCTATCTTTAAAAAAGAGAAGAGGACCTGAGGAATTGTAGATCTGTCAGCCTAACTTTGATATCTGAAAAGTTACTGGAACAACCTGTTAATCAGTTTGTAAGCACCTGGGGGTGTGACGTTGCACTCTATATGATTTTATGGAAGTATGCTGATGAGTGCGAATATAATGTAACTAAAATATGTTTCATGCAAAAGGTCTCTTGTCAGGTATCATTACAAAGCTTATACTCTACTGAGTGTGGTCATCCTATTTGTATAAATGTATCCCTCTTGTATCTGAAACTAGAAATATGAAATATAATTCTGAGGGCCTATTGTAATTATGCAACGTGTGGGCCATTAATGGTGGTTTGGAAGCTTGATGGCTCCCATCAACCAGGACAATTGACTGTGGATGGCTCTGTTTGCAGGCAGTCTTTCCTGTGAGTCAGGCTGGGAGGAATGAAGGCTTGGTGTCTTACAGTGACATGTGATCATGTCACCTGAACTGGAATCCATCTTTAACCTGGTGTTTTTCCATTGAGAAGGAGGGGTAGGGAAACCAGAGGGACAAAGGATTCCCACCTTATGCAAAAGATATATAAGTGGATGGAACAGAACAAAAGGGGCGGCCATCATGAGAAATCCCCTAGCTCCCACCTGAGCTGGAACAAGGGCTGTACCAGGGGAAAGAATTATGCCCAGACTAGGAAGGCGTCCAGTCTGTGAAAGAAACTTATTGAAACATCTCTGAGGGTGAGATTTTATCTGTATTCAGTTTTATTACTGTACTAGGCTTAGACTTGCGTGTTCTATTTTATTTTGGTTGGTAATTCACTTTGTTCTGTCTGCTATTACTGGGAACCACTTAAATCCTACTTTCTGTATTTAATAAAATCACTTTTTACTTATTAATTAACCCAGAGTATGTATTAATACCTGGGGGGGCAAACAGCTGTGCATACCTCCAGTGATGAGCTGCCAAAATCTTAACGACGGTTCCCATCCAACCCCCCGCATTCCTTGACGCCCCCCTCCGGGACCCCTGCCCTATCCACCCCCTTTCCCTGTCTCCTGACTGCCCCCCGCCGCCCCATCCAACCCCTCCTCTCATTCCTGATGGCCCTCCGGGACCCCTGCCCCATCTAACCACTCCTTCTCCCTGTCCCCTGATCACCCCTGGAACCCCTGCCCCTGACTGCCTCCCACCGCCCCATCCAACCCCCCCTCCTTCCGGACTGTTCCCCCTGGACCCTTGCCCCCATTGAACCCCCCGTTCCCCCCCCCCCGACCCCCCCTCCCCCCCTTCCCCCTGCCCCCCCCCCCCGCGCCGCCGGGGGCGGGGCGCGGGGGCCCCGCCCAGCGCCCGGAGCACCGGGGCAGGCCGAGCCCGCCCCCCCCCCCCCCCCCCCCCCCGCTCCCTGCTGCCTTACCACGCTGCTTGGAGGTGGCTGGCGGCGCTACAGCCGCGCTGCTCAGCTGGAGCCGGGCCACGCTGCCACCGCACAGCGCCAGGAGCACCGGGTCAGGCCGAGCTCGCAGCCCCCCGGCTTCCCGCGAATCAGCTGTTCGCGCGGGAAGCCTGGGAGGGCTGAGAAGCAAGTGGCGGCTTCGCGCTCAGGCCCAGGGAGGTGGAGCGGAGGTGAGCTGGGGCAGGGAGCGGTTCCCCTGCGCCCCCACCCCCCCAGGTTACCTGCTGTGGCATGGGCGGCCCTCCTCGTGCCCCGCCCCAGCTGATTCGCAGGGGGAGGGAGGGAAGCAGGGGGGGAGCGTTCAGGGGAGGAGGTGGAGGCGAGCTGGGGCCAGGGGGCGGGGCGAGAGCACCCACCAAATTTTCCCTGTGGGTGCTCCAGCCCCGGAGCACCCACGGAGTCGGTGCCTAAGGCGCCACTTTTGGATACTGTGCTCAGGGGGAGCAGCCGCTCCCCCTGCATCCCCCCCTCCCCCCCGCCACGCTCCTGGGTCACTTCAACTTACCGGTTGTTAAATTTAGAAGCCCTTTTAGAACCGGAGTTGGGCATCTGAGTGTTAAAGACAGGAACACTTCTTAAGTTGCTTTCAGTTAAGTCTGCACGTGGTTTGGGGCACGTGGTTCAGACCCTGGGTCTGTGTTGGAGCAGACTGGCATGTCTGGCTCAACAAGACAGGGTGCTGGAGTCCCAGGCTGGCAGGGAAAGCAGGGGCAGAAGTAGTCTTGGCACATCAGTTGGCAGTCCCAAAGGGGTTTCTGTGATCCAACCCGTCACAGGGGGATAATAGGGTTAAAAGTAATAGCCAACATGGATTTCTTATGAACACATCATGACAAACCGTTTCCTTCTTTGACTACTGGCCTAGTGGATGGGGAGAAGCTGTAGACCTGATATATCTTGATTTTAATACAGCTTTTGATACAGTCTCGCATCACATTCTCATAATCCAACTAGGGAAATGTGGTCTAATGAAATTACTATAAAATGGGTGCACAACTGGTTGAAAGACCATACTTGGAATAGTTTTCAATGGTTTGCTATCAAACTTGGGGCGAGGAGAGAGGGGACGTATCTAGTTGGGGTCCTGTAGGGGCCTGTCTTGTGTCTGGTACTATTCAATATTTTCATTAATGACTTGAATAATGGAGTAGAAAGTATGCTTATAAAACGTGTGGAGGATACCGAGACGGATGTGATTGCAAGCGCTTTGGAGGACAGGATTAGAATTCAAAACAACCTTCACAAATTGGAGAATTGGTCTGAAGTCAACAAGATGAAATTCAATAAAGACAAGTATACAACTACAAAATGTGGGATAATTAGCTAGGCAGTTGTACTGCTGGAAAGGATCTGGGGGTTCTAATGGATCACAAACTTAATATGAACCAACAATGTGATGCAGTTGTTAAAAAGGCTAATATGGTGGGGTATATTAGCAGTAGTATCCTATTTAAGACATGGAGGGTAACTGTCATGCTCTAATCAGCACTGGTGAGGCCTCAGCTGCAGTACTAGCTGGGTTCTGGGTGCCTCACTCTAAGAAAGATATGGACAAATTAGAGAGATGATTTCAAACCTGTTCAGACCAGATTCACAAGTGAGATTTAGCCCTTGTGCTGCTCAGGCAATACAAATGGGCAGAATTTTAGCAGCAAGTGGCCCATAGGAAATTCCCTTTGTATAGGGGGAAGTACTCTCTGCTGTGAAGCTGGCCAGTTGCCTTCCCCATTAATGCTCCAGCACAGATGGATGGAGGGGAGCGTTGCCTATCTCTGCTATGTCTATCCTTTATTGATCCAAAAGCAGTCATGTGACCCTCCCCAGCAATATGTTTCCGGCGCCCAGGGCAGCTAGCAGAGAGAGAAATCACTGGGGGGTGGGGGCGGGACTGGGGAAGACACTGCTGGTGGCTCCTACCCTGTGCTGGGCTCACCTGCTAGTCCTGTAGGAAGGGACTTCCTCTTCCCCTGCACGGCATCCAGGGCTGGGTCAGACCCACCCCCAGATTTCTCCCCTGGCTGTAGGAAGCTCTGCAAACTCCACCCCACCCCCAGCACTTTCTGCACCCATCACTCCTCAGGGGGAGGGATCACTATACAGGGAGCTGCTCCCTCTTCCGTCCAACTCCTGTGCATCCAGACCCCCTCATAACCAGACCCACCTGCCGAGCCTCACCCCCCACACACCAGAACCTCCCTGACATGCCCCACTCCCCCTGCACCTGGACCATCCCGATGAGCCACCTGCACCCAGATCCCCGCTCTACCGAGCCCCAACCAGCTGCACCTGGATCCCAACCCCACTGAACCCCACTCCCCCAGCATCTGGACCCCCACACACCCAGACCCCCCCTGCTGAGTGTAGTAAGTGAAGGCCCTGATAAAGGCCCAGTATGAGGCCTGAGGCCTGAACTGAAGTAATGGTCAAGACTTTGCTAACATAAAGCAAAGTTAAGCTGTGAGCCAGAGGCAGGCCCTGCTCACAGAAGCTGGCAAGGAAAGGGCTGATGCTGCAAGAAGATACATACCTAAAAGGTACGGAACACTAGATATCAGAATGTATACATTCCACACAGATAACATGGAACAGGCCGACCCATCCCAATGACAGGGGCAAAAGGGTAAAATGATGGATAGAGTTGTTTTGATCGAACCAATCTGTACAAGGTGAGAGGCGGCACCTTGCTACGTAGTAGGGTTGTACCTTGCTGCGTAGAGGGGTTGCACCTCAATACGTCAGGAGTGATGTGTAACTTGTTTGTACCTGTGTATAAGAATGTATCCCTGGGGTGGTGTCTTTGTCCGGCCGTAGGGGGAGTGGAAAGTCCCACCACTAAGCCGGGTCCTTGCCAAGAGGCACTTTCTCGTAGTATGCCCTGAGTTAGGCTAAGAAACCTACAGGGAACTGCAATTGTGTCCAAGATCGCAATAAACCTAGTCGACGTGACTTTGCAACTTACTGGACTCTGTGGTTATTGGGGGTTCTCTTCGGGTCTGCTGGGTCAGCTATCTGCGCAGAGCTGGGGCAGCACACAGAGGGAACACATGCACGCAGCCGAGTGATATCAACAGGAGAAAGCAGAGCACCATACTGGTAGCATCTGACAACACTGAGCACCAGCCACCTTCACTGGACTCCCCCTGCAGACTCCCATTACTGTTGCACCCAGAACCCCCCAACAAGCCCCTGTGCATCCAGATTCCCTCCACACCCAGATCCCCCACTGAGTGGCCCGCACCCAGATTGCCCCACCCAGAACCCTCTCAACCCACACCTGGATCCCTCACACACTAAGCCCCTCCACACACACATCCTGCTGGGCTGAGCCTGCCTGCCCACACCTGGTACAGAGGGGCAGGGCTCTGAGGTGTTTCTGGGGCAGGCCTGGTCTTTGTGCTGTGTCAGGGTTGGGTGCAGCCTCACCGCTGAGTTTGTGTCTTGGGCGGGAGGGGGAGCTGGACCGTGATCACCCACCTCTGTGCAGCCAATGGCCTGTGCTTCCCAATGCCATGCTGGACCCTCCACATTTATTTGACAAAATTTCAGAATTTTAAAATATTATGCACAGAACTTTTAATTTTTTGGAACAGAATGCCCTCAGGAGTAAGGAGGGATAAGGAGTCAAATGATCAGGGCTGCACAGAGGTTTTAGGGGTTCTAGGCCAAAATCTGAAACTAAGATGACCCCCCGCTCCCTCCCCCCCAACATTTTAACACCAAAGGAAAGCTGGGGTAGGTGGAGTGAGAATGAGCTTAGACTGCACTCAGCCCAAACCACACGCTTGACTCCTGCCCCAGGGCCATACGTGTAGTTTGACTTCTATATTTGGGTAAGCAGCTCCACTCAGGCCAATCTGACTGCACGGAGGTGCAAATTCTGCACCTGCCTGATGTTTGCAGTTGGGGGGGGACAACGCCTCCCTCCCCCTCAAACTACACCCATACTGAGGGTGGACCTGGCTCCCCACTTTGGCTGTTGTGACTGGGCAAACAGGAGGGGGTGGGTGGATGCAGCACCACTCAGGTTTGGGGGGCCTCTCTTGCCACCCTAGCCCTGCAGCTGCCAAAGGGGGGTAAGTCACGCTCACCAGGAGCAAAAATGCAGAGCCCTAGAACCAAATAATTTTTTACATTCTCTGTTCCTGCTTCAACCTGAAGAAATTGTACAAGGCTATGTCTACACTAGGGACCTTACAGCAGCACAGCTGTACCCTACACTTGTGCCGCTGTAAGGTCTCCCATGTAGGCGCTCTTTGCCTGCAGGAGAGCATGTAGGTTACTCCAACAGGTGGCTGGGCTGCCATGGTCAACACAAAACATGCTTGGCTTTCAAGCAGACATGCTGTCATAAACAGATAGTTAAGGGTTAATGCCTCTTTTACCTGTAAAGGGTTAAGAAGTTCACCTAGCCTAGCTGACACCTGACCAAAGGAACCAATGGGGGGACAAGATGTTTCAAAAGGAAGGAGGGAAGTTCCCTTTGTTTTGGGTCAGTTTCAGTTCTGGCCGGAGAGGAAAAGGAATCAGGAATCAAACAGGGTAGTGAGTATTTAGTGAAGGAATTAGCTTATGTTTATTTTCTTTTTGTAACTTGTCTTGGGCATTATAGGTATAATCAAATTGGCTATTTTTTGATGTACTAAGGATTTTGCCCAGGGGGACATCCTTTGTGTTTTAAATTTGTTGTCTGTGAGATCAGCTGGTATGCTATCTCCCAGAGGTTTTTCTTTTACCTTTCTTTTCTTTAATTAAAAGCCTTCTTTTTAGAGACCTGATTGATTTTTCCTTGTTTTAAGATCCAAGGGAGTTGGATCTGGGCTCACCAGGAATTGGTGGGGGAAAGGAGGGGGGATGGTTAATTTCTCCTTGTTTTAAGATCCAAGGGTTTTGGATCGGTGTTCACCAGGGAATTGGTGGAGGAGTCTCTCAAAACTACCCAGGGAAGGGTTATAGTACTTGGGAGGGAAAGGTTTTTGGGGGAGAAGACAGAGTTTCCCAAATGACTCCAATATTTGGGTGGTGGCAGCATACTGATCTAAGCTGGTAATTAAGCTTATGAGTTCCCATGCAGGTCCCCACATTTGTACCCTAAAGTTCAGAGTGGGGGTGAAACCTATGACATGCCACACCCATGAAAAAATGCAGAAATTAGGCTTGTTTTTGGCTTAATTGGCTTGTGAATTGCTTTTTGGCTTGTAGCTTGTTGCTTTTTTTTTTTTAAATCAGCTCCCGGCAAGGGGGAGCAAGCAGGGGCAAGGCAGGGTAGAGAGTCAAGGGTGCACAGCAGGCCCACCACAGTCCCAGAATGCACACTGGGGGGATCTAGTCACATAGAGTGTTGGGGTTCTTAGGGATTGGCTTGTTTTGAAAGGGGATTAGCTTGATTTTTGGTTTATTGTGAATGTCGGGGTGCTTATTTACCACTGAAAGTTGGCAACTGTGCTTTAAGGCAAGCGCAGTCACGCCCAGGCAGGAGACAGTAGACAGCAAGAGCAGCAGCCCTCAATCTTGTACTGCCTGTAACCCTTGTTGCATCTGTAACCATCTGCCACCCCTGCTGCGATCTGTCTAGTTTACACTGTAAGCGCCTCAGGGCTGTGGCTTGCCAACGGCATTTGAAACGTGACACGCACACCGGGCCTGCAGGAACAAACCGCTGGGGGAATGGCGGCGGAGGCAGTGGGCGAGGAGCCAGCGGGGCAGAGCATCCGACCCACGCGCCTGTCCCTCCTGTGTCTCACAGGCTGAGGCCACTGGCTTGCGGGGTGGCCCCGTTACCCCAGAGAAGCGCGGCTGCCCCTGCGGCTCCAGGAACGCGTGACTGAGGCGGGCATCAGCTCCCACACCAAGGTCGGTGCCTGAGGCCCCGCAAGCCCGACTAGGTCGCTCCCCCCGACAGCTAGGGAGAAACTCCCGGAAAGCAGCCGCTGACAAGCCAGGCTCCAGCAGCACAGTCCCCCCGCTGGGCCTGGGCTGCATTCCCCTTGCTAGCGTGACGGGCGCTGGCGTCGGTGCAGGAGGGCACGGCCACGGGCTCCGTCCTGAGTTCTGCCGTTCCCTCGGCTCTCCACCTCCCCCCAGCGGCTCGCTCACTTTGTGGGCGGGGCGGGCTCGGAAGCCGCTGGCAGCTGCCGCACTCAGATCGGATTCGGGCTGAGCCCCGCCTCCTCGCTATGATTGGTCGTGGCGCCAGAGGCTCTTCCCTTGGCCCCCGCCCCCAGATCTCCTGGGTGACAGGGACGCTGTTAGCAGGAGGGGCCGCGCTCCCCCCGGCCCTCGGAGTAGCAGCGCATGCGCACATGAAATATTGACTCTGGAGCCCCAGGCGAGAAGATGAAGGTAAAGTTCAAAAATGCCGTTATTGAGGCGGGGATGGGGCTCACTGGGGACTGGGCCCCCTCCAGCTGCCTGAGTTTCTCTGGCGTGGGGGCAGTAGGCAGTTGTGGGGGCTGAGGGGCCTGGTGATTAGACAGCCCGGCCCGGGGCCTGCAGCGCTTGGACGCCCTACCCTGGCGGGGGCTGCAGCGCGTGGGCGGCAGAGCGGGGTGACCCGGGGCAGACGTGGGAGCGGGGCGGCCTCGTGGACTCGCTGACGTGCCCTGCCCTGGAGGGCAGCGGTGACCCGAGGGGCGGGGGCTGCTGTAGAGCAACGGGGGAGGGAGAGTAGCTGGGCGGGGTGAGCGGCAAAGGGGGTTGATGGGGGCTCGCTCCGGCAGGGGGCAGCAGGGAATGGCGGCCCGCTGTGCTGGGTGGGAAGCTGGGGAACGGCCTGGGAGCTCAAGAGGGGCGTTTCGGACCCGGACGTCTCCCACAGGAAGGGACGCTGCAGAAGAAGCTGCAAGAAACCCTGAAGTGGGCAGTGAGGGAATAACCTGCCCAAAGGCGGGGAATCTTCTTCCTGAACCCCAACTGTATAGGTCTAGCCTCTGCCCTGTAGCATGAGGGTATTTATCACTTCCAAACCTGGGGGGAGGGTTGTATGGTTGTTTTTAGTCTTATCCAGGATAACTGAATGCTCTCAGTAGCCAAATAAATGCCCAGTCCTGCTAGGCGCTGGGACCCAGTGACATCCTGTGGCAATGAATTCCACAGACTAATTTGCTGACTCAATTTCAGTGAAGGTTTGTCTGTTGCTGTGTTGAGAAAGGGTAAATAGGGGACGCCAAATCTCCTGTATATATTCTAGATTGTGTATTGGTTTATTTAAAGTTGGCTGCTCGCATGACCGAGGGCTGAAAGATCACGAAGGCCTAGAATTTGCCCACAACCCCACTAATATTTTCCCCTTACTAGTTTTTTAAAATGTGGCTTATTTAATTAACCTTCCATGTCAGTGTTTGTTCTAGCAGCAGAATATATGATATATAGACATCAGCTGTGCTGTAGAGCTTGTTTTTAATTTTATTAAACTAGAATTCAAATGTAGTGTATAGATTGCATAACCTTATTGGTAAGGCTATGTTTTAGTCTCGGGTATTTTTAGTAAAAGTCATGGACAGGTCACGGGCAGTAAATAAAAATTCACGGCCTGTGACCTGTCCGTGACTTGTAACCCCTGACTAAATCTTGGGCAGGGGAGTGGTCCGAAGGGGCTGCGGGTGCTCTGGGGGGGAAGGGTTGGTGGGGCTGGCAGGCTCCCTATCCGGCTCCGACTGGCATGTTCCTGCATCTCCTAGGGGCAGAGAATGCTGCCCCTGCCACAAGCTCCAGCTCCGTAGCTCCCATTGGCTGGGAACCGCAGCCAATGGGAGCTGCAGGTGCATCATCTGCGGGCGCGGGCAGTGTGTGGAGCCACCTGGTCCCTCCATCTAGGAGCTGCAGGGACATGCCAGCCACTTCCAGGGAGCGCCCTTCCCCCCCCCCCCCCCCCCCCCCCCCCCCCCCCCCCCCCCCCCCCCCCCCCCCCNCCACACCCAAACTGCCCCAGCAGCGGCTGGTGAAGCTGGCTCCGGGGCTGCCTGATCTGCTCAGGCAGCCCCAGAGCCAGCTGCACCGGCCACTGCAGAAGTCACGGAAAGTCATGGAATCTGTGACTTCCCTGAAACTTCATGAGAGACACGCAACTTTACTTATTTGTTATCTTAGAACAAGTCTGGTCTGTCTTATCTAGATACCTTAGATACTTGGTCTCCATCACTAGAGTATCTGAGCACCTCACAATCTCTAGTGTATTTATTCTCTCAACAGCCCTGTGAAGTAGGTTATACTGTTATCTTCATTTTACAGATGGAAAATTGAGGCACAGAGAGGCTTAGGGCACGTCTACACTTGCAAAGTTACAGCGCCGGCAGTACAGTGTCAGTCAGAAAGCACAAAAGGAAAACCGGTGTTGTGTGTTCACACTGACAGCTGCTTGTGCAAAAGTGTGTTCACACTTGCGGCACTTGCAGCGCTATTCAGAGCGGTGCACTCTGGGTAGCTATCCCACAGAGCACCTCTTTCTCTTTTACCACTAAGACTTGTGGGAAGGTGGAGGGGGTCGCGGGGCATCCTGGGTCCAGTCCCAATGCCCCATGATGCATTGCTTCGCATCCTATCAGTCCCTGTGCTTCTGTCCACATTTGGCGCCATCTTTCAACCGTTTGTGTACTGCGCGCCCTGCCTCTTTCGGGCTGCAGGAATGGATCCCGAACTGCTGACCAGTATGCTGCTCGCTCTGACCAACATGTCACGAGTGGCAGTGGAGTTATTCCTTATACTACAAAGGCAAGAGGAGTGTGACATTGATCTCGCCACACGTAGTAGCTATGACACAAGATTGCTTGTGGCAGTCACGGAGGTGCTGATCACAGTGGAATGCCATTTTTGGGCTCGGGAAACAAGCACTGAGTAATGGGACCACATCATGATGCATGTCGGGGATGACGAGCAGTGGCTGCAGAACTTTTGCATGAGGAGAGCCACATTCATGGGACTGTGTGATGAGCTCGCCCCAGCCCTGCGGCGCAAGGACACGAGAATGAGAGCTGCCCTGTCACTGGAGAAGCGCATGGCGATTGCACTGTGGAAGCTGGCTACTCCAGACTGCTACGGATCGGTCGCTAACCAGTTCGGAGTGGGAAAGTTGACCGTTGGAGTCATGTTGATGGAAATGTGCAGGGCCATTAATCGCATCCTGCTCCAAAAGACCGTGACTCTGGGCAACGTGCGTGACATTGTGGATGGCTTTGCACAAATGGGCTTCCCTAACTGCAGGCGCTTGTGGATCACCATGGGTGTTTTACAGACATTAACGCAGGCTGGTCCAGAAAGGTCCATGACGCACGCATCTTTCGCAACACTGCCCTGTTCAAGAAGCTGCAAGCAGGGACTTTCTTCCCAGACCAGAAGATCGCCGTAGGGGAAGTCAAAATGCCCATTGTGATCCTTGGAGACCCAGCCTACCCCTTAATGCCGTGGCTTATGAAGCCATACACGGGGCAATTTGACCGCAGCAAGGAGCGGTTCAACAACAGACTGAGCAAGTGCAGAATGACTGTTGAGTGTGCATTTGGCCGTTTAAAAGCCCGCTGGCAATGCCTGTATGGGAAGCTGGACATGGCCGATGACAATATTCCTATGCTTATAGCCGTGTGCTGTACGCTCCATAATATTTGTGAAGGGTGGAAGCTTCACTCAGTGCTGGACCACAGAGGCTCAGCTCCTGGAAGTTGAGTTTGAGCGGCCAGAGACCAGGGCTATTAGAGGGGCACAGCGCAGGGCCATAAGGATCAGGGATGCCTTGAGGCAGCAATTTAAAGTTGAAAGCCACTAATGTTTGTTGCTATGCTTGTAATGCTTGTAATGCTAGGAGGTGATTGGTGCACATGATGCAAGAAGGGGTCTTAACATAATTGTATGTTGCTTTGCAGTGCTCTTTTTGCTTTCACTTGATACAGGGGTGGCCAACCTGAGCCTGAGAAGGAGCCAGAATTTACCAATGTAGATTGCCAAAGAGTCACAGTAATATGTACTGATTATATATGTTTGTGTGTGTATACAGGTCTGTCTCATCTTACGCTGGGGTTACGTTCCGCGATCAGCGCGTAAAGCGAAAANCAATTCCCTTGAAGTTCGGTTTGTGTTCTGCTGTGCTCACACGCAGCAGTTCTCTTAAGTGACTCTCTCAAAACGAATCAGTGCTTGGATTTCACATATTTGAGTGTCGAGAAAACAGATTCACAAAGATAGGTCGAGGCAAACATCGAGATTCATTTTAGGGCTGCACCTCTGATGTTGGGGTATTTATCCTTTGGTACAGATTTCCAGAAAGTAAGGATCCTTTCTGTCTTCTGAACAGATTTCAATCTGTCATCTTCCAAAAGTTCTATTATTTCCATCTGGGATGTTGCTTCGTCAGTAACTAAAGGCAGCTTCAGACAATCGACTTCAGCACTAAAAGGATCAATCAGAAATCTGATTTGAGGTCTTTTCTGCTGCAAATCTTGGAATCTTTCCTCAAAACTGTGCTTAAGATCTTTAATCACGCTTGCATACCTAGTTGTGCTCTGTTTTAGGGGTTCTGTTGCATCTTCTTTTGATCTGGCTCAAAGTTGTGACATTGAGGGAAAGTGTGTCAGCTCTCCCTCAAGTATTTGTCTGGGAAACAACCGCTGTTTGTTCATGAACGCAAATACCCCTTGCACTAGATCAGACAGCAACCGGAATTTTCCTTGTAAGTCCACGTTTAGTTTATCCAAATGCAACAGCATGTCTGCAAGAAATGCCAAGT
Source organism: Platysternon megacephalum (assembly GCA_003942145.1). Lineage (NCBI taxonomy): Eukaryota > Metazoa > Chordata > Testudines > Platysternidae > Platysternon > Platysternon megacephalum. Next base: position 13,996,646 of record QXTE01000007.1, on the reverse strand, counting down.
CTAGAACCCATCCAGGATCTTTAAGCTCAGGTGTATTCTGTGCTTCTCCTCCATAAACAATTTTACTGGTTCCAGGAGCTCAAAAAAATGGGAAATAATGTTACCTCTCGAGAGCCATCGAACTGTGAAGTGAAATGGCAAATCAGCAGGGAAGTCGTCTTCATCCAGTTCTTCCATTACATTTTGAAATTGTCTGTGATTGAGTACATTTGAGAGACTAAATTTCACAATATGCAAGACAGGTTTCATGATGTGATCAAATTTGAGATTTTTAGATACCAGTTGCTCCCGATGAATAATACAGTGAAATGTCCAATATTCGGGAAAGCGCTCGTCAGATTTACAAAGCCCTGCTAATCCATTCACAGATCCCCACATGGACGGAGCCCCATCCGTTGCAATGGCAGTGAGCTTCTGTAAAGGGAAGTGGCTTTTCACAACTACCAAATCAACACTTCCTTTAGATCTCGTCCACGCGTTCTGTCCTTTAGTGACACGATATCGAGGAGTTCTTCCCTTACAACTCAGTTGTCAGACACAGTGTGCACAAAAATACCGATAATTGAGGATTATCCTGCACAACGCACGATTCATCCAAAGCGATGCTCAAATACTCACACTGCTGAAGTTGCGAGTACAGTTGCGATTCGATGTCACTGTTCAGTTCGGAGATTCTGCATTTTATTGTGTGGTGTGAAAGCTGCAGGCCAGAAATTTTCTTTTGTAGATTCTCGTTCTCTGGTGACAGGATTGAAATCACATCAGTGAGTCACGTTTTTATAAGCTTCCTTCAGAGTAGGGCTTTTTTGCACGTGCTATGTGCCAGGCCACATAATAGAAGGCTAACATTACAGTCGGTGATCGGTTGGCAAATCTGGTGGAAAAACTGGGCTTCTACATCTGTTTGGTTTTTTTTCAAAGTTTTCAGTTTTAAAATGCGGGGGTGGGTGGGGCTGTGCACCATGTCCTCTCTCCTTCCGCGTTCCCCCCCCCCCCCCCCCCGCCCCCCCCCCCCCCCCCCCGAGCCTCCTCAGCGCCACGAAACAGCTGATCGCGGGAGGCACCGGGGAGAGAGGAGGAGGCGCTGATTGGGGGAGCCACCAGTGGGAGGCGCTGGGGGAGGGAGGAGGGGCTGATAGGGCTGCCGGTGGGTGCTGAACACCCACCATTTTTCCCCAGAGTCAGCTCCTAGCAGGAGCCGCATATTATCTTCTGAAGAGCTGCATGTGGCTCCGGAGCCACAGGTTGGCCACCCCTGACTTACTAGAATAAAGATTGCTCTCAAACAAACACAATTCTCTTATTAAAAGACAACAACCAGAGGAGAGAGTCAAACGAAAAAATTCATCAGCAGGGATGGGGATGGGGGAAAATAAGGTCTCAAGAGGAGGAGGGGTCCCAGGACGGCTACAGATTTGTGTAAGTAAGGGATCATACCCAACCTTCTTCTTTGGAGTACAATGCAGCGAGTGCTGTACTTCAGCAGGGCCAAACTGCAGAGGGATGGGTGTTGAATGCAGTGAGTAGGGGGAGTCCACAGTGCTGGACTGTGAGGAGGGAGGAGTGGAATGCTTCAGAGGATGGAGCCAGGAGGTTGATAAGAATGTGGGGGCGGGCGCCTGGGAAAGAGTTTTGAGACAGCGGCTGCAGGGGAGGGTGGGCGCAGAGCTGCTCAGTTTGAGGAGCTAGTATCACCTGGAGCGTGTCCACTTGGCACTCCATAACATTTAAGAGCTACTCCGTGGCTTCTTTCTGGTGTGCCGCATTCTCCTTTTGGTCCCTCTTCTCGGTGTCCCGCCACTCCTTCAATTCCTGTTTCTCAGCGACGGAGTGCATCATAACCTCTAGGAGAAAGTCCTCCTTAGTTCTTCGGGGCTGCTTTCTAATTCTGTGCAACCTTTCTGCCGCCGATAACAGAGGTAGGCTGGGCTCCCAAGATCATCTCTGTGAAGTTTAAATGCAACATTTTACAGAAGCAGTATTGTTTACAACACAGACAGTACTGATTCCGTGCTTTAAAACACAGCCAGTACTCTCACACCTGTCGCTAACTGACTGACCCCAGGCAAGCACACATGAACTACAAGACTCCCAAAATGGTGAGTAGCTGCAGGGGCAGGGTAAATCACTCTTCCCGGACTCTGCTGTACACTGGGCATGTGGCTCTTGGGTAGAGCCAGCACTGTAGAGGGGGCCTGATAATCATTCCTGTCCCCACCCTTTCCACAGGAAGATATCTTGCGGCTGAGGGTGATCAGGGAATCAAGGGAGGATCTTCTCCAAGCTTGCAGCTTCCGCCCTGGCCCCTATGCAGCTCGCCTGTGTGCAGCAATGGTCCCTCCCTGCCCCCATCTCCCCCGATGGTAAAGTGGCGTGGAAAAGTTACCGTTAATGGGGCAAGAAACAAAGCAGCTCTGCCGAGGAACCTGCAGCAGCGGATTGCCCAGTATCTCCACAAGAGTTTCTTGGAGATCTCTGAGGGAGAGTCCCGTGAAGTGAGGGAGTCTATCAACCGCCTGTTCCGCCGCTCAGACTAGGCATGTGGTGAGGAACAAGCCTGCTTTCTCCAACCCTGCGTTCTCTCTGCTTCAGCAATTCCCAAAATCAGATCCACTTACCAGGGGCCTCCTCCTGTATGCGCTTCACCAAGATCCGACTGCTGTGACTGGCTAGGCTCCTCTGGGGTAGAAAAGAGCTCCTGACTGCATGCATCTCTGGCCTCCAAGTCATCCTCTGCCTCTGGGTCCCCATCCTCCTCTTTGTCCAAGTTTTTCTTCTCCTGGCTCGGTCCACTCTTGACTGGCACGCGAGCCAACGAAGTATCCACAGGAGCCTTCGCAGTGGAGGTGAGGTCGCCACTGAGTATCGTGTCCAGCTCTTTGTAGAACCGGCAGCTCGTGGGCGCAGCACCAGAGCGGCAGTTTGCCTCCTGTGCCTTGTTGTAGGCGTTCCACAGTTCCTTCACTTTTACCCTACACTGGAATGTGTCCCGATCATGGCCCCTTTCTATCATGCATCGTTAAATCTGTCCGTAGGTATCATAATTCCTACGGCTGGAGCACAGTTGGGACTGCACAGCCTCCTCTCCCCAAATGCTGATGAGGTCCAGCAGCTCAGCATTGCTTCAAGCAGGGGATCGCCTGGTGCGTGGAGCAGACATGGCCACCTGGAAAGATGCCGTTAGGCCACTGCACGCATCACGGAGCACACAGGAAGGGGACTTTCAAATTTGCAAAGGAATGTACGGGATGGGGATGACAGTTGGTCACCTGAGGGCAGGGCAGTAGAGTTCAAACCAATGACCAGAAAAGGTGAGAACAGGCATTGTAGGACACCTCCCGGAGGCCAATCGCAGCGCTGTAATTGCCACGGTGTCTACACTTCCACTGCAGTGCCATAGCCCTGGCGCAGAAAGCTCTACACCTCTCGTTGGGGTGTTTTTGTTTTTTTTAGAGCACTACAACTGCGCAGTTTCTGCGCATTAAGTGGCTTCAGTGTGTACACCTCGGGAGATACAGCGCAGTAAGCTGCTTTACTGCACAGAAACTTGCCAGTGTAGACAGGGCCTAAGTGACTTGCCCAAGGTCACAAAGGAAGTCAAACGTGTCCATTTTTTTTGAAAGAATGAACTTCAAATGGGAAACTTCCACAGGCCACACATAGTGTTGCCAGCCTCAAGTGTTCAAAGCTGAGATCTTCTAAAATGATAAATGTTGGGTTGTTTTTCTTTGCCTTTTGATTTCTAAGCCTGTAGGGTGCACTTGCTTCATAGTTTCAAGTTTCATAGCTTTTTTTTTTTTTTTCCCCCTCTTCCAAACACGAAGGCTACAGACCAGGGTGGATTGATGTAAATCAAGGTGATTTAAGCAGAAAGCCTCAATTTAAATCATCGATTTTAAATAACTTTTCCATTTGTACTTCAATTATTTTCTAAAGAAAGGTACATTTTCATTGGTTGATATAACCATTAAAACATGTCAGGTATCAGAGGGGTAGCCGTGTTAGTCTGGATCTGTAAAAGCAGCAAAGAATCCTGTGGCACCTTATAGACTAACAGACGTTTTGCAGCATGAGCTTTCGTGGGTGAATACCCACTTCTTCGGATGCAAAGAACATGTTGATTTACAACTAAATAGAGCCTTTACAGTAAATTTGGTACATCTGTTTGCTACCTATGAGGGTACACTAACTATACTATAAATTGTGTAGCTTAATACTTTCAGATTCTTAATTGTACATTTTTTAGTATGCTAGAAAATGATTAAAGATATATTGTTTATTTACTAGATAATTAACTTTTTGCTCATGATTTTTGTCAAGCTGCATTAGGATGGTAACGAACTTAAACATACAAAACAGCATATACATTTATTTTCATTAAACAAAACCACATTTAAATTAAATGTTTTGGATACATAAACTTTTCATCAACACATGTTTCATATTTACAACTAAGTGATTTATTAAATAGAGGGATTAACGGTACTCAGTGATTTAAACTGATTATTTCAGGTCAGCCTGGGAAAATTTTCAAATATGCCTAAGTGAAAGTGACTGGAGTATGTTGCTAGTCTCCTGTCTCTTGAAAATGAGACAGTCTCCTGTATTACTTAGGCTGACCTATTGTGCCATATTTATAAAGCTTGACATCAAAAGTTAGTTGTTTTCCCCCAATTCTGTCTTTATATCAGTGATACTCAGACCTCGGTGATTCAGGAGCCAAATTAGTAATCAACATTACCCAAAAGAGCCACAGTACTGTGAATTCATTTTCATTTAATATATTTTATTCTCACAGCAAAATGATTGACCAAGTATTTTATCAACTTCACTTGGTTACTAACATGGTAAAAACATCCTGATTGTTTAATAACTTAGATTGGTTAATAATTAAATCACACAGTGTTTTAATATCATGCTGCAAAGAGCTGCAGGAGACACATTAAAAAGCCACTGTTTTTCTATATAAAGAAGCCTTTAACTCAGAGTTTTTGACAGCCTCATTGATTCGGTATAGTTATTTTTATTTAAATGTTTTAAGTGATTACAATTATTTTAGCCTTTAATATATTTTTTTATTAAATTAAGATTTCATTATAAACAGGTTTTATTTATAAAAAGAAAAACTTATAATTTTTCTAATTTAAATAAAATTAAAAATCCAGTTTAAATGAAATATCCAGTTTAAATAAGAAAAGCCCATTTTTTTTTTTATTTTTTTTTTGGAGAAAATCTTAGATTTTTATCCACCGTACTAGAAACTTACTTTTTTTTAAATGAAAGCTTATGCAGTCTCTTAAGTCTAGCAACTATGACTTTAAGAAAATTACCAAATATTGTGAGACTTGTGATAGAATCACAAGAGTTGGCAACACTATCAATATTGCTAAAGAATAAAGTTGTGTGGGTTTATAAATAATCTTCAGATTTTAACACATGCAAGGTGTGAAAAGAAAAGCTAATTTTATTTTACAGTTCAGTTACTTGGTTTAGTTTTGTACTTTTACTTTTCTTATCTACGTAGCAACAATCAAAAGTGCTGTCTTTGCAAAAGTCTGAATTCTCTAACTTAAAATTTTAAAAAATTGCTAATACAAATTAAAGTATATTTGTACTATTTTCATCTTAGGTTTTCAAGGTTGAACTTTTTCAACACCAGATCTGAAGTGTCTGTAATGAAAATTCACTTTCCCTTGTATAACAAAAGGCCTGCCACCGAATTCTGTCTCTTTTATACATTGTCTATCCTATAGCCTATCTTTCTTTATTTGTACTGAATGTTAGTTATATTTACTAATATGTACTAGGCAGGTTTAATGTTCTCCAATGCTTACCATTTTTAAGTTAGTAATTCCCCTCTTTCTTCCCTCAGCGAGTATTTACTCTGTTAGAAAAGGCTTTGCTTGGTTCCCATGTGCAGTTCATCTGGCAGAAAACTTTAGGAAACTTCCTTGCTGTGACAGGGTAAGATAAGAATAATTTAAATATTATTAATATGTATGTAGAGGTAATTGAGTTATTTTCACCATTTTGTTAATGTTGTATATTCACTATCACAGTATATGTCACAGTTCCTGAGGTAACTTGCATCTCTGACCCCTTTTTGGCCTTCTTGAGGGCACCCCAGTTAGGTCTCAGGCTTCTCAGCCATCACCATGCAACTCTCCAACTCTAGACCAGGGAGTTAGGCTGCAATTCTTTCTGTAATTCACTGCGATTACCACAGTAGATCTGACTTCAGTTCAGCACCTATGGTCCTATTCTTTCAAGGGCAATGACACGGTTAATTAGTGACCAACCAGGCAATGATAAGGTTAACCATTGACCAACAGCACTTTTATAGTTTTAATTTCTTTGTCAAGTTTTTTGAAGTAGGTCAAACTAGTATAGGTAGATTTGGCAGAATTGAATTTTTTTTTGAATTTAGGCAACTAATATTTTTTTTTTGTTTTAAGATTTTTGTTTGATTTTTAACAATTTTAATTTTTACAATCCCTGGAAATTAAGGGGGAGGGACGGGGAGGGTTGGGTTAGCATTAGGGTAGGGTTAGCATTAGGGTAGCACTAATAGTGGGGCTCCAAGGGGTTCCCAGGACTGGCAACAGGGCTGCAGGGGCACCCTGCAGAGCTGAGGGATCCAAGACACCTATGTAAAAGATGCCAGAGAGGCTGTCATCCTCAGCCGGTGGAGCAAGGACTCCAAGGAGAAGGATGAGCCCCTGGACATAGAGGGAGGCCACCCTGCTGCTGAACAATTCCATCCCAGGGCCGGCTCCTATGTTTCTGGTAGGTGGGTGAGTGAGTGCAGCTCCTCTGTCATGGCCCCAGAGGATTCCCTGCAGGGCCTGTGACACTTGATTCCTGCAGTTGCAAGGTGCGGGGTTGTGGTCCTGGCAGGGCAGAGCAGAGACTCCTCTCCAGAGCTATGAGGAAGAGGACAAGCCCCTAGTCTGAGGCCACCCCACTGCCGAATGGCTCCTGCCCAGGGACAGAGCTCCCCCAGTACATCATCCTTACAGTACTAGCTCAGGGTCTCTGCTCTGCCAATCCAGGACCGCAGCCTTCTCCACAGCTTGCACCAGCAGGAATCAAGTGTCACAGGCCCTGTGGTAGCATAGTGAGCCCTCTGCCACCACAATGTCATGGCTTCACTCCTGTGACAGAAGGGCTGCCCGGGGCTTCCTATGCTACTGCAGGGCCAGTGACATTGGATCCCTGTAGACGCAAGATGTGGGGAAGGCTGCAGTTCTGGCAGGGCACGCAGAGCAGAGACCCTTTGCCTAAAACTGCAAGACAAGCCCCTGGCCACAGGGGAGGCTACCCTGCTGCTGAATGGCTTCTGCCTAGGGATGGCTCCCACACTCCCAACTATTGAGTGAGAAAGCTATGACAGTGGGGTTGCCTGCCCTGCCTGAGGACTGGTGACATGTGATACCTGCAGAGACAAGGTGCACAGGGTGGTTTTTTGTTTGTTTGGGGTTTTTTTTGGTCAAATTTCAGTGTGTCAGCTGAAATCGATGTTTACTTCATCTATCAAATTCAATCAAATCCTGCCAAGGCTGTGTATATGCAGTTTCTGTCAGGGGCGGAGTCTCCTCCAGACTTTCTACCTGCCTAGGAATTTGCATTCATTACCTCCCAGTGATTTAGTTCTTGTAGGAAACCCTGTAACTCCCCCATGGAGCCAGAATACAATCCTTAGCCCATAAACATACATATAAGACTTATAAAGCCGATACAATAACTTTTTATTATTCCATGTGTCCATAATATCTTTTAATGGACTACCTTCGGTTGGTGAGAGAGGCAAGCTGTATATTTCCTAGACCTAAAAAAGAGCTCTGTGTAAGCTTGAAAGCTTGCCTCTCTCACCAGCAGAAGTTGGTCCAATAAAAGACATTACCTCTCCGATCTTGTCTCGCTAATATCTTGGGACCCGCATGGCTACAACAACACTGCATATATCCATAATATCTGTCACAGTAAGTACCTATCCCCTGGAAATATCAATAGATAAAACTCATGAGCCATATCAACGTGGCATGAAAGATTAATGGAAAAAGTTTTTATGAAATCTCTAAGGATATTTGCAAGTGTACAAAAAGACTGAATTCATCTTCTGTGTTTTTAGAGCTGATCACACTGTAAAAATCTTTGATCGTCATGGTCAGAAGAGAAATGAAATTAACTTACCAAGGTAAGAACTAACAAGGGTTTGGAACATGTTCTTAAACAAAAAAAACACATACTTTTAATGGCACATGCATACATATAAGTAATCTGTGGAAGATGCATAAGTAATCTGAGGCAAAACTGAATTCATAATACAATAGCCATGAAAAATCAGGAAAAAATTATATATATCCTTATACGTAAAACATTCTTTAACTATACTTTTCATCAAAAGAAGGGTAGAGATAATTTTAACTGGAATTTTAGGACCCCAAATAAATAGTTCATTGCTAAAATATATAAATGTATAACAAAAGTGACAGGCTAAAAAGATTTAAAATACCAAAAAACCTTATTTCAAATCCAAACTTCATCTCAAAAACTGTATAAAAGTACTTTCTTCACTTCAGTTCTATCTCACACCATCTACTCATGTTATGTCAACAACCCAAAACTGTTATCTCATTTATTTTCTATTCCATTGTAGTCTGGTTCCATTTTAATTAAGGTGGTCTCCTGCCCTCTGTATAGCTTCCCCTTCCTCCAAATGTTCCCGAGTACCTAGAAAACTTTATCTCTTCTTTGCACCGTCTTTTCATCCATGCATTGAGACCTTGAAGTTCCCTCTGCCTAGATGGACCTGTGTATAGAACTCAAAGCACTTCAGCGCTACCACTGATGCCCTGGACCTATGCCTTCTATCTAGTATTCTAAATTTAGCTTCCAGGACATCTCCCCTACATCTCTCTACATTATTGGTACCAATACATACCACGATCACAGACTCTTCCCCAGCACTCGCCTACAGTTTAGTTAGATATCTCATGATGTCTGCCACCTTTACACCTGGTAGTGAAGTCACCAAGCTGTTCTGATGGTCGCCAACTGTCTAAATTTCTCATGATCAGTCTCCTGTCACCACAATCAGTCTTTGGGTATGTCTACGCTACAAAATAACTTCTGCGGCAGCAGTCTGAGCCTCGGTCAGCTGACTCAGATTTGTGCTACAGGGCTAAAAATAGCAGTGTATACATTCTTGCTCAGCCTGAAGGCCAGGCTCTGAGACCCTCTCCCACTTCCCAGGTTTCAGAGCCCAGGGTCCAGGCCAAGTGGGAACATCTACACTGCACTTTTTAGCACCATAGTGCAAGCCCAAGTTGACCTGAGCTCTGAGACTTGCTGCTATATTTTTGTTGTTGTTTGGTGGGGGTTTTTTTTTTTGTTTGTTTTTTGCTGCAGTGTAGAGGTATCTTTTCTCTCACCACTAATTCAGTCCCCTGGAATGACCTCCTCAGTACATGAGGAGCTGTCAGTCTCTACTGTTTCAGTCGCAAGGGGAGTCCCATCTAAGGGGGTATGTTCCTCCATTCTACCTTGGTGCTCCTTCCACCATGAGTCTGGCTTCCTCAATTGGATGATTGGGGAAGTCAGTTCTGAGGTGAGCCTACTCCAGTGTCCCTATATGCAGAGTCTATAAACAATTCCATCTGTCACTGCTCTTCCAGTTCAGCAGCTCTGTGCTCAGGATGCTGGACCCAGGCTGTGATAGCCATGAGCTGCTTGTATTGGGTGTGTATGTACACCACTTGGCCACAAAGCAAATAGTCATTCATACATTTTGCACTCTGCAACAAATTGGTTAGTGCCCTCCCTGGCTAGTTTGCTGCTGATTTACCTTCATAGCTAGACTGAGTTTTAACTCTGATTAGAAATGAATTTAACTTTGTTGTGGTCTGTTAATTATTCAAGGAAATGGTTTTATTATTATTCAGATTTTAATTCCTCAGTCTGCCAAGTGATAACAGTTCAGTTTAGAGCTTTCTTGCCCTTTGTGACTGACTACCACTCAGTCCAAGCTCCCTTGTGCTCAGTCACCCTGAGAGGCCCCAGATGATGTCTACACTGCAAAGAAAAACCCATAGCTGGCCCATGCCAGCTGACTTGGGTTCCTCGGGTTCAAGCTGTAGGGCTGTTTCATTGCAGTGTAGACTTCCAGGCTCAGGCTGCAGCCTGAGCTCTGGGACCTTCCCATCTCACAGGGTCCTAGAGCCTAGGCACCAGTCTGAGTCCAGACGTCAACACTGCAATTAAACAGCCCTTAACCCGTGCTCCACGAGCCCGAGTCAGCTGGCCTGGGCCAGCCCCGGGTGTCTTATTGCTGTGTATACATTCATTCGTTTCTTAACTCTGTAGATGCATCTACCCTGAACAAAGGTTGAAGGCCTTAGCACCTCCAAAGGCTAAGATTTTGTCATGGATATTTTTAGTAAAAGTCACGGACAGGTCACAGGCCAAAAAGGAAAAATTCACAGAAACCGTGACCTGTCCATGACTCTTACTAAAAATATCGGGACAAAATGGGGATCTGCGGATCCCCACAGGCATGAATGGGGGCAGCTGCGCAGGGGCTAGGAGCTGCCTGCAGCAGCTAGGGCCTGAGGGGTACCCCTGCTGCTGCAGCTCTGGGGGTCCCCCGCTGCCCGTGGGGGCTGGGAGCTGTGGGGTGCCCCGGCTCCCGTGTCAGCCCGAGCTCAGGGGTTCCCCTGCCTCTGCCCGGGAGCTTGGGGGTTCCCACGACCTTCCGCGACTTCCGTGACTAAATCATAGCCTTATTGATGATTAGCTCAGTCTCCTGAAGTCTGGTTTCAAAGAACCTAGTATTACACCTACCTCAAAGAGCCTAACTCTAGGGTTATGTCTACATTGCACAGCTTACAGCAGCATAGCTGTGCCGCTAAAGTCTTGCCGCTGTAAGGCACACAATGTAGGCGCTCTTTGTTGCCAGGAGAAAGCTCTCCTGCCGACAAAATAAACCCACCCCCAACGAGGGGCAGAAGTTTTATCAGCAAGGAGTGTCTCACGCCAACAAAGCATTGTCCGCATGGGCGCTTTTCGTCGGTAAAACTTTTGTTGGTCAAGGGGGTGGTTTTTCTCACACTCCTGAGCGACAAAAGTTTTACTGACGAAAATGCAGTGTAGACATAGCCTAAATCTGAGTGTCTTTTTAATATTAAACTTGAACCTAATTTACAATCTGACTGACTGATTGCTGTAGAAGCAGTTAAATAACAGCAGTTTCAACGATGGCAATTAGTTGCTGCCCTTAAACTAGACTACATTTTTTTCCTCCAAGAATAACCCAAATTGAGTATAGGTGTCACAGTTACAGGATACATTTGTACTCTTTCTGGTCTCTTGGAGTATCTCCTCTGAGGTTTCAGACCTCCACCTATTCTGGGGTAGAATTCCACAGTTCTCCCACTCTTAGACCAGGCCCTGGGCTACAGTACCCTGAGTATCAACTGTGCAAGTCTGACTCTGGTTCTTCTCTTTGGGAGTCTGTGACCAGAATACCTCCTTAAAACAAAAGTATTATTTTTTTTGCAGTGGGAGCAAAGTATTTAGAGGAAAAAGGATTTAAAAACAACAAATAGTCTAATGCATGTCTGTCCAACCTCAAGGCTTACCATCCCCTGAGGTAGTTCTAGGCAGCCTGACTTTTTTTCAGACACCACAGCAGTTCCTGTGTGCCTGGTTCCCCTGAACAACTCCCCAACAGTTCTCCCCTCACTCTTGAGAATGGTCCTTTTTAAGCTCCATAGTCCTTTTGATCTTTTGGTTCCCAGGCCTTGGCCCTGCTTGTCAAAACTAGTTATGTAAGTTGGCTGGAGCCAGGAAGTAGAATCTTCAAAGCTAATAGTTCAGGTATTGTCTCTTAACAACCCATAAGTGTTTACTGAAGGGTGTCTTATATTGAGCCATTGTTTCCCTATCAGCTTGTTTTTCCTGACAACTGCCCTATTAAACTAAATCAACACATTAATAAGTAAACATCCCAATAACCAGGTCAATATACAGTATTCAGAAATGATTATAGAGCATCTCCACTTCTGTCACATAGGGTTCAAGCAAAAGCAAGGACACTTACCTGAAAGAACCCCGGCTCAGTCCAAACGGTGCTGTGGTCACTCTGTCTGTTGCCTTCTAACTCTGTCTGGGACCTCTCCTCTCTTGAGAACTGAATTCAGAATCCCAAGTTTCTTCTGTTCGAATAGAAGATGTCATAAGCGCCAACTCTTCAATTATATTTCTCATTTTCTCTTGTCCGTTTGTCTCTGTGTTTGTATACTATTTTTCTTTTTTGCTTTCTTGTTTTTTTTTCTGCACTCTTGTCTAATAATAATAATAAAAACTCCCAGCTCTTATTCAGTGCTTTTCATTTGTAGATCTCAAAGGAGGTCAGTGTCATTATCCCCATTTTACAGATGGAGAAACTGAGGCACAGAGAGAGATGGTGACTTGTCCAAGGTCTCCCAACAGGCCAATGACAGAGCTGGGAATAGAATCCAGATCTCCTGAGTCCCAGTCAAGTGTGGTGTCCCCTAGGTTACACTGCCTCTAGTGGCTTCCCTTCCCATTTATTCCTCCTGCTCACCAGAATGCTGCATGCTCCTGTGGCTGGGGATTGAGACATCCATTGAAGTTTCTTGTGGGAGGCCACATTTACTATCCTGCTAAATTCAGGCAAGTGGGAGAAAAGAAGATAAAAGGTTGAACTGATGGGTTGCTGATTTAGCCTGCAGCCTGGTATACATAAAGTGCTTCTTATGAGGAGCTACTATGTGAGCAGGAAGGGAAAGCTGGTAGCTTTTCAAGAAGCCACCTCCTGTTTTACTGGAACCTATCAATGTACTTACCTAGAATGCAGAGCAAAAGCACAATTCACATTGGATCTTAGGCTTCAAAACAAATTATTTTTATAAAATAAATTTTATTTTGACTTCTCAGGCAGTCAAACCTCTTGTTTTTTCACTCAAATCACTTGCTACAGCTTTAAATACTCTTTATGCATACCGTACATTTTTTACCAAAGAACAATGGTTGAGAGATAAGGTCCATGGTAGAAGAGTGTAAAAGACAATTTTTCAGACAATTAAAAACCAAAGATGTTGAAGCATTCATGACAGCAAAAGCTGTGTTCTGCATGTTTTTGCGAAGATTAGACACTGCAGTTTTTATATATTTAATTGACAAATGTCCCTCTGGCAGACAAACTGTAAATTATTTCCCCATACTAGCAGATGGAGTTTAGAACAAGTAACCAGATGCCTGCTATACATTATGAGTTGCTTGCCTTATGATTAGAGATGTGCAAACGGTCAATATAATACACAGACTCCATCTAAAATCAGGGTTGGTTCAGGTTCTGTTGTGTTCACACAAATCTACCTTGATGCACGTGCCAGGGCTGCTAACATTTATACAAACACCTGTGAGCCAGAATCCATCCTTTTGTTGTCTTCAGGGATGCAGCTGGGCTCCTGGAACTGAGTGGCTCACTCTGCCCTCCCTGGGACTCTAAGGGACACTGAGGGTGTGTCTACATTGCAGTTAGACATTGCAGTTAGGCCTGTGCCAGCTGATGTTGGCTCTCAGGGCTCGGGCTGTGGGGCTGTTTTATTGCAGTGTAGACATTTGGGCTTGGGCTGCATCCTGAGCTCTGGGACCCTCCCACCTCACAGGGTCCTACAGCCCAAACTTCAGCCTGAGCATGAATGTCTACACCACAATTAAACAGCCCCTTAGCCTGAGTCGGCTGACACAGGCCAGCCAAGGGTTTTTAATTGCAGAATTACCCCAAGAGGCCTCTTTCTTCTGCACAGTCTTGGAGGATTTTTTCATTATGATCCATTGTCTCTTCCAGTTCTAATAAGAGCCGTTGGTGCCCAACCCTTCTCTGCACTAGTGCAGCAGGAAAATATACCCAGTGCATAAGCAGAGTTGTTTATAATCCTTAATATATATGTCCCTTCCTTAGTCCTATTTCTCCTATGCTAGAGATTGTGGGGTATGTCTGCCCCTGTGCTCATTGTGGGAACAGCAACTAGAGCATTTTCCTGCTTCCATGTGGACTTCTGTCCCAAAATTAATACCCTTCTGAGAACTAGGAGGGAGCTGTCCACATCAGGTGACCTCCAAAAAACTATAAGGTTGGGTGACAGCTTGGAGTCCCTTAAAGATCCAGAGTATGTTGGAAGGGGCCCTCTAGCCCTGGGGCCCAGCAAGGGATCAGGGCTCTGGAGCCCCCTTTGGAGGCACAAGTGGTAGGAAGAGTCATAGTCTTGGGTGAGATTAGACCTGGGGTGCAACTTCTATCTGGAGATTCAGGTGTATGTAACATAAATGTCTCATCCTGTCTCAGGTTTGTTAGGAGGGGAGGAGCTGGGTCAGGGGCTTCATTTTGACTGTATAATTTTGTCTGGTTTAGACCCTCATAAACTTTTAAAATCCCTAGTAAAGTTTATTTTCTTCTTTCTCTTTGTTTCTTAAGCAACTGTGTTGCTATGGACTGGGATAAAGATGGGGACACCTTAGCCATAATTGCTGACAAATCTAGTACCATTTACCTGTGGGATGCCAACACAAACAAAACAAGCCAGGTGGACAGTGGCATGAGGTAAGAAAAACTCTTCTTGTAAAATGTAAAACTCATGTCAAGAATCATACTAGTACAGTATGCCCTTCTTGGTGCTACATCCTAAACCCATTTGGAAGCCTGCTTCTTGAGTGAGGTATGTTGCCGCAAGGACATAACACTGGTGTTTTGTAGCCTTAATTGGCTATCTGCAGGTTTCAAGGTAGAGCATTTCTGTAGGTTTTGGTCTATAATGCCCTAAATGGCCTCAACCAGTTTACTTGAGAGATTACCTCTTTTCCCCACGATGTGCTACTGCCAACATTGGGATCAATAGAAACACTTGATCTGGAATCCATTCAGTTTAAAACAGAGGTTTCTGCTGGGAAGGCACTTTCCCTAAGGGTTCCTCAACTTTGGAACTCGTTTCCTACACCTGAGTTCTAAAAAGGATGAATCTCTTGACCTTCAGGTATATTGCAAAGATCTTTCAATACAGCTTTTGTGGGTAAGGTGTTGCTGAAGGGCAATATCTAATCTTGTTGCTGTAAAGATTAGCTGGCCATTGTTGATACACCTCTACCCCAATATAACGTGACCCAATATAACATGAATTTGGATATAACGCGGTAAAGCAGCGCTCCGGGGGGGCGGGGCTGCGCACTCCGGCAGATCAAAGCAAGTTCGATATAACGCGGTTTCATCTATAACGCAGTAAGATTTTTTGGCTCCCGAGGACAGTGTTATATCGGGGTAGAGGTGTATATGAAGGAGTTTGCAGCTGGATATTTTTTTATGGTATGATTTGTGTTTTTAAAAGAATGTCAACAGTGCCTAAATCCTGAGAGAGTCTCCATCTATTATTAGGGTACGTCTACACTACGGGATTACTCCAAATTTACGGAATTGGATTTTTTGAAACCGATTGTATAAATTCGATTGTACGCGGCCACAGTAAGCGGATTAATTCGGCGGTGCGCGTCCATGTACTAAGACTAGCGTCGAATTCCAGAGCATTGCACTGTGGGTAGCTATCCCATAGTTCCCGCAGTCCCCCCCGCCCATTGGAATTATGGGTCGAGATCCCAATGCCTGATGGGACAAAAAATATTGTCGCGGGCGGTTCTGGGAACATCCTTCCCCTCCCTCCGTGAAAACAACGGCAGACAACCATTTCGCGCCTTTTTTCCTTGGTGAACTGAGCAGACGCCATACCTCGGCAAGGATGGATCCCGCTCAGCTCAAGTTTGCAGTCATGAACATTGTAAACACCTCGCGCATTATAGTGCAGTTTATGCTGAACCAGGACCAGAAAAGCCAGGCGAGGAGGAGGCGGCTACGGCAGCGCGGCGACGAGAGTGATGCGGACATGGACATGGACACAGAATTGTCTCGCGCCACGGGCCCCGGCGCTTTGGAGATCATGTTGGCAATGGGGCAGCTTCTTGCTGTGGAACGCCGATTCTGGGCCCGGGAAACAAGCACTGACTGGTGGGACCGCATAGTGCTGCAGGTGTGGGACGATTCCCAGTGGCTGCGAAACTTTCGCATGCGTAAGGGCACTTTCCTGGAACTTTGTGACTTGCTTTCCCCTGCCCTGACGCGCCAGAACACCAAGATGAGAGCAGCCCTCACAGTTGAGAAGCGAGTGGCGATAGCCCTGTGGAAGCTTGCAACACCGGACAGCTACCGGTCAGTCGGTAATCAGTTCGGAGTGGGAAAATCTACCGTGGGGGCTGCTGTCATGCAAGTAGCCAAAGCAATCGTTGAGCTGCTGCTAAAAAAGGTAGTGACGCTGGGAGATGTGCAGCTCATTGTGGATGGCTTTGCTGCAATGGGATTCCCTAACTGTGGTGGGGCGATAGATGGAACCCATATCCCGATCTTGGCACCGGAGCACCAGGGCAGCCAGTACATAAACCGCAAGGGGTACTTTTCTATGGTGCTGCAAGCAATGGTGGATCACAAGGGACGTTTCACCAACATCAACGTGGGATGGCCGGGAAGGGTTCATGACGCCCGCGTCTTCAGGAACACTAGTCTGTTTAAACGGCTGCAACAAGGGATTTACTTTCCAGACCGGAAAATTACCATTGGGGATGTTGAGATGCCCATCGTTATCCTTGGGGACCCAGCCTACCCCTTAATGCCGTGGCTCATGAAGCCATACACAGGCAGCCTGGACAGTAGTCAGGAGCGGTTCAACTACAGGCTGAGCAAGTGCAGGATGGTGGTAGAGTGTGCCTTTGGACGTTTAAAAGGTCGCTGGCGCTCGTTACTGACTCGCTCGGACCTCAGCCAAACCAACATCCCCATTGCTATTGCAGCTTGCTGTGTGCTCCACAATCTCTGTGAGAGCAAGGGGGAGACCTTTATGGCGGGGTGGGAGGCTGAGGCAAACCGCCTGGCCGCTGATTACGCGCAGCCAGACACCAGGGCGATTAGAAGAGCACACCGGGAAGCGGTGCGCATCAGAGAAGCTCTGAAAACAAGTTTCATTGCTGGCCAGGCTCCTGTGTGAAAGTTATGTTTGTTTGTCCCTGTTGAAAACCCGCCCCCTTGATTCACTCATTCCCTGTAAGCAACCCACCCTTCCCCCTTCCCCCTTCGATCCCAGTTTGATTTGAAAAAAATAAAGTCAGTTTCGTTTACAACTCAAGAACTTTTTATTAACGGGTGGTAATGAACATAGGGAGAGAAATAACCAGGTAGTCCGGGTGGGGTTTGGGAGGAGGGTAGGAGTGAAGGAACAGGGCAGGAAAAACATTCAAAATAATGAGAGCCTTTTGCTTGGGCTCTCTAATGGGGTGGAGTGGCAGGGTGCACGGAGCCTCCCCCCCCGCGTTCTTACACGTCGGGGTGAGGAGGCTACGGGACTTGGGGAGGGGGGAGGGCGGTTATAGAGGGGCTGCAGCGGCACTCGGTAATCCTGCAGCTGCCGTTCCTGGAGCTCCACCAGACGCCGGAGCATGTCTGTCTGCTCACGCAGCAGCCCCAGCGTTGCATCCCGCCACTTCTCGTCTCGGGCGTCCCTCCTCTCCTCACGTTCGTCCCTTCTCTCCTCACGTTGGTCCCTTTTCTCCTCCCGTTGGTCCCTCATGTCCTCCCGTTGGTCCCTCTTCTCCTCACGGTCACTGGCCTCTTTCCGGAATTTTAATACAGTGTCCTTCCAGTCATTGAAATTAGCTCTCTCATCCCGGGTCGATTGCATAATTTCCGAGAACATGTCGTCTCGCGTGCGTCTCTTTCGCCGCCTTATCTGGGAGAGCCTTCGGGCCGGGGGCGGGAGGATTGAAAAATTTGCAGCTGCAGGAGGAGGGAAAAAAAGGGAGAGAAGTATGTAAAAAGATACATTTTATAGAACAATGCTTATACTCTTTCACGGTGAACACTTTTCACATTACATAGCAATGTACAAGGTCGCATTTTGCATCTTATATTGAGTGCCCGCGGCTTTGGTGTTAGAGATCACAGCAGACGCAGGGCCGGGCAACAGAATTCGGCTTGTATGCAGCCATGGTAAGCCATTGTCCTGCGGCTTCTGCATTAAATCAGCGCCCTCCTTTCCCATAGCAAGCAAAGCCCTTTACGTGCTGCGGTTTTCCTGTTACCGTGCAGCATCAGATAACATAATAACCCCCACCCACCACCCATTCAATTCTGTGGGATGATCGGTTGACCCCCTCCCCCCACCACGTGGCTGGTATCATGGAAGATCCATGCAGATAACAAACTAGCCCCCCCATCCACTTCTGTGGGATGATCGCGTTACCCCTCCCCCCACCGCGTGGCTGGTATCAGGGAAGACCCCTGCTAGCCAAACGCGAAAACCTCAGCGCCATTGTCCACCCACTCCCCCCCGCCCGCTTGGCTAACTGCAGGGAAAGATTTCTTTTCAGCTACAGGCAAACAGCCCAGTAGGAACGGGGCCACCTCTGTCCCCTTAATTACATTCCCGTATTTCAAACAGGTTACCCTGAACGATATCACTCTCCTGAGGATAACACAGCAAGATAAAGAACGGATGTTGCTTGAATGCCAGCAAACACCGGGACCATACGCTGCCAAGCTTTGTCAAGCAATGATACCGGATTACTTGCTGCTAGCATGGCGCGGTCAAGTGTCCTACCATGGAGGACGGAATAAGGCTGCCCTGCCCAGAAACCTTCTGGAAAAGCTTTTGGAGTACCTCCAGGAGAGTTTCATGGAGATGTCCCTGGAGGATTTCAACTCCATCCCCAGACACGTTAACAGACTTTTCCAGTAGCTGTACTGGCCGCGAATGCATCCCAAGTCCCCAGGGCAAATTAATCATTAAACAAATACTTGTTTTAAACCATGTTTGATATATTTGAAAAGGTACACTCACCAGAGGTCCCTTCCAGGGGGTCTGCGATGCCGCCTTGGGAGGGTTCGGAGGGCACTTCGGTCAGGGTCAGAAACAGCTCCTGGCTGTCGGGGAGAATGGAGTGCTGTGTGCTCTCCACAAGTTCGTCCTCCTCCTCCTCCTCCTCTTCCCCGTCCGCAGATTCGTCATTCAAGGATGAGATTAACCCCTCCTCGGAGTCCACGGTCAGGGGTGGGGTAGTGGTGGCGGCCCCCCCGAGAATTGCATGCAGCTCCTCGTAGAAGCGGCATGTCTGCGGCTCTGCCCCGGACCGTCCGTTTGCCTCCTTGGTTTTCTGATAGGCCTGTCGGAGCTCCTTCACCTTAATACGGCACTGATAGGAGTCCCGATTGTGGCCTCTCTCCATCATGCCCTTGGAGATCTTGTCGAAAATTTTTGCATTCCGTCTCTTGGAACGCAGTTCTGCGAGCACGGAATCCTCTCCCCATATAGCGATCAGATCCAGTATCTCGCGTGTGGTCCATGCTGGTGCTCGTTTGCGGTTCTCGGACTGCATGGCTACCTGTGCTGTTCAGCTCTGTGTGGTCACCTGTGCTCACCAGGCTGGGCAGACAGGAAATGAAATTCAAAAGTTCGCGGGGCTTTTCCTGTCCAACTGCCCAGAGCATCCGAGTTTCGATTGCTGTCCAGAGCGGTCACAATGGTGCACTGTGGGATAGCTCCCGGAGGCCAATACCTTCGAATTCCGTCCACACTAACCCTAATTCGAACCGGCAATGTCGATTTCAGCACTACTCCCCTCGTCGGAGAGGAGTACAGAAACCGATTTTAAGAGCCCTTTAAATCGAATTAAATGGCCTCGTTGTGTGGACGGGTACAAGGTTAATTCGCTATAACGCTGCTAAATTCGAACTAAAATCGTAGTGTAGACCAGGCCTCAGTTACATAGCAGTAGCACTCACCATGTGCTAGGTACTTTTGAAGCACATACAATAATAAAGTCCCTGCCCCCAGAGTCTTTCATCAGCAACAGAAAAAATATTTTCCTCTTCACATGACTTATCAGAAACTCGATCCTGATTAACAGTCACAGACTCTGAATGCATCTTATTTTGCTCGCTGTTACTTTACGTCCATCTAATCTACGTAGCAGCCCCTGTTACAGAAATATCTATTCCTTTAGTACTTCTGCTTCTATTACCATTTATTATGCTCTTCATGTTTATTACTTTTTAAACTAATAATAAAACAGACAAAATGTCCTTCAAGGGCATTTACATACATCAATTCTAAAATCCAATTACATGAGGGAAACTGTATCAGTAAGGAAGCCATATCTAATTGCATACAACAATATAAATGCAACAGAAATATCAGGACTCAGGCTTGGCTGACAGGTTAGGCTGCAGGGAGATTGAAATAATATTATCTTTTTACTAAATTTAATTAAAATATTAGCTTTTTGTATTAACTCTTCAAAAATCACACAAAACACAGTCTTTCTCTATCTGAAACTCAAAGCAAAAATAGCTTCTGCTAAGTTTTCTTACTACGTTGGATAGTTTGTCAATCAAAGAACTATGATCTACCATGTGAATACAGTCATGTGATCAGTCCCAACTACACCGTTAAAATACAAAAAAAATTCAGAAAAGCACCATCTTTTTAAACATTTCTTAGAAATGTATTGTCAACTTGATTATGCTTAGAGCTTATGGACAGATGCCCACTTTTAGCATTTGTACATGTCTAAATATTTAAACAAACCAGCTTCTCTCCCCCGCCCTCCCTCCCAGTTCATCGCTATTTAGTGAATGCTTAAGCAAGTCTGAAAGTGGCAAACTCACCCTAAACAAATTAATTAAAAAATTTAGCTCAGGTTTACACAACACTGTGCAAATACAAAACAAATAATTATAGTTAACAATGCGCTTGTTTTTTAAGTTTAAAAGAGAATCTCACTGATATGCCATATAAGATGATTTTATTGTGTTTTTTAATATTTCAGAGACCCAATGTCTTTCTTGCTTTGGTCCAAAGTTGGAGCCTTACTTGCTGTTGGAACATCTAAGGGAAACTTGCTTATTTATAACCGACAGACTTCTCGCAAGATTCCTGTCCTTGGTATGTACTATACTGAATTCACTGGGTTTGTATGTTTCTAACTGAGAGCAAAATTTTACTCATAGTGTTAAGATTCCTTTGTGTTCAGTGTAAAAATATAATAATCTATAACTGTAACTCCAAAATGTACCCTTGTTCAAATGGCTACTTCTGATTTATTATTCTTACTAGAATGGTTTCGTATAGAATACTTTGTAAAACACCTCTGTGATGACCTAGTGGCAAAATTCTGTGCTGCCATGTGGGAAACTTGGGTTAAATTGTCTCCCTTGCTCCACAGGCCAGAAAATTGGCTGTGGAATTTTCCATGTTGATAAACTATCTTTCCTATGGCATATTTGAGGAGAAACATCAATAAACTTCAGAGTTCCATTTGGGCAGGAAAATGGTGGCTGCCGTAAACGGCTTGAGAGGTTTGATGCAAATCAAGTGGGAAGATGAGAAGTTCCTTAAGGTTCCATAAAGATACAAAGGCTTCCCTCTCGGGGATTTTTTTTTTTTTTAACAAGAAACAAACTTTGATAACAAATATTTTCCACTGGCTATCATGCCTTCTTGAATATTCGCCTTGTCAGTTTTTTGTTTCACACCCTAATTATTTTCTAAAAATGTACATACTTGAATTACATTAATCTTTCCTTTAATTTTTTTAATGTTTTTAAAAATGTGTGTATTGTAGGGCTCAAACCTGCATAGGCTGCATTATGAATTAGAGGCCACATTTCCATCTCAAATGTTGTATGGTCTTTTATACGTATAAATTAGATATATATCTGTTTTTCAGGTAAACACACCAAGCGGATCACTTGTGGTTGCTGGAGTACTGAAAATCTGCTGGCACTAGGTAGTGAAGACAAAATGATAACTATTAGCAATCAGGAAGGAGATACTATAAGACAGGTAATAATAGCAGCATGTTTATCTAACGGTTATACTTAGTTTATGATCCCGGGGCAAGATTCTGTGCAGATTTCTGAGAGTCACAACACTGGACTCCCAGCCCAGTTGGAGTGGATGCTAAAGTGGCTATAAGTCATCTTTGCACTCTCCCAATCCTGGACTGCTCCCAGGGCTGGAGCATTCTCTGGGACCTAAGTTATAGCAGCCTCTTTGGGTTGCCCTATTGGCTGCAGACTCTGCAGCGCTGCATGTTATGGGCCTGCTCCTGAAATGCTGCTCACCACCTCTGACCCAGTTTATCCCCTATGCCAGGGCTTGCAAGGGGTCCTTGGAAAGCAGCCTTTCCACAGTGTCTGTAGCAGGGGAATTCTTCCATGGCCAGATACAGGGCTTTTAGGGCACCTTTAGGATGCTCCAGCCCTTTTACTCTTTGTAAAGTGACTGGAGTAGGGATGAGGATCTTGCCCCTGAAGTGTAAGGTAGACCTTCATTACCCCGTTTGAGATGCCGATTCCCTTCTTCCCTCTGATCAGAGTTCTAAGTGTTTTCTTATGTAAATTAGAATCCTTGTGAGCAAAGGCACTTTCTAGATATGCACAACATTTATAGAATTCACTTAATTTCAAATAGTAGAAACAGTGGTTCATTGAATACTTTTTTAAGAGCAGACTGAAATCTTATTTCTTCACATGGTTGCAGACATTCCTCCCAGGTGTGCACACGCCCAGTGTACTGAATCTGGAGAACTTTGCTTAGCCCTCCCTTTTGGGGTGACACTCGCTTCCTTTGGCCTTTCATAGCCCCGCCCATAGCTATTTAAGTGCAGCACTGCCCTGACCTCCCTCAGTTCCTTTTCACTGCCTGCAGCTTGAGTTGGAGAATTCTGTGTGGTATCAAATATCATGTTTTCTGTCACAGTGCTTTCCTATGATTTTGTGTATGTATTTAGTTATAATAGTGCCCTTAGGATTTAGTTAATTAGTAGTAGTTAGTTAAGTAGAATTAGTAGAATCGAAGAATTAGTTGGGGAAGCAAAAGTGGATGGGAACCTGGGAGGCAGTGACCATGAGATGGTAGAGTTCAGGATCCTGACACAAGGAAGAAAGGAGAGCAGCAGAATACAGACCCTGGACTTCAGAAAAGCAGACTTTGACTCCCTCAGGGAACTGATGGGCAGGATCCCCTGGGAGAACAACATGAGGGGGAAAGGAGTCCAGGAGAGCTGGCTGTATTTTAAAGAATCCTTATTGAGGTTGCAGGAAAAAATCATCCCGATGTGTAGAAAGAATAGTAAATATGGCAGGCGACCAGCTTGGCTAAACAGTGAAATCCTTGCTGATCTTAAACACAAAAAAGAAGCTTACAAGAAGTGGAAGATTGGACAAATGACCAGGGAGGAGTATAAAAATATTGCTCAGGCATGCAGGAGTGAAATCAGGAAGGCCAAATCACACTTGGAGTTGCAGCTAGCAAGAGATGTTAAGAGTAACAAGAAGGGTTTCTTCAGGTATGTTAGCAACAAGAAGAAAGTCAAGGAAAGTGTGGGCCCCTTACTGAATGAGGGAGGCAACCTAGTGACCGAGGATGTGGAAAAAGCTAATGTACTCAATGCTTTTTTTGCCTCTGTCTTCACGAACAAGGTCAGCTCCCAGACTGCTGCACTGGGCAGCACAGTATGGGGAGAAGGTGACCAGCCCTCTGTGGAGAAAGAAGTGGTTCGGGACTATTTAGAAAAACTGGACGAGCACAAGTCCATGGGGCCGGATGCGCTGCATCCGAGGGTGCTAAAGGAGTTGGCGGATGTGATTGCAGAGCCATTGGCCATTATCTTTGAAAACTCATGGCGATCGGGGGAGGTCCCGGATGACTGGAAAAAGGCTAATGTAGTGCCCATCTTTAAAAAAGGGAAGAAGGAGGATCCGGGGAACTACAGGCCAGTCAGCCTCACCTCAGTCCCTGGAAAAATCATGGAGCAGGTCCTCAAGGAATCAATTCTGAAGCACTTAGAGGAGAGGAAAGTGATCAGGAACAGTCAGCATGGATTCACCAAGGGCAAGTCATGCCTGACTAACCTAATTGCCTTCTATGAGGAGATAACTGGGTCTGTGGATGAGGGGAAAGCAGTGGATGTGTTATTCCTTGACTTTAGCAAAGCTTTTGATACGGTCTCCCACAGTATTCTTGCCGGCAAGTTAAAGAAGTATGGGCTGGATGAATGGACTATAAGGTGGATAGAAAGCTGGCTAGATCGTCGGGCTCAACGGGTAGTGATCAACGGCTCCATGTCTAGTTGGCAGCCGGTTTCAAGTGGAGTGCCCCAAGGGTCGGTCCTGGGGCCGGTTTTGTTCAATATCTTCATTAATGATCTGGAGGATGGCGTGGACTGCACTCTCAGCAAATTTGCAGATGACACTAAACTGGGAGGAGTGGTAGATACGCTGGAGGGTAGGGATAGGATACAGAGGGACCTAGACAAATTAGAGGATTGGGCCAAAAGAAACCTGATGAGGTTCAACAAGGACAAGTGCAGAGTCCTGCACTTAGGACGGAAGAATCCCATGCACTGTTACAGACTAGGGACCGAGTGGCTAGGCAGCAGTTCTGCAGAAAAGGACCTAGGGGTTACGGTGGACGAGAAGCTGGATATGAGTCAACAGTGTGCCCTTGTTGCCAAGAAGGCTAACGGCATTTTGGGCTGTATAAGTAGGGGCATTGCCAGCAGATCGAGGGACGTGATCGTTCCCCTCTATTCGACATTGGTGAGGCCTCACCTGGAGTACTGTGTCCAGTTTTGGGCCCCACACTACAAGAAGGATGTGGAAAAATTGGAAAGAGTCCAGCGGAGGGCAACAAAAATGATTAGGGGGCTGGAGCACATGAGTTATGAGGAGAGGCTGAGGGAACTGGGATTGTTTAGTCTGCAGAAGAGAAGAATGAGGGGGGATTTGATAGCTGCTTTCAACTACCTGAAAGGGGGTTCCAAAGAGGATGGATCTAGACTGTTCACAGTGGTACCAGATGACAGAACAAGGAGTAATGGTCTCAAGTTGCAGTGGGGGAGGTTTAGATTGGATATTAGGAAAAACTTTTTCACTAGGAGGGTGGTGAAGCACTGGAATGGGTTACCTAGGGAGGTGGTGGAATCTCCTTCCTTAGAGGTTTTTAAGGTCAGGCTTGACAAAGCCCTGGCTGGGATGATTTAGTTGGGATTAGGTCCTGCTTTGAGCAGGGGGTTGGACTAGATGACCTCCTGAGATCCCTTCCAACCCTGATATTCTATGATTCTATGATTCTAAGTAGGATTTAGCCTGGTGTGATGCCCTCACCAGGTTTTAAACACCGTCTGACATGTGGGGTGGCTGTCTCCTAATAGTGACCCCACACTCTGTGTTTATTGTGGCTTGGGGAAGGGCACAATAAAGAAAAGTGCTCCATCTGTAAGTTGCTCAAAAAGAGAACGTAGGTGGCTAGAGATTTGCACCTGAAACAACACCTTATGCCTGCTTCGGTGCTGGGAACCTCTGCAGATTGAATAGAGCTGGGCCATCTACCCACTGACTGGTACTGAGTCAAGATCAGTTGGACACCATACCGTCGACTCCAGTGCCATCAGTGGGCATCCATTGAGTCTGCTATGAACAACATCGGTGTCGGCACCGACTGTTTCCACGCCACTGATGGGTCAGGTAGTGCTGGACTTGCTATGCTTTTCTAGTTCCTGATTCTCTATTAATACAGGAGCATTCAGCTGCAGTGGCTTCTTCTGTGCCATTGCAGAATTGTCACCATTATTGGCACTATTTCCCACCATTCCTGAAAGTCTTTGATTCCTCTGGGATTACCATTTGTACAGGGATCCGCACTGGTCCTGCAGTAAGGACAGAGGCTCTTGGTCCAGTTCATACTGGCCACCAATGCTGTATCCTTATCCTGAATGGCCTCCTTGGAATCTTTTGGATGTTCTTCAGTCTGCAAGGTCCTGATCCTTGGCTCAGTCCAGGGCAAGGTCGCCAGTCCCCTCGGTAGTGTCCCCTCTTGAGCCACCTACACTGCAGACACAGACCAAGGTTGCTCCCTCTGAGCTGGTTCAGCCTGAACCATTGTTACAGGCACAAGTGTTGCTGCAGGAGATCCCCATTGGCTGTGCTCTCTTCCTCCTCACCTGATGACTCCACGGTGCTGGAGTTCTCCTCTTTTGTGCCTGAGAATTTTAAACCCTTTGAAGATCTCCTGAGGCAAATGGCTTCAGGCTGAGTTTGCTCAAGTACATCAAATTGGTGGACATTCTCCGGTCCTCAGCTCCAGGAAGGGGAGCTCTCCCAATAAATGAAGCACTTTTGGAACTCGCAAAGACTTTGTGTCATACCCCAGTTTCCTTACCTTTTGTCAGTATGCTTTTCTGTAGTTGGTATTATGTACCTATGCAGGGTTTTGAGTGCTTCTTTTCGCATCCAGCCCCAAACTATTATTGCAAATGAGAGACTATCTCAGGGGAGATATAAATCCATGCCTAAAGACTTTGGGCTTGTCTACCCTTGAAATGCTATAGCAGCATGCTGCAGCTTGCCCCACTTTAGTGCTTCAGTGTAGACACAATCTATGCCAACGGAAGGGGTTCTCCCATCAACATAGGTTATCCACATCCACTAGAGGCAGTACCTATGTCAACGGAAGAATTCTTCCATTGACTTAGCGCTGTCTACACTGGGGGTTAGGTTGACTTAACCACGTTGCTCAGTGGTATGGATTTTTCAGACCCTTGAGCGATGTAGCTGGGTCGACCTAACTCTTTAGTGTAGACCGGGCCAAAGAGTCTGAGTGGTTAAATTTGATGGAAAGAAAAATTTGTTCAACCTCATGGTTACAAATGTGCATTTCGAATCAGCAGGCAGTATTATCTAAATTTGACTTCGTAAATTGGGAGGTGTCAAGGCTGATTCCCCACTCTGGCAGTTTGAGTGCAGAAGGTGGGGGCCTGCAAGAATTTTAAAAATTAATACTGGCCACTCCAGGCTGGTATTAAACTCCCAAAGTCACAGCTTCTCTCTGACCTTGGATGGGTCGATGCTGCCACCACCTAAGTGAAAACACCCACCCCTTTTGAGAACCCAGGAAGAAACACTTGGGAATTCCTTCCTGTGGGATACCCTCAAGCCCTTTCATACACACCCTCCAGGGAAGAGCTGAGAAAAAAACAAAGGAAATCAGCTGTTGCCACCAGCTAATTAAACAACATATGTACAAACCTCTTAGGGACACAAAAATCCAATCCTGTTCTTAAAAAAGATAAAATTTATTAAAAACAAAAAGAAAGGAAATATATTTGGAATTTAGGCTTAAAAGAAACAATTACAAAAATTAAGCATCAAGATAGCTCTCTTGAGGTTCAGCTTAAAGCAAAACAAAAGCATCTGGGGTTAGCACAGAGGAGTCCACAAGCCAAGAAATAAACCTAATCACGTCTTTCTAAATATTCCTAATTTACTTACACATTTGGGAGTTTCAAATATGTAATTCTAGGTATGATCTGATGATTTTTGATCATACCTGGCTTAAAGCTTCTCATACCATAACTGCTCCTTGTTCCCCTCCTTCCCGGAGAACTCCACAGACAGACAAAGGGAAGGTTTTTTCCCATTTTAAAAAGTTCTAGCCCTCCCATTGGCTCTTTTGGTCAGGTGCCCACTCCTTTCCTTTTACCGGTGTGCTTGTTAACCCTTTACAAGTAAAGCAAGTAGAGAACAGCTACTAAGAGGAATTGTATAGCTAGCTGGCTGGCTGGGTGTCCATAAAAGGGAGCTCCCTCCCACCCCCTTCATTTATCACAGGAGGCTATGTCCAAATTTACTGATAAGTTCCCAGAATCCTCCAAGGAAGAGTTCAAGACACTCATTGTGGAAGGCCATCTAGTGGGCAAGATGTCATTGCAGTCATCACTGAACATGGCAGACACTTCTTCCAGGATTATGGCCTCAGCTGTATGTCATGGGGTCTACTCACTGCTGGGGTGCTTCCTTGTGGCTGTATCTGGGGATTAGTTCTGCTCATTCTGACGCCCCTTCCTTTACTTGCTCATGCTGCGGCCCCTCTTGCTCTCTAGGAGTTGGTGTGCTTCCTCTTTTACAGTTTTTCCCTTCTGGGATAACACAGTCTCACAGAACCAGCTGGTCCAGGTTCCCTTCTAGGCAGTCTTACTAAGCAAAACTATGCCACTTTCCCAGTGGCTAGTAGGGGACCCTGGGCCTGCCCACTGGGTTCCAGCCCAGGGACCCTACAATCAGCAGCCAAGAACTGCACCATCTCAACCCTTGCTACCATTTCACTGGGCTTCTTCCTACTCTGCCCTCTGCAGGCTTTCCTTTCTACCTACTAATTTGCTGCTCTTGATCTTCAGGACACTTACTTCCTGGACAAGCCCTTGTGAAAGGTCTCTTTGATGGCGAGATTTGCCCTGCCTAGGTTTTTGGGGGGAGGGATAGCTCAATGGTTTGAGCATTGGCCTGCTAAACCCCAGGTTGTGAGTTCAATCCTTGAGGGGGCCATTTAGGGATCTGGGGCAAAAATCTGTCTGGGGATTGGTTCTGCTTTGAGCAGGGGGTTGGACTAGATGACCTCTTGAGGTCCCTTCCAACCCTGATATTCTATGATCCATATGGCAATTTCCCCAAGCCACAGGAAGTTTCTGAGATTTGTAGCAGTAGGTCAACATTGTCAGTGCTCCCCTTTGGCCTGTCCCTGGCTTCATGCATATTTACCAAATGCATGACTTTAGCAGTAGCATATCTCAGAAAAAGAGGAATTCTTGTCTTTCTTTACCTGAACAATTGGTTAGTGAAGGACAAGTCTAGAGACCAAGTCCGCTGTTACGTCCAGTTCACTCTGTCTTTTCAGTCATCTGGTCTGATTTTGAACAGTCATGGTTAATACCAATACAAAAAATAAAGTTCATTGGGGCCCCACTAAACTCGGAGGGCGTTTCTTCCTAATGAACAATTCCAACCAATTCGTCTCCTGTGTTTTTCCCTCCACTCTCACTGTTCAACTACAATCCATGTATGCTTGAGATTGTTAGGCAATATGGCCACATGCAGTTACATGTTGCAGAATGCAAGATTGTACCTTCATCCTCCTCAGGGCTGATTAAAGTGGTATATCTCCTGAATTGTCAGTCATTTGATCAGTCCACTAGACCATCCAATAAATGTTTGCAAAGGTGTTCCCTTTGCCTACCCTCCACCAATCAGAACCATAGTTACCAATTCCTTCACAGGAGGTTGGGGAATTTATCTGGGGTCATTGAAAGTTCAAGGTTTGTGAACAGATCAGGAAGGTTTTCTTCATATCAACATCCTGGAGCTTCGAGTCATTTACAGTGCGTACCAGGCCTTTCGGGCACAGATCAAGAGCCCCAGAGTCATAACTAAGCATTTTAGCGCCGGGGCAAGCAATCATATTTGCATGCCCCCCCTCCCCCCAGATTTCTGCCTCCCAATGTGCCCCACAGTTTGAAAACTGTCACCTCCTTCCAAGAGCCTGCAGATCAGAAGCTGGTGGGAGCGGCCTGGCCAACCTGGGCCTCTGGCTGTCCATGCTGTGGGAGTCACGGTGCTGGTTGGTTACCTGGCAGCCCTCCCTGCCCTGCTCCCCGAGCCAGCCACCTCTGCACAGCTGGGCACTCCCCAGGCAGGGTGGGCAGCACAGCTTTGATCTGCACCTGATATGCCTCTGCAACAGCTCCTGGAGCCGGCCCCTGCCCATGGAGCCTGGCTGCCATGTGATGCTCCCCAAGGTGCTCTCTGCAGTACTCATCCCCCTTGGGCACCTGCCTCTCAGCAGCCTGGTAACACCCTGGTCCCCACCTAGGGACCTGCCATTGCTGCCAGGTTACTCTTTTCACACTCCCGGTGTGCAGGGTGGAACCATCCCTTGCTCCCCTTGACTGCCCTGCCCCAGCCCTGTGGCTGCCGGGCTTGTGGTCATACAACCTGAGCTCTGAGCTTGGCGCCCAGCCCAGGCACTGGGAATAGGCAGCTGCTGGCAGGGCAGACTTGCTCCCACCAGCTCCGGAAACCAAGGCTGTGAGAACAGAGCGACCCCTAGGGCAGTGGTCCCCAAACTTTACCTCATACCCCCCTTACCCCTATCCGCACTCCCCCCACAGAGCCGGGAGCGGGAGATGTGGTTCCGGGAAGGGGGATGTGGACAGGGGTAAGCAGGCCGAGGCTTGGGCCACAGCTGGGGGCAGGAGTGGACCCTCAGCTGGGGTCTGAGGCCTGCAGCTGCAGCTGGGCGTGGAGCATGGGGCAGGCAGCCGGGACCCTTGGTGCAGGGCCCCTTGGTGCGGGGCCAGGAGCGGTGCAGGGCATTGCTCCCTCCCCACTCCTTGGGGGGCTGGTTCAGGCCCCAGCCACGCCCCACAAATTGAAGACCTCTGCCCTAGGGTTACCCTATTTCAAGTTTCCAAATAGAGGACACTGCTGGGGGGAGGGAAAGGAGGAGCTGGAGTGGGTATTTGGATGATGTAGGAGGGGGTACCTGTGGCAGGGGTACCCACTGTAGGTGGGCTGCCAGTGCTGTGAGGGGGATGGGCTGGCTTAATGGGGGAGCCCCAGCTGCTGCTGCTGCCGCCAAGGGGATGCTGCATATGCGTCTCCTGCTTCCCCCCATTCCCCTATTCTCTTCTCTTCTCTTTTCCCCACCTTATCCCATCATCTTCCTTCCCCACTGCCTGTTATCCCATATCCTCCACCACCCATCCCCCTTGCCCTGCCTCCCCTGCCACATAAGGCACCCTGCACATGTAGAATGGAAAGCTGAACGGCACTAAGACCCAGGAGGTGGCGTCCAGTTGCAGAGGCACTGTCAGCAGAAGAAACAGCTCCATACTACTCCCTCTGCTCCCCACCCGGGCCTCTGTTGGGGGAGGGGTCAATGCCCCCCTGGCTCTGCGCCCTGGGCGATTGCCCTTCTCGCCCCACCCTAGTAACAGCCCTGAAGAGCCTGCTCCAACCAGCTTTGTCAGGAGGCAATAAAGTTTTGGCAATTTTGCATCAGGAAAAACATCACTCCCACAGCTGCTCATGTTCCGGGTGCTCAGAATCACTTGGCCAATCACCTCAGCAAAAATTTCTCCCAGAATCACAAATGGTCTCTGAAGGGTAGTATGCCAAGGTCCATCTTCAGAGAATGGGGCATTCTGACTATTGATTGCTTTGCAACAAAAGACAAGAAGTGCTGTCAATTTTGCTCTCAAGCAGGTCTCAGTCCGGTCTCGTTAACAGACACCTTCTATCTGAATTGGTGATCAGTGTTGAGGTATGTCTCCCACCACAATCCCACTCATTCCACGGGTTGTTCTCAAACTGAAGTTGGATCAAGCCAGATTGATCCTCATTGCGCCAGTTTGGCCAAGACAATGTTGGGTCTCTGACCTTCTCAATCTACCTATTTGACCTCCGAGTTCTTTTCTCCTCTATCGTGACCTACTGATTCGACACCACAGTCAAATTTGGCATCTGCTGCTGAGCAGTCTGCACCTCGTGATTAGATGAGGAGGAAGGACAGTGTGCGGAAGCACTTCAGCAACTTCTGCTTAGTAGTAAAAAACCATCCTCTAGGGCTGCCTATTTGGCCAAGTGGAAATGTTTTTTGGTTTGGTCACTAGCCCGGGGAATTCAGCCGAGGCAAGCCTGTATTCAGGATGTTTTTGCATTGCCTGTTACATCTTCATTCTCTGGTCTCTCTCTCAGCTTGTTGAGGGTCCATTTAGCGGCAATGTTGGTGTTCTATCCTCCGATCCAAGGGAAGTCAATTTTCTCAAACTTCATGGTAGTGGAGGAGATGTCAATTTTTTTCCACCTGTGAAAGAAGAGATTTCTTTGTCGGACCTTAGTATAGTATTGGCTACCCTCATAGGATCTCCGTTTGAGCCCATAGCAACCTGTTCTCTGTTGCTTCTTTGCCAAAAGATGGCCTTTCTTTTGCCGCAAGGAGAGCGAGTGAACTGCAGGTCTTGATGGCAGAGCCTCCATATATGCAATTTTTCAAAGACAAACTGACTCTGAAGCTGCATCCAAGATTTTTGTCTAAGATGGTTTCACTGTTTTACCTTCATCAAACAATATACTTACCTGTATTCTTTCTAAGCTGCACTCAAATACAGATGAACAGCACCTTTATACATTGGATGTGAGACGTTGCTTGGCATTTTATCTGGAAGGGATTAAAGAATTTTATCACCTCAGCTTTTTGTCTCCTATGGGAATCAGATGAAGGAGGTCAGTTGGTTTCCACATGGATGATTTCCAGATGGATCACTTTCTGCATTACAACAGCATATGGGGTAGCTCAAGTGCTCCTCCACAGACACTGGTGACTCATTCAACAAGGGCCCAAGCAGCTTCTGTTGTTCTCAGTAATGTTTCTGTACGTTTTCACTGCTGCTATCTGGTCTTCTGTGCGTACTTTTACAAGACACTGTGCTATTTTGACTGCGTCTCAGTCAGATGCCACTTTGGAAAGGCAGTCGTCCAGTTGCTGTTTAACTAGAGCCCAACCCCAAGCCCTACCTCCTTCGGTTACTGCTTGTGAGTCACCTGAGTGGAATATACATCTGCAACTACTTGAAGATGAAAAACAGTTACCTATCTGTACTGTAACTGTTGTGCTTTGAGATGTGAGTGCAGACGTGTATTCCACAACCCACTTTTTGTTCCCTCTGCATTGGAGTCTCAAATCTTGATACTCCATGTGAAGGAACTAAGGAGGGGTCGGGGTGGTGCTGCCATTAAATAGCTATGGGAGTGGCTAGGAGGGGCCCGATGGACACTACTAAGCAAAGTTCTCCGACTTCAGTGCAATGGGCGTGTGTACACCTGAGTGGAATACGTGGCTGCACCTGCATCTCAAAGAACAATGGTTACAGTACAGATAATTACTGTAAATGGCTTTGGAATTCATATGGGAGCAAAGCTATATAAATACAACATGAATCTCCTTTTGGGTGGGTAGACAGAGCTGCTTGTTTCATCTCATCCGCTTTTGTCTTTAATATTGGCCCTGTCTTCTTTTCCCACTACGTTCTTTTGCTGCATGACCTCAATTGGTCACGCCACTTCAGTTACTACCCTGTCTACAGAACAACATGAAGATCTACCTGTTCATCTCTATTTAGACTTGCATCTCTAACTGCCTTTTAGACATCTAAACCTGGATGTTCCCTGGCAATTCAAGCTCAACATGATCAAAACTTTCTTTTTCCTTTCCTTTCCTTTCCTTTCTTTTCCTTTCCTTTCCTTTCCTTTCCTTTCTATTAATGAAGAAAGGATGTTGGAGTTGTGAATAAAGGGAGAATAGTGGAATTGTTGTAATATTTATTTATTTATATTGCATTAACACCCAAAATATTCTAGATAGGAAAAGTGTCCTCTTACCTTATCTGTGTAGTGCTTACCACACTGTGCTACATAAATAAATAATATCTGAATCTGGACTTCCTTCTCGCAGACTTCAGTGAGATCGGATCCCAGTGATATGCAGTTCTCAGTGATGAAGACTGATGAAAGAGTATCAACCAGGGAAAGCACAGTAAGCAGACTGTATGAAACCAATGCACAACACCATTCAGCACATCTCAGATGTTGTTCTGAATGTAAACCGAATGCCCTATCTGTCTCTACCACATTAGCATACAGTATTACTTAAAAGGTTCAGATGGCGTTATCTGAAAAGGAAGAATTAATTTGATTAAAATAAACAAACTACACCTCTACCCCGATATAACACTGTCCTCAGGAGCCAAAAAATCTTACCGCGTTATAGGTGAAACCGCATTATATCGAACTTGCTTTGATCCACCGGAGTGCACAGCCCCGCCCCCCCGGAGCGC
The DNA here is from genome assembly GCA_003942145.1 of Platysternon megacephalum. Classification (NCBI taxonomy): domain Eukaryota; kingdom Metazoa; phylum Chordata; order Testudines; family Platysternidae; genus Platysternon; species Platysternon megacephalum. The sequence goes on along the minus strand of QXTE01000007.1, from coordinate 13,962,800 downwards.
TGCTTTACCGCGTTATATCCGAATTCGTGTTATATCGGGTCGCGTTATATCGGGGTAGAGGTGTATACTACAAACTAAAGTAAAGTTGCTGTGGTTTCTTTAGAAGAAGAGCTTAAAATAATAGTAATTCTTAAACATTTCAGACCTTTAACTCTTACGATGACTAGTGGTACTCACATTTAAGAATGAAATGCTTTAAGAGGTTATGACTAGAGATGGGCTGAGGCCAAATCTTTGGATTCACACACACTCAGACTTTGGGGAAACTCAAATCTCTTGTTATCAGCTATTACAGTTTTTTGGGTTTGCACTGGGGCTTGTTTTTTTCCCCAAATATGTTAAGAAACAGGGTTGGGAGGGGGTTTATTGGTATTTTAATACTCCTAAAATAGGCGTTAGCATGAATAGTGCTTCACTTTTAGACGGAGGGCAAACAGAGAGTGATCTAAATTAAGATAGAAAATAGCCTTTTTGTTTAATATTCTTGTCAATCCAAGCAAACACAAAGCATGAGACATAAAACAAGTTCTTCCTTGTTTTCTTGTTATAGGTGTTATAGTAATAAGCCTCCATTTTCTGATGATCTCCTCCCTTCCCTGTGTTACCCTGCATTAAGTTAGCTTCTACTTTGTCTGATAGTAATGCTATTTATTTGGTCGCCAGAGAATGCAAAAAAAGAGCATTGAAAACTGAGACAAAATCCATCTCTGTGGATTTCCTCAAATAAGCATTTATCTAGATAGATATTAAATTGTGTGTCTTCATAATTTTTAAGGAAATCATTTTAAAATTACTTGAATAGCTTTTAAGGAAATTTCATTACATTATTAATTATTTTTTATGTTTAGAAATGATATCTGTTTAGAAGCTTTGTTTATATCATTGACTAACATTAGCCACCAGAGCTGTGATACTGTTTCCTTGTGCTCTATGGATGACAATTCTCTGCATCCCAAAAAACACAATATCCTTTGATTTTATGTTACAACTTGACCAATGGAACTAGACCTTGAACTGAATTCTGAAGGATAAAAGCTTCGTCTTTTAGTAAAAACAGTAGTGTTTTTATTTTAAAATGGCATTCTCACTGGGTGTGTTTTTCACTTTGTCAATTGGCAGGTAAGCGTGGTGGTTGGCAAGAAAACATTGTTTCTTTTTAATCTGAATGATCCTGATAACCCAATTGATTTGGAATTCCAGCAGCGCTATGGCAATATTGTAACCTATAGATGGTGAGTAAGCACTAACTTCTTAATATTGCAAGAAAAAGCTGAGGTTTTTATCTTCCTAATTTATTTTCATTTCTGGTATTTATCCCACTATCACATGAGGATTTTTGGGTTTATACAGTAGTCTTTTTAATACAATATTCCTTTCGGACTAAAGCAGTGGTCCACAAACTGTGGGGCATGCCCCTCTAGGGGGACATGGAGGAATGTTCAGGGAGTGCATGGTGGGGCCTGGACCAGTTCCCACAGGGGGCGGGGAGGGAGCACCACCCAGCCCCGCTTCATTCCCAGCTCCGGCCCCAGCTGCAGCTCCACTGCTCCCCCAGCTCCGCCCCAATCCCAGTTCCAGCCGCAGGTCTGCTCTGGCCCCAGCCACCGCTCCTCTATGTCCCTTGCTCTGCCCCCAGCCCAGCTCAGCCCTCATTCCCTCTCTGCCCCCAACTCTGCCTTCAGCCCAAGAGCCAACTGCAGTAATGGAGGCGGGGCCTGGACAGATTCCATTACTGATAAGGGGGGGCACAACAGGAAAAGTTTGGTCACCACTGGACTAAAGGAATCTACAATTTACAGTCCCCTTCACTGAAAATTCTGTTGTTTAAAAAGCAGTAATGTCAAAATGAAACAGTAGAGATGTAGTTCCACACTTAGGTGGTATGGTTGCTGAAATTAGTGAGTGGTTTCTGTTTGGAGGAGAAGTTGGTGAAACAGAGGGTACATTCTTGGTATAATCGGTTTTATTTACAAAAATATACACACCCGTGGCTGGCCCGCATCAGCTGACTTGAGCTCACAGGACTCAGACAGTGAAGCTGTAAAATTAGACATTCAGGCTCCGACTGGAGCCAAGGGTCTGGGACTTCCCCCCACAACTCAACCCCAAGTCAGCTGATGCAGGCCAGCTGCAGGTGTTTGATTGCTGTGTTGACATACCAATAAAATCCCTTTAGCGACTCTCTGGGTGAGTAACCTGCTTGTATGCAGCCTTTCAGTAAAGAGTTTCTCTTATTTTAATGACCATTTATGGTTTTCCATTTTTGATTAATTGGGGCTCTGTCTGTACAACTTACGAATTCTAGTTGATATGAAGTTATATTATGAAAAACTGCTGTATGTGTGTAAAAATGCCTGTATGTATATGGATCCACCATTGCTGACAGGTAGGAGGTACACACCAGACAGGCACAATGGGGTGATTGCTTAGGACTCAACAACCCTGTTCAGATGCAAACGCCTGGGAATAATGAGTGATCTCAAGCCTTGGAAATCCAGTTTAGTTTACCCCTCTGAAGGAGGGGGAAAGGTAGGAGCAGCAATAGAAACTTACCAGGAGCAGAACAAAGGCACCCAGGTGACCAGGAGGAGTTTAAATAAGGGAACACATAGGAACAGTGAGCTAGATAGGAAGAAGCAGCATAAGGCAGGAGAGAGCCAGATCACCCAGCAAGTAGCAGCCTCATAGGACAGGCAGGTCCTGCTCACTTTTTGGAGCCCAGAAGGCCCCAAGCACTCTGGACAGCCCAAAGAATGCTCTGGAGTGGTGAGGAGGCTGAGGCAGGGACACAGAATCATGGAAATGTGGGGCTGGAAGGGACCTCAGGAGGTCATCTTGTCCAGCCTCCTCTGCTGAGGCAGGACAAAGTATACCTAGACCAGGGGTCTCAAACTCAAATGACCTCGAGGGCCACATGAGGACTAGTACATTGGGCCGAGGGCCGCATTTACTGAC
>QXTE01000007.1:13828224-13954754 GCA_003942145.1 Platysternon megacephalum | reverse complement strand
GGAGGGAGGGAGGGAGGGAGGGAGTGGGGGCCTGACGACATGTACCCAGAATCACCCGCGACACTGTTTTTGCCCCATCAGGCATTGGGATCTCAACCCAGAATTCCAATGGGCGGCGGAGACTGCGGGAACTGTGGGATAGCTACCCACAGTGCAACGCTCCAGAAGTCGACGCTAGCCTCGGTACTGTGGACGAAGTCCGCCGACTTAATGCACTTAGAGCATTTTGTGTGGGGACACACACAATCGACTGTATAAAAACGATTTCTATAAAACCGACTTCTATAAATTCGACCTAATTTCGTAGTGTAGACATACCCATAGTCAGGTTTTCTAAACCTTTTATCATTTTTGTTCCTCTCCTCTGGACTATCTCCAATTTGTCCACATCTTTCTTTAAGTTTGTCACCTAAAACTGGACACAGTACTCCAGCTGAGACCTCATCAGAGTAGAGTGGGACAGTTTACCTCCAGTGTCTTACATACAACACTCCTGTTAATACACCCTGAATGATATTAGCTTTTTTTGCAATTGTATCACATTAAGAATATAACATACTGGGTCAGACCGCTGGTCCATTTAGCCCAGTATCCTTTCTTCTGACAGTGGTCAATGCCAGATGCTTCAGAAGGAGTAAACAGAACATGGCAATTTCAAGTGATCCAGTTCCAGCTTCCTGCAGTTGGAGGTTAGGGACACCCAGATCATGGGGTTGCATCCCTGACCATCTTGGCTAATAGCCATTGTTGGACCGATCCTCCATGAACTTATCAAATTCTTTTTTGAACCAAGTTATACCTTCAAACATTCCATGGCAATAAGTTCCACAGGATGACTATGCATTGTGTGAAGAAGTACTTTCTTACGTTTATTTTAAACTTGCTGCCTATTAATTTCATAGTGACCCCTAGTTCTTGTGTTATGTGAAGGGTTAAATTACACTTCCTTATTCATGATTTTATAGATCTCTATCGTATTCCCTCCTTACTCGTCTCTTTTCTAAGATGAAGAGTCCCATTCTTTTTAATCTCTTCTCATATGAAAGCTGTTCCGTACCCTTAATCATTTTTGTTGCCATTCTCCGTTCCTTTTCCAATTCTGATACATCTTTCTTGAGATGGGGCGACCAGAACTGTGTGCAATATTCAAGGTGTGGGCGTACCAGGAACTTATGCAGTGGTATCTTGATATTTTCTGTTTTATTATCTATCCCTCTCCTAAAGTTCCTAACATTCTGTTAGCTTTTTTGACTGCTGCCGCATTATTGAGCGGCTGTTTTCAAGGAACTATCCGCAATGACTCCATGATCTCTTTCTTGAGTGGTAATAGCTAATGTAGATCCCGTCATTTTGTATGTTTGGGATTATTTTCTCCATTGTGCATCAACATTAAATTTTCATCTGCCATTTTGTTACCCAGTCACCCAGGTTAGTGAGATCCTTTTGTATCTCTTCTCCAGTCAGCTTTTACTTAACTATTTTGAATAGTTTTGTAGCATCTGCAAACTTTGCCACCTCACTGTTTACCCCCTTTTCCAGATCATTACTGAAAAAGTTGAACAGCACAGGTCCCAGTACAGACCCTTAGGGGACCCCTTCTTTTACATCTCTCTGTTGTGAAAACCGACCATTTATTCCTATTCTGTGTTTCCTATTTTTCAGCCAGTTACTGATCCACGAGAGGACCTTCCTTCTTATTCCATGACACTTAGTTTGCTTAGAGCTTTTGATTTGGGACCTTGTCAAAAGCTTTTTGAAAGTCCAAGTACTCTATATCAGGGGTTCTCAAACTGGGGGTTGGGACCCCTCAGGGGATCACAAGATTCTTACATGGGGGGGTCGCGAGCTGTCTGCCTCCACCCCAAACCCTGCTTTGCCTCCAGCATTTATAATGGTGTTAAATATATAAAAAGTGTTTTTAATTTATAAGGAGGGGTCAGACTCGCAGACTTTCTATGTGAAAAGGGTCACCAGTTGAGAACCACCGCTCTGTATCAATTGGATCACCCTTGTCCACATGCTTGTTAACACCCTCAGAAATTTTAGTAGATTGATGAGGCATGATTTCCCTTTACAAAAGCCATGTTGACACTTCCCCAACGTATTGTGTTTATCTATGTGTCTGTTGATTCATATTCAATTTGTGATCCACTCTAACCCCCAGATCCTACTGCCTAGCCAATTATCCCCTTTTGTAGTTGTCCATTTGATTTTTCCTTCCTAAGTGCAGTACTTTGCACTTATCTTTACTGAATTTCATCTTGTTGATTTCAGACACATTCTCCAATTTGTCAAGTTCGTTTTGAATTCTAATCCTGTCCTCCAAGTGCTAGCAACCCCTCCCTGCTTGGTGTCATCTGCAGATTTTGTAAACATACTCTCCACTCCATTATCGAAGTATTAATGAAAATATTGACTAGTACCAGACCCATCAGGGCTGGCCTTAGGGTTGGGTGGGCTGGGCAATGGCCCAGGGGTGCCGTTCTAAGAGGGTGTCTCTGGAGCAGGGGTGCCCCCCCCCCCTCCCCTCCCCCCCCCCCCCCCCCCCCACTGCTCTGCTCTGTTGCTGTCTGCATCCACTGCTGCTCCTGCCCCAGCTCCCTTCCCTGCCTTGGAGCCGCCCCTAGCCAAGCTGCTCCCAGGAGCCTCCTGTCTGCTGTTTTCCTATGGTGAGGACCTCAATGAGGAGAGGAGATCTAGACACAGCTCCCACCAACAAGTATTTTTATATCTGCTTTGGAAGACTCAATGCATTTCTGTCTTTCTTTCTTCAGCAATCTGACTTTCATCCTGCTCAGGATTTTTTTCTCGTATTGCGTTACTTTCTATGCAGCCAGGCTGCCCAGCCATCTCTCTCTCTTTAAATGTTGGTTTTGCTATAGGTATGGTGATGGCTACATCATGATTGGCTTCTCACGTGGGTGCTTTGTTGTTATTTCTACACACATTCGTGAGATTGGTCAAGAGATTTTTCAAGCTCGCAATCATAAGGATAACCTAACCAGCATTGCAATATCACAATCACTAAACAAAGCTGCATCATGTGGAGACAACTGGTAAGTGATCATATTTGTTTATAAAATGTCTGAAATAGCAAGTGTCTTAAAGCAAACACTATTATTTATTTTCTTCATTGTTCTAACTTTTGATATCTTGTTTATTTTGTATTGGCTAATGTGATACTTGAATACAAACGTGTTAGTGACATACTTTCATTACTGTGTGCTACAGATTAGACACAGAATGCCTGTTAGCAGTAGTAGGAATTGTTCATCTTATCCACTTCATGTGCTATTGAGATAATTTAACCCATTTATGGGATACTAAGGGTTGATCTGCACACCATTTTTGTAACAGTATAATGGTATATCTGTTTAGAAACCAACATAGTTAAAAGTGTGGATGCAATTATCCAGTATAAAGGTGTTTATGTAAGTATAGCTGAATTTACAGAAATAAGCTATATGGATGTGTAAGGACTGTTATATCAACTGTATAACTGGGTCCACATGTGGGGGGAGGTTGTACTATTTTAACTGTGTCTATTTAAACCAATATAGTGGTACAAATACTGTGTGTAGACAGTCCCTCCGTTTGTTTGATGTCTAAAACTTGACTTCTTTAGAACAAGCTAAAATGCATGCATCCTGCTCTGAAGCTAAACAAACTCTGGCTTGGGCAAACCACTACCTGGAACAGTTTCCAAAGGCTGGGACCCTCCACTGAGAGACCATGCCACCATCCTTGAAGAGTTTTATCTCAGAAATAGACAAGAAGATAATCTCTATTTCTATGATGGGCATAATGTGAGAGTTGGATTTTCACACTGTGAGCAAACAGACAGATTAATTGTCTGCATGTCTTTTATTATGTATTTGTACAGCACCTAGCACAACGGAGTCCTGATTATAAATATTTTTTATTTGTACTACAGTAGCACCTAAAGACCTCTGACCCAGAGTTCAGGGTTGCATTATGTTAGGCATTGGATGGACGGACCCCAAAATGGTGATCCCTGCCAGCTAGAGTTTAGATTCTAACTAAGCTAATCATGGTTGGGGCCTCAGCAATGGCTACTGTAAAGCAAATAATAATAACTAGACCTGCCATCCAGGTGGCACAAGGATATCAGTCTTTGGCAGAGAGCGCTTCCTTGATCAATGTCTTGAAACCAGAGTGGTAATGCATGCCATTCACATTATGCAAGAACTGAAGGGCACAACAGTTGGAATCCAAAGAGACAGCACTATAGCATCAACCATCAGAGGGTATAAAGAGCTGAGTACTAAGCTGCTGAGTCTTTCAACTCTAGATCACTAGTTTAAATCCATCCCACTTTCATATTCAGTTGTTTCCACATGGTGGTTATTCAGTAGCTTAATTAAAATTAGTCCAGTCTCTAGTAGATGAGGGTCTGACTCACCAAAACCACCACCACATTTGTTACTAATTGGAACTAGCAATCTCAACAGGAAGGCCAAGGTTTGAATGGATATGGAGACTGAATGTGATCCTCTAATTTTTCTTCGCGTGCCTGTCCATATATATTCCACTGTTGATGCATATACATCCCAGGCACTCAAGATTGGAGTCTTTTGGCCAGCAGTGTCCATTGGAGCTGCACAGGCGCTGTGAGTGTCATTCTGCTCACATACCAAAGGCATTACGGGTTTTGCAGGCCCTAGTGCCACTCAGTCCCTTCACCATTGCCCATATCTGTGAGATATAGCTCCTTAATGTCTTGACACAATTTTCAGCAACTTTTTGTGGATTGTTGTCTATATTATTGTTAGTTAGGATAGTTTGCCTGTTGGCAAGGTTTGGTAGTTTACTTCCTTGTTTTCTTTTCATTTTCTCTCTTATCAGGAGCTTCTTCCTAATACCAAGGCTTAGGTCTCATCTGAAGTTGCCTGGCTTTATGTATTTCTCCTCTTGTGAGGTGCCATGATCAGTTAATGATGGATATCCCATATGTGTTTTTTGGTTGGGGAGGGTCATATCCCTGATAAATGCAAGTCCTTTTTCTAAAAGGACTTTGAAGGCAAGAGAGGTACACCTTAAACTGTTTTTATTTGACTTCTCTGTGCAGCCTGCCTCTGATCCAGGATGGGGAGAACCCCCTCCTTCCCCAGGCAGGTTTGATTTCAGTCCAGCCTATATGAGTTCCAATTACTCTAGTTTGTGGGCCCCATCTTCTAAGACTGTCCCAGCTATGGATGTGGGTAGGACTGAAAAGATCAGAACCTTGGAGAAAAAGAAGCATCACTCCTTGGGGAGAGCAGGGGCAGATCCCTGCTGGGAATTCCTAGTAAAAAGAGGTCCAAGTTCCCTCTCCACTCCCAATCTAAAGAGACTCCTTCGTCTGAGTTGAGTACCTCTGGAACTCTGAGGGGGCAAGTTACCAGAACTCTGGCCCCATCTCAGGAATCAAAACTAGCTGCCTCTGAAACCAGAGCATCAGGGGCTACTTCAAAACCAGGGGCTCCGCCACCAACTTTTGCTGCACCAACCCTTTTTGATACCAGTCTCTGGTACTATTTCCTTCAACACCGAGTACTTCAGCACTGGCCATGTCAGCACAATCCACCCTGGTGCTATCTATCCCCACACCGAGGTTAGGCACCACCCTTCTCCATAGTGAAGAAGCATGCTGTATCAAAGGATATTCATGTCCTGATGAGCCAGAATCTCCGCTGCTCTACACAGAGCTAAATTTCCCCACCAGAATGACAATGTCAGTACTGGGTGGTCTGCTCAATGCAGGTTAACGTTGCAACCTAGCACACTAGCTTCAGCAGCCTCCCACTTAGATCTGCAGTGCTTTTGCTTCTCATCAAATTCCCAACACAACAGGGAGGGATCCCCTACATATTCACCAAGGACCCCCTCATTTGATCCTTATGCGTCTGAAAGAGAGTCAAGGGCTTCATTCATGCCTGTATCATATAGGGCACTGGTCCCCAACCTTTTTGTGGCCAGTAGCACATTCATGTTTTCAGAAGAGTGTGGCGGGCGCCAACAGTTTTTCAAGGCTTATTTTGTATTTGTACATTAAATACAAAAAACATCATATTTAATATTACATAATATATGAATGAAGAGAGAAGCTGCGAGGACAGAGAACACCGGCGCCCGCAGCCCCGGAGTACTGTGTCCCCAGCAGGCGCAGGACCTCAGCTTCTCTCCCCTGCTGGGCACTAGGCGGGCCCCGTGCCTGTTGGGGACAGAGAACACCAGCGCCCGCAGCCTGCAGCCCCGGAGTTCTCTGTCCCTGGCAGGCGCGGGGCCGCAGCTTCTCTTCCCTGCTGGGCACTAGGCAGGCGCACATAAATGCCCCGGCGGGTGCCATGGCACCCGCAGGCACCGTGTTGGGGACCACTGATATAGGGGGTATGGGAGTAGACATATACCCTGGCCCCCTTCTCCCTGGCCCCCAGGACCTTTTCCATGTAACGTTCCATTATGGCCCTGTTAGAACCCCTGAGGTCTTCATCATATGAGGCACCACACTTCTGCACCACCATCCAGAGTAAAACCTCCTCTCCTGCACCTTCCCAGGGACCTAGGATTTCTCAGCTTGCAGTCCATGATGTTTGTAGGACCTTTTTTTGGAAAGGTCCAGATCTTTCAGAGTTTGCACAAGATATCATTTGCTGACAGAATGAAGGGTCAAGTGATATAAGCTCGGCATATCGGGCTGTATTAGGGTCTGTAATGAGCTAGCTAGTTTATATCCTCTAGCTGAGATTAAGGCTCTTTCTACAGGGCCCAGGCAGCCTCCGCAGCTTCTTTGCAAACTATACCCATTCCAGACATCTGCAGGGCAGCTACTTGGGGTTCAATTCATACTTATACAGTTCATATGTCCATTCCCTTGTGGAAGCATTGAAATCTGATGCTTCTTTTGGCAGAACAGTGCTGCAATCTTTAAGTAGACTCCAAGCACCCACCTCCTTACATTAGGTTACTGCTTGTGAGTCACGGAGAGTGGAATATATGTAGACAAGCACTCAAAGAAAGAAAAGTTACTTACAGTAAATGGCGTTCTTTGACATGTGTTGTCCATATATATTCTACAACCCTCCCTCCTTCCCTGCTACTATGGAATCCTATAACACCTAGAGTCTGTAATGGCAAAGGAACTAAGTGGCAGTTGGGCACACACTGCCCATTGTGCCCTCAGTCCTGGAGCATGTGGACACTTAGGGAACATGTATGGCCCCAGAAGCAGGGCTGGATTACCCAATAGACTAAGCACGTGCTTAGGGCACCAGCAAAGTGGGGGGCACACACAAAAATAATGATGTTGTTGTTGTTTTTTAAATTGATATTTGATATTTCAAAAAAAGCATTGAAGTAGTAGTCATGGGAAAAATCAGAACTTTGTTAGACTTCCTTACACTCCACTACACAATCTTTTCAGTGTTTAGGGCCTCTATAGGTCTTAATCTGGCCCTGCCCAGAAGATACAGCTGGCAAAAAGAGCCAATATCAAGCACATGGGGTACATGCTCACCAAGAGTAGAATATATATGGACAGCACATCTTGAAGAATTCCAATTATTGTAAGGTAATTTACTTAACCCTATTCCGGAGGGATTATCCCTAAGCAAGTGGTGCAGCAGGGTAGGAAAGTTCCACAGTGCAGTAGCAACACAAAGTCTTCATGCTCCTGCGCTCTGAATCTAGCAACTTTTAACCGATGTTAGTGTTTGTGGCCCAGGGACCAGTTGCTTAGGTCCATGATTCAGTGTTAGCCCATCAGGTGCTTCTATGTGTGCACATGAGTGTATCATGACAGAGCCACATGAGAAAGGGTAGTGTTATTTTCCCATCCTTGAAGTCCTGAATGGAGAAGTCCCTCTTCCACTTCTCAATATTTTTGTCCCATGAGAGGATGGATCAGTCTGTCATTCTCCCAATGTCCAGGAAGAGCGCTCTATGATCATATAAATAACATAACGTCTATGCAACCAGCCTCAGTGTTCAGTGCAGAAACGAAAATGCATACAAGGAGTCAGACACATTTGATTTGGGAAATGATTTCAGTTTAATATTTCTCTAGTGTGTATATAGGAAGCCAAGTAAAAATTAATTTAAAGTATATAACGTCTAGTTTGACAGTGTTTTTTTCCCCAAAAACTACATACACCTCTACCCTGATATAACGCTGTCCTCGGGAGCCAAAAAAATCTTACCGCATTATAGGTGAAACCGCATTATATCGAACTTGCTTTGATCCGCCAGAGTGCGCAGCTCCGCCCCCCCAGAGCACTGCTTTACCGTGTTATATCCGAATTTGTGTTATATCGGGTCGCGTTATCGGGGTAGAGGTGTATTTGGGGAACCTAAAGCACTTTGCATTCTCCCTTTAATATTTTTTTTCTCCATAATGAGCTTATCTCTCTTCATTAACTACTTTCAGTTCATGATGGTTAGGATGATAGTACTAGTAAAGGTAGTGACTGTTTATATTTTGTTTTAGCATTAAGATTCATGACCTGTCAGAACTGAAAGAAATGTATGCTATAATAAACCTGGATGATGAAAATAAAGGTATGATAAAGTTTCCAAAGCTGTAAAACAGAATTTTGTTTACATTATGTTTACAAGAGGGAATGTACAGAGAAGAATATTTATTGAAAAGCTGTCTAAATATAGACTGTTAACTCCCTCCTTTCCAATGTGTATGTATTATGAGATGGTCTGTTTGCCAAACTGGGTATTTAACGTAGCTTTCGGGGTTTTTTTTTGTTTTTTTTTAAAGAAAACACAGAGAGATCCTGTTTTTCAAAACAGTTGATTGTCCGGTATTTTTGAATCCATAGCATGGTATATTCAAATTACTAAAATAATAGTGTGTTTATTTTTTCCCGTTTTGCTTTTCTGAGTGGCATGTTTTTGTGCTAAGAGTATGTATATCTCTGGAGCAGGAGTCCCTGCCACTGTTGCCTCCTATTTCAATATTGGATTCATTTATTGTGAATTTCGATAAAATTCACTCTGAAATTAAGACCAAATTAGCGGGTTATGGTCTGTGATGATAAACTATTTCTGTTCCATTCTACATAGGTTTTTATACTTAAGTACAAAGGGTGTGAAAAAATTAGGGCTGTCAAGCAATTAAAAAAATTAATCGTGCGATTAATCACACTGTTAAACAATAATAGAATACCATTTATTTAAATATTTTTGGATGTCTTTTACATTTTCAAATATATTGATTTCAATTACAACACAGAATACAAAGTGTACAGTGCTCACTTTATATTTATTTTTGATTGCAAATATTTGCACTGTAAAAAACAAAAGAAATAGTATATTTCAATTCACCTAATACAAATACTGTAGTGCAATCTCTTTATCGTGAAAGTTGAACTTTGTACAAAAAATAACTGCATTCAAAAACAAAACAATGTAAAACTTTAGAACCTACAAGCCCACGCAGTCCGACTTCAGCCAATCGCTCAGACAAACAAGTTTGGTTACATTTTGCAGGAGATAATGCTGCCCACGTCTTGTTTACAATGTCACCTGAAAATGAGAACAGGCATTTGCATGGCATTGTTGTAACAGGCGTCACAAGATATTTACATGCCAGATGTGCTAAAGATTCAGCTGTCCCTTCATGCGTCAACCACCATTCCAGAAGACAAGCGTCCATGCTGATGATGAGTTCTGCTCGATAACGATCCAAAGCAGAGCAGACCGACATGTTCATTTTCATCATCTGAATCAGATGACACCAGCAGAAGGTTCATTTTCTTTTTTGGTGGTTCGGGTTCTGTAGTTTCCGCATCGGAATGTTGCTCCTTTAAGACATCTGAAAGCATTCTCCACGCCTCGTCCCTCTCAGATTTTGGAAGGCACTTCAGATTCTTAATCCTTGGGTCGAGTGCTGTATCTATCCTTAGAAATCTCACATTGGTACTTTCTTTGCGTTTTGTCAAATCTGCTGTGAAAGTTTTGTTAAAATGAACATGTGCTGGGTCATCATCCAAGGCTGCTACAACATGAAATACGTGGCAGAATGTGGGTAAAACAGAACAGGAGACATACAATTCTCCCCCAAGGAGTTCAGTCACAAATTTAATTAACACATTTTTTTAACTAGCATCATCTGCATGGAAGTGTGTCCTCTGGAATGGTGGCCGAAGCATGAAGGGGCATACGAATGGTTAGCATATCTGGCACGTAAATACCTTGCAATGCCGGCTACAAAAGTGCCATACAAATGCCTGCTCTCACTTTCTGATGACATTGTAAATAAGAAGAGGGAAGCATTATCTCCTATAAATGTAAACAAACTTGTTTGTCTTAGCGATTGGCTGAACAAGAAGCAGGACTGAGTGGACTTGTAGGCTCGGAAGCTTTACATTGTTTTGTTTTTGGGTGCAGTTATGTAACAAAAAAAAAAAATCTACATTTGTAAGTTGCACTTTCATGACACAGTACTTTGTATGAGGTGAATTGAAAAATACTATTTCTTTTGTTTATCTTTTACAGTGCAAATATTTGTAATCAAGAATAATATACACTTTGATTTCAATTACAAGACAGAATACAATATATATGAAAATGTAGAAAAACATACAAAATATTTAATAAATTTCAATTCGTATACTATTGTTTAACTGCGCAATTAAAACTGCGATTAATCGCGATTCATTTTTTTGAGTTAATTGCGTGAGTTAACTGCGATTAATCGACAGCCCTAGAAAAAATATTCTTAAGTAATGAAACCTTGACATGGTTGCATTTTAAAAACAATAGAATTGTTTGTGGATTTTACTGACAACCAAGTAGCTATTTTTGTTGTTGTTGTAAAAGCTTCTCAATATTTTAGGTCTAGATCACCTGGCTTGGACAGATGATGGGCAGTTGTTGGCAGTGTCTACCCAAAGAGGCTCACTCCACGTCTTCTTGACAAAGCTTCCAATCCTTGGAGATGCTTGCGGCACACGGATTGCGTACCTCACTTCTCTTCTTGAAGTTACTGTGGCCAATCATGTTGAAGCAGTATGCTAGCCTATTAATTTTTCACTTAATTTAGATGTAACTTTTAAATAAGTAGTAACAATGAGAAAACTTGGTATGATTTTCTTATAGGAGCTACCAATCACAGTTTCTGTTGAAGTGGAGCCAAACTTTGTTGCTGTAGGTCTTTATCATTTGGCTGTAGGAATGAATAATCGTGCTTGGTTTTATGTACTTGGAGAGAATAGTAAGTATGATTGTAGTTCTCTTATTTTAAAGTATCATATCATCCATTATCTGCTAAATATATGTCCATTTTATAAAACAGGCGTTTTGTTTAACTCTTCTAATATCCTACTTAGTGCAAGGTGTTATTATTATATAATCTCATGGGACACCAAAATTCAGGACTGCTCATTGGATTCCCAGAATTTGGATTAGTACGAACAAGACATTGTGGAGGCAATTAGAACAAAAATTCAGGGTTCCCAGGGTTGGATGAAGCCTTTCATTCTTTGTCATGAGGTCAAACGCAGCTCATGCTGTTGTTGCCTGAAAGTCACTACCAACTGAAGGTTGTTTGGCTTATATAAAATTAGTAGATGGTCTCAGTCCATATTGGCAGTCCTAGCAGAGAGGCCAAGGACTGCATAAACATGGAGACTAAACTATTCTCAAATTCCTATAGGTGTTCCATCCAGAGTTTAGATGGATTGGTGGGGCAGAGTGGAAAAGCTTGTGCTATACCTGTTTTTTTAGGCAACAGACTTAAGTCTCAGTACTTGTCAATCCAAAATATTTTATGAATAAAAAGTCCACCATTAGTCATAGATGGACTAACTGTAGGTTAGTGAGGTTTCGTTGGGGAAAGAGGGTCCCTTTTAACCCTTAGTAACATAAGGATGCAACTGCTTTCTCATAGTCTCCCATGTTTCTGTCAAGAGTTCCTCCTACTTCTCCACCTTTTACTCTCCTGCCCTCTTAGATTATTATGAATTACTCAGGTAGGTAAGAAGAACAGAAAATGGACCATGCACAATTTATCTTTTTCCCCCCCTCCCTTCCCCTTAAATTCTGTAGGTGTAAAAAAGCTTAAAGACATGGAGTATCTGGGGACAGTAACCAGTATATATCTTAATTCCGACTATGCTGCTGCACTCTTTGAGGGTAAAGTCCAATTGCATATGGTAAGTATACAGAAGATTTTGAACTCTGAAAGGCCAACTGAATTGAGGTGGCAATAGACTGAGGAAGAAATTGTGAGTCCTAATGATAGTAAGATTGGTCTGAGTGGAAGTTAGGTGCTGAGTGGGTGAGATGTAACTAACCGAGGTAAGAGTTAAAAACCTTCCAAAAAAATTTTAGTAGCAAACATGAGAACAACTGAGTTACAGGTGGCTTGCAGAAGTGTACATTCTGTCTTGAAGTGGCAGTGGATGAGAAGAAAGTGCTAGCTTATGCGGTGTTTAACAAGCTTTCTTTGGAAGCTCTGTATGGGGTCTTAGGGGAGCAGCTAGTGGTTTGTAAGTGGTACATATGAAAGGGCAAATCTGAGCTTATTATAACAACTAGGGTAATGCCTTAGTGTCTGTTTCATACAGACAAAATTCATTAATATCTCGCTAGTGGTGGTGGTGCTGGTGGTTTCAGTTTTGCTTATTCCTTCTGCTTTAGATAGAAGGTGAAGGTTTGGATGCTCAGGAAGAACGAGAGACTCGACTTTTCCCAGCAGTGGATGATAAATGTCGAATCTTGTGCCATGCTATTACTGGTGATTTCCTCATCTATGGTACAGATGTAAGTATATTGCCTGTCTCAAATTCTTCTTAGATTCAATAAGTTTCTGTTTTTGATTACTTGGACTATTTCTCTTCATACAATAGGCATAAAGTGTATGGTTCTGATATGCAATGTACCAAGACTTACTTTGTATGCAAGCTATATTTTAGGCAAACAGAGACAAAATTTCAGCCAGCTTCCTTAATTATTTAGGCCTGCGTGTGATGCAGTTGCATTGGCACATTACAATGGTTCAGTTGTTTTTGGTTGATGCTCAGCTTCGTAACTTAAGGCCAAGTCCTGCTTTTATTGAAGGGGGGAGGGATAGCTCAGTGGTTTGAGCATTGGCCTGCTAAACCCAGGGTTGTGAGTTCAATCCTTGAGGGTGTCACTTAGGGATCTAGGGCAAAATCAGTACTTGGTCCTGCTACTGAAGGCAGGGGGCTGGACTCATATGACCTTTCGGGGTCCCTTCCAGTTCTATAAGATAGGTATATCTCCATATATATTTAAAAGTCATTGGCAAAACTGATACTGAATTTAATATTATTTATTTGTATTACAGTGGTGCCCAGGGGCATCTATCAAGGATTAGGTCCCCATTGTGCTAGGGACCTTACAGACCTGCAGGAAAAAGATAACCTAAATTATGAGGGACTATTATGTGACAACTGCATAGGAGTAGCATCCACCACATGCCATCCCCTTTACAAACATAAAGGCACAGATCCTGCCTCCAACAGCTCACAGTCTAAAAAGACATACAAACTGGAGGGATTAAAGGGTACCCTCTGGGGCACCTGGCACTGGCCACTGTTGGAAGACAGGATACTGGGCTAGATGGACCTTTGGTCTGACCCAGTAGGGCCATTCTTATGTTCTTATGTTACCAAAGTAATGATTAGCCACATCCTAACCTATAAAATGATTTTTAGTTTTTTTGGCTTTGTTTGTAAATTGTCTGTATATCTAGAGTTGCCCCTCAACCTTGCACTATTAATGAGAGAGTTTCTTGTAGACATTGCTTTAGAAGTGTGTCTTCACAAGGTGTTACCCCCAAAAATCAGACTCAAGACTCTCCACAATGGCTTGCCTATATCAGTAAATCAGTCATCAATTTGTCTGGTTTTGATAGGTGAAAGGAGGTGACCCGCCCTAGAGGAATTGCTAGGGTTTTACCAGAGGTTGGAAAACTCCCCAGAACAGACTAACTCTGTTGACCTTTGGGAGTACACAGATATAGCCTTCCACTCCAAGGATTGACACTCAGGCAGTAAGCTTTGAAAAGAAAAATATTCTTTATTTAATGTATCAATGTTCTCTGATACAATAAATCTTAAAAGCATATATCAAGAAACAAAACACAAATTCTATTAGCAAAAGTATGCACATCAAAGTACCCAATACCCTAGTACCATGCAACTGGAAATATATTTAAGTGGTTACATTCTACTTGCAGTGATCAGTCATATGTAGTATGCTGACAGCAAGTTCTTACTTAAATATTAAAACTGTATACATAGTAACAAACATACATACACAAATATCCAACTTTAGTATCTCAGGCATACAGACTCATATATCCTATTTTCTCCTTATACCATGGTCGTCATGCTTACTTCTCTGCAGTCTTCTTTCCCTCAGATCCGTCAGATGGTCCTTCTGTTCTGTCACAGCTACTTCTTAGCTGCTACTGCTGTCATTGCTTCTCTGCTACTGCCTCTGTAACCCACACACCTCCTAGGTGTGGTGTTTTGTCCCATCTAGTGGCACCGAGGCCACTTAGAGAGAGAGATAANACAAAATATTTAATAAATTTCAATTCGTATACTATTGTTTAACTGCGCAATTAAAACTGCGATTAATCGCGATTCATTTTTTTGAGTTAATTGCGTGAGTTAACTGCGATTAATCGACAGCCCTAGAAAAAATATTCTTAAGTAATGAAACCTTGACATGGTTGCATTTTAAAAACAATAGAATTGTTTGTGGATTTTACTGACAACCAAGTAGCTATTTTTGTTGTTGTTGTAAAAGCTTCTCAATATTTTAGGTCTAGATCACCTGGCTTGGACAGATGATGGGCAGTTGTTGGCAGTGTCTACCCAAAGAGGCTCACTCCACGTCTTCTTGACAAAGCTTCCAATCCTTGGAGATGCTTGCGGCACACGGATTGCGTACCTCACTTCTCTTCTTGAAGTTACTGTGGCCAATCATGTTGAAGCAGTATGCTAGCCTATTAATTTTTCACTTAATTTAGATGTAACTTTTAAATAAGTAGTAACAATGAGAAAACTTGGTATGATTTTCTTATAGGAGCTACCAATCACAGTTTCTGTTGAAGTGGAGCCAAACTTTGTTGCTGTAGGTCTTTATCATTTGGCTGTAGGAATGAATAATCGTGCTTGGTTTTATGTACTTGGAGAGAATAGTAAGTATGATTGTAGTTCTCTTATTTTAAAGTATCATATCATCCATTATCTGCTAAATATATGTCCATTTTATAAAACAGGCGTTTTGTTTAACTCTTCTAATATCCTACTTAGTGCAAGGTGTTATTATTATATAATCTCATGGGACACCAAAATTCAGGACTGCTCATTGGATTCCCAGAATTTGGATTAGTACGAACAAGACATTGTGGAGGCAATTAGAACAAAAATTCAGGGTTCCCAGGGTTGGATGAAGCCTTTCATTCTTTGTCATGAGGTCAAACGCAGCTCATGCTGTTGTTGCCTGAAAGTCACTACCAACTGAAGGTTGTTTGGCTTATATAAAATTAGTAGATGGTCTCAGTCCATATTGGCAGTCCTAGCAGAGAGGCCAAGGACTGCATAAACATGGAGACTAAACTATTCTCAAATTCCTATAGGTGTTCCATCCAGAGTTTAGATGGATTGGTGGGGCAGAGTGGAAAAGCTTGTGCTATACCTGTTTTTTTAGGCAACAGACTTAAGTCTCAGTACTTGTCAATCCAAAATCTTTTATGAATAAAAAGTCCACCATTAGTCATAGATGGACTAACTGTAGGTTAGTGAGGTTTCGTTGGGGAAAGAGGGTCCCTTTTAACCCTTAGTAACATAAGGATGCAACTGCTTTCTCATAGTCTCCCATGTTTCTGTCAAGAGTTCCTCCTACTTCTCCACCTTTTACTCTCCTGCCCTCTTAGATTATTATGAATTACTCAGGTAGGTAAGAAGAACAGAAAATGGACCATGCACAATTTATCTTTTTCCCCCCCTCCCTTCCCCTTAAATTCTGTAGGTGTAAAAAAGCTTAAAGACATGGAGTATCTGGGGACAGTAACCAGTATATATCTTAATTCCGACTATGCTGCTGCACTCTTTGAGGGTAAAGTCCAATTGCATATGGTAAGTATACAGAAGATTTTGAACTCTGAAAGGCCAACTGAATTGAGGTGGCAATAGACTGAGGAAGAAATTGTGAGTCCTAATGATAGTAAGATTGGTCTGAGTGGAAGTTAGGTGCTGAGTGGGTGAGATGTAACTAACCGAGGTAAGAGTTAAAAACCTTCCAAAAAAATTTTAGTAGCAAACATGAGAACAACTGAGTTACAGGTGGCTTGCAGAAGTGTACATTCTGTCTTGAAGTGGCAGTGGATGAGAAGAAAGTGCTAGCTTATGCGGTGTTTAACAAGCTTTCTTTGGAAGCTCTGTATGGGGTCTTAGGGGAGCAGCTAGTGGTTTGTAAGTGGTACATATGAAAGGGCAAATCTGAGCTTATTATAACAACTAGGGTAATGCCTTAGTGTCTGTTTCATACAGACAAAATTCATTAATATCTCGCTAGTGGTGGTGGTGCTGGTGGTTTCAGTTTTGCTTATTCCTTCTGCTTTAGATAGAAGGTGAAGGTTTGGATGCTCAGGAAGAACGAGAGACTCGACTTTTCCCAGCAGTGGATGATAAATGTCGAATCTTGTGCCATGCTATTACTGGTGATTTCCTCATCTATGGTACAGATGTAAGTATATTGCCTGTCTCAAATTCTTCTTAGATTCAATAAGTTTCTGTTTTTGATTACTTGGACTATTTCTCTTCATACAATAGGCATAAAGTGTATGGTTCTGATATGCAATGTACCAAGACTTACTTTGTATGCAAGCTATATTTTAGGCAAACAGAGACAAAATTTCAGCCAGCTTCCTTAATTATTTAGGCCTGCGTGTGATGCAGTTGCATTGGCACATTACAATGGTTCAGTTGTTTTTGGTTGATGCTCAGCTTCGTAACTTAAGGCCAAGTCCTGCTTTTATTGAAGGGGGGAGGGATAGCTCAGTGGTTTGAGCATTGGCCTGCTAAACCCAGGGTTGTGAGTTCAATCCTTGAGGGTGTCACTTAGGGATCTAGGGCAAAATCAGTACTTGGTCCTGCTACTGAAGGCAGGGGGCTGGACTCATATGACCTTTCGGGGTCCCTTCCAGTTCTATAAGATAGGTATATCTCCATATATATTTAAAAGTCATTGGCAAAACTGATACTGAATTTAATATTATTTATTTGTATTACAGTGGTGCCCAGGGGCATCTATCAAGGATTAGGTCCCCATTGTGCTAGGGACCTTACAGACCTGCAGGAAAAAGATAACCTAAATTATGAGGGACTATTATGTGACAACTGCATAGGAGTAGCATCCACCACATGCCATCCCCTTTACAAACATAAAGGCACAGATCCTGCCTCCAACAGCTCACAGTCTAAAAAGACATACAAACTGGAGGGATTAAAGGGTACCCTCTGGGGCACCTGGCACTGGCCACTGTTGGAAGACAGGATACTGGGCTAGATGGACCTTTGGTCTGACCCAGTAGGGCCATTCTTATGTTCTTATGTTACCAAAGTAATGATTAGCCACATCCTAACCTATAAAATGATTTTTAGTTTTTTTGGCTTTGTTTGTAAATTGTCTGTATATCTAGAGTTGCCCCTCAACCTTGCACTATTAATGAGAGAGTTTCTTGTAGACATTGCTTTAGAAGTGTGTCTTCACAAGGTGTTACCCCCAAAAATCAGACTCAAGACTCTCCACAATGGCTTGCCTATATCAGTAAATCAGTCATCAATTTGTCTGGTTTTGATAGGTGAAAGGAGGTGACCCGCCCTAGAGGAATTGCTAGGGTTTTACCAGAGGTTGGAAAACTCCCCAGAACAGACTAACTCTGTTGACCTTTGGGAGTACACAGATATAGCCTTCCACTCCAAGGATTGACACTCAGGCAGTAAGCTTTGAAAAGAAAAATATTCTTTATTTAATGTATCAATGTTCTCTGATACAATAAATCTTAAAAGCATATATCAAGAAACAAAACACAAATTCTATTAGCAAAAGTATGCACATCAAAGTACCCAATACCCTAGTACCATGCAACTGGAAATATATTTAAGTGGTTACATTCTACTTGCAGTGATCAGTCATATGTAGTATGCTGACAGCAAGTTCTTACTTAAATATTAAAACTGTATACATAGTAACAAACATACATACACAAATATCCAACTTTAGTATCTCAGGCATACAGACTCATATATCCTATTTTCTCCTTATACCATGGTCGTCATGCTTACTTCTCTGCAGTCTTCTTTCCCTCAGATCCGTCAGATGGTCCTTCTGTTCTGTCACAGCTACTTCTTAGCTGCTACTGCTGTCATTGCTTCTCTGCTACTGCCTCTGTAACCCACACACCTCCTAGGTGTGGTGTTTTGTCCCATCTAGTGGCACCGAGGCCACTTAGAGAGAGAGATAAAATGAGTCTGCTCTACAGCCTTAGCTAACAGCTAGTTGGCTTTTAGCTCATGCAGTAGAGGCTCATGCACTAAGCTCCAGAGGTCCCAAGTTCAATCCCACCTCCCGATGACCGGGGTCTGTCGACATTACATCTCTGCGTGATTGCTTGGTCTGCCACAACAAGCCTCTAGCCATATTCTTCCCTTTTTTAGTGATTTCAGCTCTCTTCCTGCTTCTTCTGGCTTTTCCTGCTGACAAACTCTTCCTTCTGCTCTCACACTCCAACAGTCTCTGAGAATGACAAACACACACACACTCAAGTGTCTCAGCTTTCTGCCTTATACACGCTTCTTGGCCTATTCTGATTGGTTACTTCCTCAGTCCTTCTCGTTAGCATACCTTTCCTCCAGTCATCTTTAAGCCTAATCTGATTGGTCCGTTCTTATAAACCAATCACAGCTGCTAATTAATATCATCTGTCAATTAATGCTGGACCTGGTTGAAAACCTGTGCCATGCTCAACTGACCCCTCCCTTCAAGTTTTGGAGTGACCTTTATCTCACCTCAGCCTGCCTGTTTGCTATAGGCCAAATTACTCCAAGACCACCGTTTTAATTTCTCTGGCTGTGATTACCTGCGACCACCATCTTGTTATCCCTGGCTGTAACCACTTAAAACTGTCTGTCTTAGTTATTAAACCCGTATAACGATAAACAGTTATACATTTATATGCATCTTAACATTAGGATTCACTGTCAAGACTCCAATTTTTACTAATTTAAATAAGTTTAATTTCGTTTCTTCCCTTGCTTCAGCTAGTGATGGCAGGGCAATGTTCTTAATGCTGTATTCCTTACACAGAATAGAGCAGCTGAAAAATCCCTTGTATCAGAGGGATTTGAATGAAGAGAGGGTGGGGCTTTGAGGATAAGCTCATGAAATACATTTCATATGTTGGGAGTGATGTGAAATGGAGTTCTGAAAAAGTTGTTTGTTAGTGGACATACAGTGTGTCAAGGCTGACATCATTGGTGGAGTGTAAGGAACGGAAGAAGCACCTTGGAAAATTAATGAAGTGGTGATAAACAGCCACACATCATTATCTGGGCTGGCATCAGGTATATGAAAACCAAAGGATGTGTTGACACAACCCACAACTGCCTCACAATTTTTAATGTAAGTTTTTGAACAGCAGCCTAAAAACTAGAATAACCAAGATGATCAGGCAGAGAGATGAGAGAAATTACAAGCAGTAGAAAGAAAAATTGTCTGGCAGTTGTATGAATTGTTTTCTGTATATTATTATTCTGGGCTCATCAAGAATGAGTAGATTTGGATTTTATCCACTGATTTTTTTTAATTTATGTACTATACTCTTGCTGTGTGGCTGTAGCTCATCATCATCATATCACATGTTCTGCATCTGGGGTTAAACTTCATTTCAGCCTAGCAGCAGCACAGAGATGATATACTTGTCTTCCAAGAGGAAGTCTTAACCATATAACTAACTAAAAGAAGCACTCGTTTTAGAAACCTCTTTTTTTCTTTCCTCAAATCTTATCTGCTGGTTCAAAAACCCTGGTGTCAACCACAGTTGGAATTTTTGCGAGACTGTAGACAAGGTTTAAGATAGTAAAACTGCAACATGTCTGAGTCAAGTTGTTTCTGACATTTATATAACTTTCCTTTTAAAACATCATGCAGAGTTGTTAGTACATTTTAAAACTGTCAGAAGAGCTTCTGTTCCTTTATTTTATAGTAGTGATATTATTTCCACTGTAAACCACAAAGTAAATAATTTTCTTGTTCATTTTATCAAAGAAAAAGTTTTGAAAATGTACACCCTTTTGGCCAGTTAATGGTTCAGTAGCACATTCTGTTGCCCTGTAAAAGACCTTTGAGTGAGATGTTAGAGCTTCAGTATCCCATGGGCTCAAACCTTTGAAGTGATGATCACTTCCTATGGGGTTTTGAATACCTTCCACTGCTACTGATTTCAGGGCACAAAGTACTTCAAAGGATTGAGCCCTTAATGACTCTACATAAGATGATATGCTGGGTTTCCAAAGGAAAGGTAGTGTTTCAGTCTCCAACACCATCATTGGCTTAGTAACATAGTTAAAAGTTCATTAGTGATTTTTGCAATTAATTATTGGGCTTTTTGGTTATTTCATTTTTTTAAATTATTTTTTTTAAGATTTTACTGATTTAATATAAGATACTGAATTCACAGCTGAATAATTGGGTGTGTAAGAGTTTTATAATTGGCTATTTTATATGATTTTAAAAATATCTTCTGTACATATAAGAGGAAAATGAAAAGAATCCCTAAAAGATTTCTCCATATTAAAATATAGCATTAATTAAATAACTAATTAATTCACTTTTTTGTCTAAGGTAGGTGCACAGATTCTAAGAGTGTCACACTTGCTATTTGGAGACAGAGACACATTTGATAGTTCTGGATACTACATGCTAGGCCCTTCTCTCTAGAGCAGCATTTCTCAAACTGTGGGTTGGGACCCCGTTTTAAAGGGGTCACGTGGGCTGGTGTTAAACTTGCTGGGGCTGAAGGCAAAATCTGAGCCCCACCCACCAGGGCTGAAGCCCTCAAGCTTTGGCACCCGCCACGATGGCAGGACTTGTGCTTTGGCCCCCTAGCCTGGGGTGGTGGGGCTTGGGCTTTAATCCCCCTTCTTAGGATTGTGTAGTAATTTTTGTTGTCAGAAGGGGGTCACGGTGCAATAAAGTTTGAGAAACCCTGCTCTAGAGAGCCATCCAATTCCCCCTGCTTCCAGAACTGTGTAGAATGTAGCAGACCTTCGTCTGCAGACCATGGGCATAGGGAAATCTCTCATTTTTTCTCCAAAACTTTTTCTAAACCCATATTCCACTTCTAGATGGTTTTTAATCAATTCGGCTCAGAATTCTAAATATTTGGGAGGGGTAAATTTCTTTGAGTTGATTTTGCAGCTTTCCCTTGCTACAGGGCTGTGTCGTGTGGGGGGAAATGCTCAGCCATGAGACCAGAGATAGTGTTTTTTCTGCTCTTCTGTTCTACCAGAGTATATTGAAGAGTACTTTTTGCCTCTTTGGCAACTGGAGGAACACATTCACATAGGAATCAAGGTGCCTCAAAAAAAGCCCTAGATTCTCCTGCCATCTCCCCCAGAGCAGCTGCCAATGGGAAAAGAGGGCCAAAGAGACTGCAAATGCTCTTCCTTAAATACTCCTCCAAAATGGAGTAACATTGGAGTGACTCCATCAAAAATAATTACCTCAACATTGTTTACATTATAGTTACTTGTGTAGTACCAGTATTCTGCTTGTTCTATTATTTATTATTAGACAGGTGTTATTCACTATTTCTACATTGAAGACTGGCAATACGTGAATGAATATCGGCATCCTGTCAGTGTGAGAAAAATCTTTCCAGACCCCAATGGAACCAGACTGGTTTTCATTGATGACAAAAGTGATGGCTTTGTGTATTGCCCAGTAAGTCAATTCAGGACATTCATTCCACTTTACTTACAAGCAGAGTTCTCTGTAAGTTATTTCTACTGTATGGTGTGTTTTATCACAGCATAAAGAAACATGTGCCAGTTGGACTGATTTGCCACCAAAAAAAAAAAAAAAAAAAAAAAAGTGAGGTGGCAGAGGGAATAGCCTAGTGATAATATAGGAACATAGAATCGCCACAACAGATCAGACCAAGGGGGGAGGGATAGCTCAGTGGTTTGAGCATTGGCCTGCTAAACCCAGGGTTTGAGTTCAATCCTTGAGGGGGCTACTTAGGGATCTGGGGTAAAAATCAGTACTTGGTCCTGCTAGTGAAGGCAGGGGGCTGGACTTGATGACCTTTCAGGGTCCCTTCCAGTTCTATGAGATAGGTATATCTCCATATTACAGAAGCTTGCCCATGGGCAAAATTTCTTCTTAACCCCAGACAGTTGGTTTACGTACTGTTTATATCTGTTTATAATTACTTTATCTTATCTAATGTTACTGTGTATTTTCTGATTATCCATATTAATGTCTCATATTTTAAGCTGGTTATGCTCTTGGGCTCAACACCTTTAGCAGAGAATTCCACAGGCAAATGTGTGTTGTGTATTAAAAAAAATTGTATTAGTTATAAATGTATTTCACTGTGTCCCCTAGTTCTTGTATTATAAGAAAGGTAAATAGGAGAACCCAATTTACTTCTTAGTAACATTCATTTTTTTAATTATTCATCTCTTCTCTAAACTAAATAATTCTACTATTCTCAGTTTCAACACATATGAAAGTCTTTTCATGTCCTCAATAATTTTCATCGCCCATTTCTGGACCACTTATTCCTTTTACATCTTTTTTTAGATGGGTGACCAGAACTGATCACACTATTCAATGTGTCTCATTGGCTTTCTGCTTACTAAATAATTTTACATTACTTTTTTTGTAGGTAAATGATGGTGTGCATGAGATCCCAAATTTTCCACCAACCATTAAAGGCATTCTGTGGGAAAATTGGCCAATAGATAAAGGTGTATTTGCTGCTTACGATGATGATAAAGTATATACTTATGTCTTCCATAAGGATACCATACAAGGTACTGTAAATACTTTAGTTAATCTTATTAGCTATCTGACATTTCATGGCAATTAAAGTTAGAACATGTTACACAATAATATTGAATATTGCCTTTTAATTTGTATTTTCATGTGAATTTGCTGCATGTGAATAATAGTACTGCTACTGGTAAGTATTGCCAGCCACAGAGCAGGCAGATACTGTGCAAGTTTCTCCACACAGTTCCCACAAGGCATTTCAATCCTAACCTTCAGATTTCCTACTACTCTAGTCCATGGCCTTTAGCCTGCCAGTTGTGTTGAATATTTGTGAGAAATGTCTGCTGGGAACAGGATCACAAAACTCATGTTCAGTTTTAACCAGAATTTTAATCTAGGTCATCTAGTGCAGTGGTTCTCAACCAAGGGTACATGTACTCCTGGGGTGTAAGGGAGCCAGATTCACCCCTGCAGCGCCTCCTGCTGGTCGTCTTGGGAATTAACTCGTTCCAGCGTCCTGGAGCGCCCCCTGCAGGCTGGTGATCCGGCTTGCCTCTGGCCCGTGTCCCTCCCAGGACCCCGGTACCCCTTTCACTGGGTCTCCCCCCTCCCAGGGGAACCCTCCACCCGCTAACCCCACCTTGCCTCAGTCGTAGGCTACTGCCAGTCACCAACTAGCCCCCACGCCCTGGGGCAGACTGCAGTGTCAGCCACTCATCATAGTCTAGGTTGGGTTTGGACCTGCTGCCCCTCTCTGGAACCCAGTGCCTTTCTGGGGCCTTGAACAAGGCCCTGCAGCCTAGGGGGGTGCCAGCCTGGAGCTCCCCAGCCCCTCTGGCCTTGCCCCAGCCCTGCCTCACTCTAGGCACCCTGAGCTTCTGGCTCAAAGCCTTTTTATAGAGGCTGGCTGTGGTCTGTTTGGGGCGTGGCTCCCAGCTGGGCCTACTTCCCCAATCAGCTTGGGAGCTGCTTGCCCCAGCCACAGCCCTCTGCTGGGCTGTTCTAAGACCCTCAGGGCAGGAGCAGGGTACCACCCCGCTACATGGGGGTACTCCGAGATCTTCCGGGGGTACATCAACTCATCTAGATATTTGCCTAGTTTTACAACTGGCTACATAAAAAGCACTAGTGATGCCAATACAAACTAAAATTTCCTAAAATGACTTGTTTATACTGCTCTGCAATACACTGAAATGTAAGTACAATATTTATATTCCAATTGATGTATTTTATCATTTTATGGTAAAAATGAGAAAGTAAGCAATTTTTCAGTAATAGTGCGCTGGAGAATTTTAAAGTAGTGTCTGTTAGTCCATGCATGTGCCCTGACTCGCCACCTGGTTTCATCTAAGGTGATAAAGAGTGGGGCAGACCAACCACGTCTCCAGTTCCTTCTCATTGCAACATGGTCTGGGTCAGAACTATTAGTGTCTTCCTGTATGTGACCCACTTTCAAAAGAACAAAGTTGTATATAGTTAGTTTTTTACTGATTTTTCACTCTCTTTTTTGTTTTCTTTCTGTTTTTAGATAGATGAGTAGTTTTTAGAGTAGAATAGGTAGTTTGTGGGTTTGTTTTTTGGTAAACTTCCCCACCCCCACCCATATCTACACATGGGTACTGCACTATGCTGAAGACCTGAGGCTTTAAAATCTGCGCCTTCTGCCTTGCATTCCTTCTCGGTCAGCGATGAACATCAACCCTGCCTCTACTGCTTGGGAGGAAGGTCACATCATAGAATCGTAGGACTCGAAGCGACCTCGAGAGGTCATCTAGTCCAGTCCCCTGCACTCATGGCAGGACTAAGTATTATCTAGACCAGGGGTCGGCAACCTTTCAGAAGTGGTGTGCCGAGTCTTCATTTATTCACTCTAATTTAAGGTTTTGCGTGCCAGTAATACATTTTAACATTTTTAGAAGGTCTCTTTCTATAAGTCTATAATATATAACTAAACTATTGTTGTATGTAAAGTAAATAAGGTTTTAAAAATGTTTAAGAAGCTTCATTTAAGATTAAATTAAAATGCAGAGCCCCCCGGACTGGTGGCCAGGTCCCGGGCAGTGTGAGTGCCACTGAAAATCAGCTCGCGTGCCGCAGGTTGCCTACCCCTGATCTAGACCATCCCTGACAGGAGTTTGTATAACCTGCTCTTAAAAATCTCCAGTGATGGAGATTCCACAGCCTCCTTAGGCAATTTATTCCAGTGCTTAACTACTCTGACAGTTAAGAAGTTTTTCCTAATGTACAACCTAAACCGCCCTTGCTACAATTTAAGCCCATTGCTTCTTGTCCTATCCTCAGAGGTTAAGGAGAACAATTTTTCTCCCTCCTCCTTTTAACAATCTTTTATGTACTTGAAAACTGTTATTGTGTCCCTTCTTAGTCTTCCCGTCTACAGACTAAACAACCCAATTTTTTCAATCTTCCCTCATGCGTCATGTTTTCTAGACCTTTAATCATTTTTGTTGCTCTTCTGCGGACTTTCTCCAAGTTGTTCACATCTTTCCTGAAATGTGGTGCCCAAAACTGGACACAGTACTCCAGTTGAGACCTAATCAGTACTGAGTAGAGCGGAAGAATTACTTTTTGTCTTCCTTACCACACTCCGGCTAATACACCTCAGAATGATGTTTGCTTTTTTTGCAACAGTGTGATGTTGTTGACTAATATTTAGCTTGTGATCCACTATGACCCCCAGATTACTTTCTGCAATGCTCCTTCCTAGGCAGTCATTTCCCATTTTATGTGAGCGCAACTGATTGTTCCTTCGTAAGTGGAATACTTTTCATTTGTCCTTATTGAATTTCATCTTCTTTACTTCAGACCATTTCTCCAGTTTGTCTAGTTCATTTTGAATTTTAATCCTATCCTCCAAAGCACTTGCAAACTCTCCCAGCTTGGTATCATCCGCAAATTTTATAAGTGTACTCTCTATGCCATTATCTAAATCATTGATGAAGATACTGAACAGAACCAGACCCAGAACTGATCCCCGTGGGACCCCACTCATTATGCCCTTCCAGCTTGACACTGAACCACTGATTACTCTCTGGGAACGGTTTTCCAACCAGTTATGCACCCACCTTATAGTAGCTCCATCTAGGTAGTATTTCCCGAGTTTTTTTATGAGAAGGTCATGTGAGACGGTATCAAAAGCCCTACTAAAGTCAAGAAATATCACATCTATCACTTCCCCTATATCCGCAAGGCTTATTACCCTGTCATAGAAAGCTATTAGGTTGGTTTGACATAATTTGTTCTTGACAAATTCATGCTGATGGTTACTTATCACCTTATTATCTTCTAGGTGTTTGCAAATTAATTGCTTAATTATTTGCTCCATTATCTTTCCGGGTACAGAAGTTAAGCTGACTGGTCTGTAATTCCCCAGGTTGTCGTTATTTCTCTGTTTATAGATTGGCACTATATTTGCCCTTTTTCCAGTCCTCTGGAATCTCTCCCATTTTCATGACTTTTCGAAGAAAATTACTAATGGCTCAGATGTCTGCTCAGTCAGCTCCTTGAGTATTCTAGGATGTATTTCATCAGGTCCTGGTGACCTGAAGACATCTAACTTGTCTAACTAATTTTTAACTTGTTCTTTCCCTATGTTAACCTCTGATCCTACCTCATTTTCACTGGCATTCACTATGTTAGATGTCCAGTTGCTACTAAATTTCTCTGGGGAAAACTGAAACAAAAAAGTCATTTAGCATGTCTGCCATTTCCACATTTTCTGTTATTGTTTTTCCTCCCTCATTGAGTAATGGGCCTACCTTGATCTTGTTCTTTCTCTTGCTACTAATGTATTTGTAGAATGTCTTTTGTTACCCTTTATGTCTCTAGCTAGTTTAATCTCATTTTGTGCGTTGGCCTTTCTAATTTTGTCCCTGTTATTTGTTTATATTCATGCTTTGTAATTTGACATAGTTTCCACTTTTTTTTATTTTATTTATTTTATTTTTTTTTTGAGTTTCAGATCATTGAAGATTTCCTGGTTAAGACAGCGTTGTCTCTCGCCATACTGCCTGTCTTTCCTACGCAATGGGATAGTTTGAGTTTGTGCCCATAATAATGTCTCTTTAAAAAACTGACAGCTCTGTTGAACTGTTTTTCCCCTTAGACTTGCTTCCCATGGGATCTTACCTGCCACTCCCTGAGTTTACTAATGTCTGCCTTCTTGAAATCCATTATCTTTATTGTGCTGTTTTCCCTCCTACCATTTCTTAGAATCATGAACTCTAACATTTCATGATCACTTTCACCAAAGCAGCCTTCCACTTTCAAATTCTCAACCAGTTCCTCCCTATTTGTCAAAATCAAATCTAGAACAACCTCTCCCCTGGTAGTTTTCTCCCCCTTCTGAAATAAAAAATTGCCTCCAATACATTCCAAGAACTTGTTGGATAATCTGTGCCCTGCCATATTATTTTTCCCAACAAATGTCTGGGTAGTTAAAGTCCCCCATCACCACCACTTCCTGTGCTTTGGATGATTTTATTAGTTGTTTTAAAAAAAGCCTCATCCACATCGTCTTCTTGATAACATGGTCTGTAGTAGACTCCTACCATGACATCACCCTTGTTTTTTACCCCTTTTATCCTTATCCAGAGACTTTCAACAAGTCCGTCTCCTATTTCCATTTCAACCTTAGTCCAAGTGTATACATTTTGAATATATAAGGCAACACTACCTCCCTTTTTTCCCTGCCTGTTCTTCCTAAGCAAGCTGTACCCTTCTATACCAATATTCCCGTCATGCGTATTATCCCATCAGGTCTCTGTGATGCTAACTATGTCATAGTTGTGTTTAACAACTAGCATTTCAAGTTCTTCCTGCTTATACCCCATACTACTTGCTTTAGTATACACATGTAAGATACTGATTTGATTTCCAGGTTGTAATTAGTTGTTTTTTATGGGTCCCTATTATTCTGTCAGAAGCAATTTATTTTGCCTACTTCCCCTTTTCCTCCTAGACAGGGTGCCCCAAAGCACTTCCCCTACAGTTTTTATAGGAACACGTTAGCTGCTGGTCAAAGTCTCAGTGACTTTTCATTTCCTATTGGCTTAGAAATCACAAATTAAAGGCCCAGAGACTGTTAGCCTGGCAGAGTACAAGATATGGGCCACGGTCTCTAGGACATGCGGAGGGTGGGGAGGGAGAAGACTGAGCTTTCAGTACTTTTCTGGTAAGTAAAGTTGTTGTTTTTTTTCTTTCGATACTCCTTATGGATGTGCAAATGTACATTCTGTAGTATCTACCTTACTGAGTTGGGGTGTTTGTGACTGCTAAATGTATTAATAAACTGTGTGGATTTACCACAGCTCCTAGAGTTTTCAACAAGGTTTTCTCCATTGTAGCAACCCAAATCAGGAGTTATGGGGTCCTCATATTCCCATATCTCAATGACTGGCTTCTGGCAGCATGGTCCAGACATGAAGCCCAGGTTTTAACCTCCATGTTGCTCATCCTCCTTTGTTCTCTCTGGGTCAATATCAATGCCAAAAATCAACCTTAAACCCAATGCAATGCCTAGACTTTTTAGGGCCACTATCAACTCAGTCTCTGCATAAGCCTACCTACCTAGAACTCATAACTCATGTAGTCAACAGTCCTTCAGTCACAGCCAGGTCTTTCTTATCCTTCCTGGGACACATGGCCTCATGCACATAAATCTGCATCTTCGCTGCCTCCAGATGTGGCTCCAGTTGGTTTACTCACCCAACCATCATGCCAGGGACTGCGTGCTCACAGTCCTCCCCCACACACTCACGCATGGTAATCTCATCCCTCCACTGGTAGAGGGAACACGTAGGGGTTCCCTTCCCACCCTCGCTTCCTGCACAAGACAGTTATCACTGATGCATCCCTCCTAGGCTGGGGAGCACACATGGGTGAACACATGACACAGGAAACATGGACTCTTTGGGAGTCCAGAATGCACATCAACATTCTGGAGCTCTGAGCTGTAAGGATGGCATGTCAGGCCTTTCTCCTGCTCATCCATTACCATCAGATTCTCATAATGTTGAACAACACCATGACTCTTCGCAACAAACGGGGGCACAAGGTCGTTGACTCTGTGCTCCGAAGCAGTCACCCTTTGGAACTGGTGCATCACCCACCAGATCATCTTATCTACAGCCTATCTCCCAGGGACACACAATGTGATTGCAGACTTGCTCAGCACACAGTTCATGATTGACCATGAGTGCATGGTCCTGCACTGACACCATGGTACAGGACATCTTCGACAAGTGGGGAACTCTGACCAGAGACCTCTTCACATCCCCAGTGAATAGAGAATGCAGCACATATTGCTCCAGAGGAGGTCTGAGGCTCTCAGAGCGATGCTCTCATCATCTCCTAGTCAGACCAACTCAATTACGCCTTCCCTCCTCTCTAACTCCTACCATGAGTACTACACAAGATCAGACAAGACAGAGTGACAGTGATCCTGATCATCCCTTCCTGGCCCAGACAGTTTTGTTTTCCCAACCTCCTTCGTATGTCTACCTGTCCCCCAATTCCCATCCCTGCTTTCCCCGATCTCCTGACGCAGCACAATGGCGGCATCAGCCACCCCAATCCACATGCATTTCACCTCAGAGCAGGGTATTTGGATGGGCATATTCTCTAGAAGGGGTGTGTTCATAAGACGTGCAAAACATCCTCTCCAGCAGCAGGAAGGAATCCCCTAGGAGTTGTTGCTGAGCCAAGTGGAAATGCTTCGCCTCCTGGGCAGAGTGCAAGGGATTCCCCACCTCCGGGACTACCTATTATCCTTGAAGGCATCGGGGCTCGCCCTCGCTCTCTTAAGGTCCACCTAGCAGCAATTAGCGCCTTTCACCCCCCTGTGGAAGAACACTCTGTCTTTACCCACCATTGACTGCTAGGTTTTGGAAAGGCCTCATCAGAACCTTCCCACCTGTACAACCCATCACTCCCTAGTGGGACCTCAACCTGGTTTTATCCATACTAACGAAACCGCCCTTTGAACTGCTGGCATCATGTTCTATGTCCCTCTCCATGAAGGTCGCCTTCCTCAGTGCTGTCACTTCAGCAAGAAGGGTCAGTGAGCTTGGGGCCATGATGGCGAACCCTCCTTTCATGATTTTCTATAAAGATAAAGTCTCCTTACATCTGCATCCCAAAATTTTGCCAATGGTTATTTCCCAGTTTCACATTAATCAATCCATTCACTTACCTGCTTTCTTCCTGAAACCACACAACTCTGAAGAGGAACTGCAACTCCATTCCCTCTATGTCCGTTGGGCCTTGGCCTTCTACCTACAGAGGCCAAGACCAATCAGGAAAACCCCCAGATTGATTATTGCAATAGCTGAAACAGTTAAGAGGCAGGCAATCTCTACACAGCTAATCTCCAAGTGGATTTTGGGATGCATTACACTATGATATCAATTATCTGTCCTCCCACTACCCTCCGGGGTGTAGGCCATTCTATGAGAGCCCAGGCTTCAACCATGGCCTGCCTCCACCATGTGCTGCTTTTGGATATATGTAGAGCAGCCACATGGAATTCAGTACACATCTTTGCTGCACATTACGCCTTGGTGAAGGACTCAGTGACGGATGCCTCCTTTGGGGCGTGGCTGTCCTCTGCTTATCTCTTCCATCTGCATCTTTGCACCCTCCTCCGACTTAGGTACCACTTGTTAGTCACCCTCAAGGAATACAATAGGGCCTATCACTCGAAGAAGAAGAGGAGTTTACTGACCTGTAACTGAAGGTTCTTCTAAATGTGTGGCCCCTATCTCTATTCCACTTCCCACCCTCCTTGCCTTCTGCTGCAGATCTGCTGGATTTGCAGTGGAAAAGGAACTGGAGTTGCCTGTCCCGCCCTTTATCTCTTCAGAAAAAAACATGAGACGAGTCAGGGTGCATGTGCGGACCGATGGACACTACTTTCTAATTCTCCACTCCAGACCCATGGTGAGCATGTGTAAACCGTCAGTGGAATACAGATAGGGATCACAGCTCGAAGAACCTCCAGTTACAGGTAACCTCCTCTTTTCTGTCTTACTATCTATCCTCTTTTCTGTCTTACTATCTATCCCTTTCCTAATGATTCCGAATATTCGGTTAGCTTTTTTGACTGCCACTGCACATTGAGCGGCTGTTTTCAGAGAACTATCCACAATGACACCAAGATCTCTTTCTTGAATGGTAACATCTAATTTAGACCCCATCATTTTGTATGTAGAATTGAGAGTTTTTTCCAATGTGCATTACTTCACACTTATCAACATTGAATTTCATTTGCCATTTTGTTGCCCAGTCACCCAGATTAATGAGATCCCTTTTTAACTCTTTGCAGTCAGCTTTGGAGTTAACTATGCTGAGAAATTTGGTATTGTCTGCAAATTGTGCCACATCACTGTTTACCCCCTTTTCCAGATCATTTATGAATATGTTGAACAGCACAGGTCTCCATACAGATCTTTCAGGTACCCCACTATTTACCCCTCTCCACTGTGAAAATAGACCATTCCTACATTTTGTTTCCTGTATCTAACCAGTTACTGATTCATGAGAGAACTTTACCTCTTATCCCATGATAGTTTATTTTGCTTAAGAGCCTTTAGGAGTTTAAGTTTAAGCTTAAGAGCTTAAGGTTTGGGACCTAGATAAAGGCTTTCTGAAAGTCCAAGTATACTATATCAACTGGATCACCCTTGTCAACACGCTTGTTGACACCCTCAAAGAATTCTAATAGATTGGTGAGGCATGATTTTCCTTTACAAAAGCTATGATGATTCTTCCCCAACATATTGTGTTAATCTATGTATCTGATAATTCTGTTCTTTATTATAGTTTCAACCAATTTGCCTGATGCTGAAGTTAGGCTTACCAGCCTGTAATTGCTAGGAGCCTTTTTTGAAAATTTGCATTGTATTAGCTATCCTCCAGTCATCTGTTACAGAGACTGATTTAAGCGATAGGTTACATACCATAGTTAGTAGTTCTGCAATTTCATATTTTTGAGTTCCTTCATAACTTTTGGGTGAATACTGTCTGGTCCTAGTGACTTATTACTGTTTAATTTATCAATTTGTTCCAAAACCACCTCTATTGACTTTTCAGTCTGGGACAGTTCCTCAGACTTGTCACTTAACAAGAATGGCTCAGGTGTGGGAATCTCCCTCACATCCTCTGCAGTGAAGACCAATGCAATGAATTCATTTAGGTTCTCTGCAGCGGACTTGTCTTTCTTGAATGCTCCTTTAGCACCTCTGTCTGATTGTTTGGCAGGCTTCCTGCTTCTGAAGTACTTTTAAAAAAAAATTGCTCTTTTTGTGTCTTTTGCTAGTTGTTCTTCAAATTCTTTTTTGACATATACTTTGACACTTGGTACATACAGTAGATGATGAATGCCAAACAGGAGACCTTTAATTAGTCAGACTGGTCCAGGTGTAGTGCTGCTGCTATGCCAAAGGATAAAAGAACAAAGCTGTTGGCATTTTCAGAATAAGATTCCTTCACTCTTACATTTCTTAACTGTTCACAACTGCAACTGGTTGCTAAATATGTCATAATGTAGGAGCATTTTAAATAACTTTTTTTTTTCTGATCTCCTAATACAGGGTCCAAGGTTATTTTGGCAGGTGGCACCAAGGTTCCCTTTTCCCACAAACCATTGCTTTTGTATAATGGAGAATTAACCTGTCAGACTCAGAGTGGGAAAACAAACAATATCTATCTTAGTACTCATAGTTTCCTTGGCATTTTGAAAGACACCGGATTTAATCAGCTGAAACAAATACTTACTCAGACTTTAATGCTGAAAAGGTAGGTCTGCTTTTTAATTATATTGGGTTAATCATTTCCTTTTGTGATTGAAACACACAGTACAGCATACATTGGTGTTCTAAAAATCTCTTGCTGAATATCGATAAAATTATATTGAACCATCATTCCATATAAGTGCTTAGTCTGTCTGGGTAGCCAAGTAACAAATGACCCAATGATGCTTTTTCTCACTGTAAAGTAAGAGCTACAGTAATTTATTCAAGAGTATTCTGGGCTGCATGGTAGCTTCTGCCTCAAAACTCGCTGAAAGTGCATGCCACCCACTCCTTCCATTCTAAGGGAGCAAAAACCAGTACAATGGGAGGGTGTAGTGCAAGGTGAGAAGTAAGCCAGGGAAAGAAAGTATGTTTCTGAAGGAGAAAGGTGAGGCAATTTGGTATAAACTGCAGGCTGGTGTATTCATGTGGCCCTGCTTTTTCCTGTCAGAGGGCTCCTACCAATTTCCCCAAAACCTAGAAATTAGTCAGTCCCCAGTTTCCCTCTGCTTTGAGGTTAACTAGTTTTTGAGGTTTAAGAGAAAATACACATTGAATGCAACTGTTCGTTTTAGTTTTGTTTTTTCACCCTGCATAGGTTTTCTGAAGCATGGGAGGTATGCAAACTTCTGAATGATCAATCTGGTTGGAATGAGCTGGCCAGAGCTTGCCTACATCACATGGAATTGGAGTTTGCAATACGTGTTTATCGGACAATTGGAAATGTTGGGATGGTGATGTCACTAGAGCAAATAAAGGTAACATTTAAAAGTAATTACCAAGCATTTTTGTAAAAAGATGAAGATTTAAATGCACTTTTAAGATTGCTGGAATTCTGGTGTTGTGTGTTTATATTGAAGAAGAATTATTTTAGAGGTGTCAGTATCTTAGAGGGAGAGGAAGAGTATGTATTGAGAAACCAGAGCCATCTCTAGACAGCTTGCATATTCCGGAATGTGTTAGTTACTGGAATCCCTCCTTAATTAGTTGATTTGCATTCAGCACTGTAGTACTGCATGTACTGTACATATACAATGGTATGTAACCTATCATTTAAATTAGCTTCTGTACCAGATGACTGGAGGATAGCTAATGTGACGCCAATTTTTTAAAAAGGCTCCAGGGGTGATCTTAGTAATTACAGGCCAATAAGCCTAACTCGATTTGTTGAGGAAGAGTCAACATGTTTTTTGTAAAGGGAAATCGTGCCTCACCAGTGTACTAGAATTCTTTGAGGGGGTCAACAAGCATGTGGACAAGGGTGATCCAGGGGATATAATGTACTTAGATTTTCAGAAAGCCTTTGACGAGGTCCCTCACCAAAGGCTCTTAAGCAAAGTAAGCTGTCATGAGATAAGAGGGAAGATGCTCTTATGGATCAGTACCTAGTTAAAAGATAGAAAACAAAGGATAGGAATAAGTGGTCAGTTTTCAGACTGGAGAGAGGTAAATAGTGGTGTCCCCCACAGGGGTCTGTACTGGGACCAGTACTATTCAACATATTCATAAATGATCAGGAAAAAGGGGTAAACAATGAGGTGGCAAAATTTGCAGATGATACAAAACTACTCAAGGTAGTTAAGTCCAAAGCAGACTGCGAAGAGTTACAAAGAGATCTCACAAAACTGGGTGACTTGGCAACAAAATGGCACATGAAATTCAATGTTGATAAATGCAAAGTAATGCACATTGGGAACACAATCCTTCCCAACTATACATATAAAATGATGGGGTCTAAATTAGCTGTTACCACTCAAGAAAGAGATCTTGGTGTCATTGTGGATAGTTATCTGAAAATATCTGTTCAATGTGCAGCAGCAGTCAATGTTAGGAACCATTAGGAAAGGATTAGATAAGAAGATAGAAAATATCATATTGACTCTATATAAATCTATGGTACACCCACATCTCGAATATTGTGTGCAGATCTGATCGCCCATCTCAAAAACTATATTAGAATTGGATACGGTACAGAAAAGAGCAATAAAAATGATAGGGGGGATGAACGGCTCCATATGAGGAGAAATTAATAAGACTGGGGACTTTTCTGCTTAGAAAAGAGACGACTAAGGTGGGATATGATTGAGGTCTATAAAATCATGCCTGGTGTGGAGAAAGTAAATAAGGAAGTGTTCTTTACTCCATCTCATAACACAAGAACTAGAGGTCACCAAATGAAATTAATAGGCAGCAGATTTAAAACAGAAGGAAGTATTTCTTCACACAACACACAGTCAACCTGTGGAACTCTTTGCCAGAGGATGTTGTGAAGGCCAAGACTATAACAGGATTCAAAAAAGAACTAGACAAGTTCATGGAGGATAGGTCCATCAGTGGTTATTAGCCAGGATGGGCAGGGATGGTGTCCCTAGCCTCTGTTTGTCAGAAGCTGGGAATGGACAACGGGACGGATCATTTGATGATTACCTGTTCTGTTCATTCCCTCTGAAGCTCCTGGCATTGGCCACTGTCGGAAGACAGGATACTGGGCTAGATGGACCATTGGTCTGACTCACTATGGCCATTCTTATGTTTTTGTGTAATTTTTAAAAATGTGTTATTTACTCCTCGTAACACAAGATCTAGGGGTTACCCTATGGGTTCTGGCAGTTCCTGAGAATGGAGAACACGGTACACCTCTACCCCGATATAACGCGACCCGATATAACACGAATTCGGATATAACGCGGTAAAGCAGCACTGGGGGGGGGGCTGCGCACTCCGGTGGATCAAAGCAAGTTCGATATAACGCGGTTTCACCTATAATGCGGCACGATTTTTTGGCTCCCGAGGACAGCGTTATATCGGGGTAGAGGTGTATTATGTGTCTGGAAATAAGTAGAAGACAGAACAAAGCTGATTTTGAAACTTTGGCATGGTTGAAATGGCACTACTTGCAAAGCACCTGTGAGTTACACATTTTGGAAGTGTTAGAAATTACCAAATTCTTTTGGCCTTTGTCTCTAGCATAGACAATTCCAACACTGTTTGAATACTAACATTTCTATTAAATTTGTTTTTTAAAAGGTGAGCTACAGGAGCTTTTAAACATTTTATGAGCCCACCAAGAAATTCTGCATTTTGCTTCTGCTTTCTCCTCATATTTCAAAATCTTAAGGCTATGTTCTGATCTCATTTGGAGTAACTACTGAAATAAGTGGAGTCTCTCTGGATTGACAATGGTGTAACTAAAATCAGAATTTGGCAAATGGATTGTGTATGTGTTAAAGATTGCTCCTGATTTTCATGCTTCCCAGAATATTCATGTTTGTTGTCAGTTTGTCCACCTCACGGTTCAGAGTCCTTATAAAGGCTTTATTTCAAAACCGTACTTTTATATTTTTTCTGTTTGGTTTTCTTAATATAACATATATAACATTAATGTCATTATTTCATTTTTTGTCCATGAAGTCACAGTAAAATATTTACATATATTAAAAACTTGTGTTCTGTTTACTACTTTTCAATGCTTTGTTGATGCTTTGCTTTTGCACATTCTGTATGTAAATGGTATATAATAATTTTGATTACTAGATTTCTAAATGTACAAGTAGTATTTATAGTGTGTGTAATGTGTGGGAGTTCATATTACTTTTAGAAACTAAACTTTTGCATTTCTAGCTTTTTTGTGTTCAAGTAACCTTAATATGTTGCATTAACGTGGGGTTTTTTATCCAAAATTAATAAAACAATATATGTATACATAGTAATATATATTTGAAGAAAACAAAGCAGAAAATTAGAGCGTTTTTGTTTTCATTTTTCTCATTCCTTTCTCTGTTCTTTTTTCCATTAGATTTGTATACTGTTCAAATATATAATTAATATAGTTACAACAATGTGTCTACATACAGTATAGATTTTACAGAGACAATCAAGACATTCAGAATGAAGCATTTTTATTATAGATAAATGTTCATGATTGTTACATTGTAACTAAGATCAATAATTTGCAATAGTGCATCTTAAAAATGCATATTAAAACAGGAAATGTAGACTGTTCTATTGCAAATCGCTGATATTTACTCCTGGGGGAATTCTGCGCCATTGCACAGTGCAGAATTTTCTTTCCCCTACAGAAATGGGCTGTAGTGCTACTAGTTGCCACTGGGTGCTGCTGGACCCAGCAGAGCCCAGCTCACACATAGAAGACACTGCTGGGGGGAGGAGGAGGGAGCTAGAAGGTTCCTGGCAGCTGCAGTTCCCAGCATGCCCTGAGGCAAGGAGAGGGCAGCACGCAGGAAACTCCATGCAAGCCTGGGACTGATCATCAGGCTGTTTCTCCCTCTGGATCCCTGGGCTCGGGAGGAGATGGGCGGGCGGGCGGGCGGGGGGGGGGGACCGGGAGGAAAGAGGGTGGGTGTCAGGCCTGAAGGGGCCATGGCTGGGCTCTGGGGCAGAGAGGGTTCAGATGTATTGGCTGGGGCTGGGGGGCACGGCTGGGCTCTGGGGGGAGGGGTTGCGGGTGTCTGGCACCCTGACTGGGCTCTGGGGAGGGCGGGGAAGGGGGCAGAGAAACAGGATCTGGGTTGTCATAGGTGTTTCTTTAACTCTCTACTCCTGGGGAAAATTTTGTGTTTATATTGTTACAGACATACTTGCTGACAGGTTAATGAAATAAATTTCCAAAATAATTGAAATTGGTGCGATTATGTAGTGCAGGGATCGGCAACCTTTGGCACGCAGCTCGCCAGGGTAAGCACCCTGGCGGGCCAGGCCGGTTTGTTTACCTGCCGCGTCCGCAGGTTCGGCCAATCATGGCTCCCACTGGCCGCGGTTCACTGCTCCAGGCCAATGGGGGCGGCAGGAAGTGGCAGCCAGCACATCCCTCGGCCCGCGCCGCTTCCTGCAGCCCCCATTGGCCTGGAGCGGCAAACTGCAGCCAGTGGGAGCCGCGATCGGCCGAACCTGAGGATGCGGCAGGTAAACAAACCGGCCCGCCAGGGTGCTTACCCTGGCGAGCCACGTGCCAAAGGTTGCCAATCCCTGATGTAGTGTTATTTTGACACACAAAATTTGCAGAATTTTGCAGAATTTTAAAATATTGTGTGCAAAATTTTTAATTTTTGGCACAGAATTTTTAATATTTTGGTGCAGAATGCCTCTGGGAGGAATATAATATTGGACAGTTTTAATGGTAATGGCATTCAAACATTTTCTCATTTAAAAACAATTGAAAAAATGTCACTTTGAATGTCTTGGCTGTTTTTGTGAAATGCCAAAACCCTTTAAAAAAAATTTCTGATTTGTGTAAGTACGGGTATCCACTTCTGCAACTCTTACTTACGTGAGGAGTCCCATTAGCTTTATTGGAACTGTTCAAATGAGGGCTTTCAAACCGGGCCCTTACATTTTGCTGACTGCCGTGTATTGGGGTAGAATCTGCCCTTTCCTATTTGATGGCATCCCTTACATATACGTTGAGAAATATCCCATTTCTTGTGTAATGAGAGAGGCTTTAACAAATTATGTAACTGTGCATATCATACAGCAAAAGTGTGTGCCATGTTTTTTCTGGGTGACAAGTGTGACACATGCATAGACATGACCTGGCAGGTGGATCTGTAGAATCTTTTAAAAATTAGTAATAGATGACACAGTTTGTAATAGGGTCATCTTCTGGACAGTTGTAGCTCTCAGTATTTTTATTTACAGGGAATAGAAGACCACAACCTTTTAGCTGGACATCTTGCCATGTTTACTAATGACTTCAATCTGGCTCAGGATTTATATCTGGCATCCACCTGTCCTGTTGCTGCACTTGAGGTACCCAGTTAAGTTGCCTAAAACGTTGTTAGATGTTTGTTGTTTTTCTTGCCAACCTAATATACACTACTACCTGATTATTTTACATGGTGATAATTCTGCTCAGTTTTGTAGTATTTCTAAACATTTTGAGTCATGATGATAGGGGTCTGTCAATTGCTTAAGATAAGTATGTATTATGCATCTTATTACAATATCACCTTCTTGCTATCATCTGTCTTAAACTTTCTGTTGAATCCAGCCAAGATTCTAACATTGATAATTGTATTTATAATACTAGAAAATAATATAATGATTCAGTATTTGATGCTTACATCAGAAAATTGTTTCCCCCCCCCCCCCCAAAAAGCTGACTTCAAAGAATTTATTTTGGTAACAGATGAGAAGAGATTTGCAGCATTGGGACAGCGCACTGCAGCTGGCTAAGCGTTTGGCCCCAGACCAGATCCCATTCATATCAAAGGAGTATGCTATGCAGCTTGAATTCACGTATGTTCTCCTGTAAAAATGTAGTATTGTAATATTGAACTAGTACTCCTACTAAGTAGAAAAATACTAGCGATGTCCTGAAAGCATTTCCACAAAGATCTTGATTTGTTTGAGCCACTCCAGCTCATTGCAGTGCTATACAGAATCCCTGAGAGGTCCTGCAGCTGCTGTACCAGGGAAATTGGGAGTATCCACAGAAAACTACTCTGGAGACATGGTTCACAAAAATAGCTGCTCATGATCGATTTAAGTGCCCATAAAAGAAAAAATGAAGTGCACACCAACCGGCCAACTTCCCAATGCAAACAAAATAGACTGTTAACCAGAGGTTTAGTTGCAGAGCAGTGTCAGCTTGGAGTATCTTTCTCCTACCTGCTATCTTTTATCTCCACTGTTGAGAGTGGAAGACAGCCTGGTATTTAAATGCCCATGCCTCTCCTTCCCAGGTCACACTGGGTCATCCCATCTCCTGCATATATGTGAAAAAGGAGAGCCAGACTTCCAGGTCAGCAGTTCCTAGTAGAGAGAAGGAGTCTACCCTACTCCCCTTGTCTTTTAAACCTAACTATATAGCTGCCCCTACCAGGTTGATATCCTGTTCCCTTTGGCTGCCAAATCAAGGTAGGGGATCATGGCTGCTTCAAGTATGTACCCGTGAGCAGCCACTGAGCAGGCTTAATCTGGTAAAGTAAGTGAGATTTATGGGAAAACAGTGGCTGAGAGATTGCTTCTCGCGGTACCATGTTTCTACGCTACCAAAGAGATCATACAAAGGAGCTCCTTAGAAGTCAAATTCAGCCTCATCACCAGTGACTTTCGAGCTTTAGAAGGCTCACTTCCTAGGGCCCATAGAAGATTTTGGCACAACAGACATAAACCCTGACATAGGCCTTATTTCCATGCAAATATGCACTGAAATCACTAAATCATTTTTAATTCACACCTTTTGTTGTTTTGGAACAAGTCTGGGAACCCTCTTAATTTGGAATAAAAATGTTTCTATTTTGTTTAAGTCGGTAAATAAATCATTTAGTCAACATTAGTGGTATCAAAATAGGACACTTCTGTGACGTTGTGCAGTCTATATGATTTTGTAAAAACATGATAAGTGAATATAATGCAATTGGAATAGTTTTATAAAAACATGATAATAAGTGAGTATAATGTAACTGGAATATGCTTCATGCAAAAGGTATCATCACAAAGCTTTTAATCTACTGAGAGTGATCATCCTATTTGTAAAAATGTACCACTCGTGTATCTAAAACTAGAAATATAAAATATAACTCTGAGGGCCTATTGTAATTATGCAAAGTGTGGGCCATTAATGGTGGTTTGGAATCTTGATGACTCCCATTAACCAGAGCCATTGTCTGCAGATGGCTGTATTTACCTGTGAGTCTTCCTGTATATGTGTGTGCTGGCAAATGAGTAATGAAGCCTTGCAGTGACATGTGATCATATCACCTGAACTGGAATCCATCTTTAACCTGGTGCTTTTCCAGTGAGGGGTGGGGGAACCCAGAGGGACAAAGGATTCCCGCCTTATGCAAAAGATA
This sequence comes from Platysternon megacephalum, assembly GCA_003942145.1. NCBI lineage: Eukaryota > Metazoa > Chordata > Testudines > Platysternidae > Platysternon > Platysternon megacephalum. Next base: position 13,914,079 of record QXTE01000007.1, on the reverse strand, counting down.
TATAAAGGGGTGGAAGAGAACAGAGAGGGAGAGGAGCCATCATGAAGAATCCCCTAGCTATCACCTGAGCTGGAAAAAGAGCTGTACCAGGGGAAAGAATTGTGCTCAGGCCTGGAAGGTGTCCAGTCTGAGAAAAAACTTACTGAAGCATCTCTGAGGGTGAGATTATCTGTATTCAGTTTGATTAGACATAGATTTGCGCATTTTATTTTATTTTGCTGGGTAACTTGCTTTGTTCTGTCTGTTACTACTTGGAATCACTTAAATCCTACTTTCTGTATTTAATAAAATCACTTTCTACTTATTAATTACCTCAGAGTATGTATTAATACCTGGAGGAGCAAACAGCTGTGCATATCTCTCTATCAGTGTTATAGAGGGCGAACAATTTATGAGTTTACCGTGTATAAGATTTATACAGGGTCAAACGGATTTATTTGGGTTTAGACCCCATTGGGAATCGGGCATCTGAGTGCTAAAGGCAAGCACACTTCTGTGAGCTGTTTTCAGGTAAACCTGCAGCTTTGGGACAGGTGATTCAGACCCTGAGTCTGTGCTGGAGCAGACGGGTGTGTCTGGCTTCACCAAGACAGGGAGCTGAAGCCACCGAGCTGGCAGGGAGAACAGGAACAGAGGTAGCCTTTGCACATCAGTCTGGCAGCTCCCAAGGGGGTTTCTGTGATCCAACCCGTCACAACTTCTTTCTGAAATCAGCTTCTATTGCTTGTTGAGCTCAAGGTGTAAAGGCCTAGAAGTGATACAGGAAAGAGGCTTCTCCAAGAGACAGGTGTGCATACTCACTGCTTATTCTTCTTGGAACATGAAGGGACATGACACACATGCTTAATTCTGCCCTTCTTATCTGAGCCACAGAGTCCTGGTGAGCCATAATTAAAAGGTTCAAGGCCCATAGAGTCAAAGTGAAAACTAAATATGCCATGGCACAAACTACATAACACTTACTAACTATCAATAATACAATTTAAGTCTAGAAATTAAGGGAGTTTTGAATCAAAATCCCCCAAATCACCCTGTATACTGAGAGAAGATACCTGCGGGTGGCCACAGAAAGGAGGGAACTGAGGCATTTGTGACCATATGGCACTTTTGTAACCTTAGCTCTGAATGTTTGGAGCCATGAAAAGGTGTTCGTGCAGCCCCAACAGGTGCTGCTTTCCAGAAGGTTCCCAAAGGAAATGCAGCAGCACTAGGGGTGCACATCACACAAAATGGGAATATGCAGTGGCCACCTCAAAAAAGAATTGCAATTTACATTAAATGCTGCAAAAATGTGATCACAGGATTAACTGTTTTAATAAGAGTCGATTAGCTGACAAATAAATGGAATGGATATCCTAAGTATGCAGGCTTAATATCTCTGCAACTGTTGTTCCTATTAATTTACATTTTTAACATAAATTATTATTTTCTTGTAGGGGTGATTATGTGAATGCTTTGGCGCACTATGAGAAGGGAATCACAAAGGACAATAAGGTAACACTCTTCAATGATGGCGGCATACAAGTAATTATAATATATATTATACACTGAATCCTTCTGTTACAGTATATTTAAATACAGGATTTGTATTCTTCTGTAAATGATATGACTCTTCCTTTTCGAAGAACAATATTGATATATTGGTCTTTCCTGTCATTTTATACACAGAGAAAAATGGCTTACTTGATGTAAACCAGTAGTTTATTAATATCTATTGCATTAAGATTGTAGTACGGAAATTATTTTTACCATTTGAACAATTTCACAATATTTATATAAATATTAAGGGGGACAGTACCAAAATAATAATATATTTATATATGATACTTATATAGATCTCTGCTCCTTTGGTTTAGTCAATTGTTCAGTAAAGAAGAAGAAAAATGAATAGTCAGATTTTTTTCAAAACAAGAGCAATAGAAAATGCTTCCTTGTATATTTTTAAACCAAATGTGTGAATTGGGGGCTAGTACTTTGAGAGAACTCTAATTAGAAGCAAGTAATTTCCCCATCTGTCTTTTTCTGTACATCTGTTTTGGTGTTTTGTTCTGTTTCTTTGTCTCTTTTTGAAACTTACCTTTGTCCTGTATGCCTGGCCTACTCAGTTATTTAAAAAAATAGAATGTAGTGTGAAAGACTAGATGAAACTTCACCAGAAAGTTACCTAAATGTGGCCAGCAAGGAAAACATAGGCTTTTCTACAATGAATGGTGCCATTATTTAATCATAAATACTGACTGTTACCTTTTCAAACTCTGGTTTAAATTTTTTTGACAAGAACAGTTTTACCTGAGGTCAGGTCGTTTCTGGTTGATGCATTTCACTGTTGTTGTAATTATTGCAATGGCTTCTGTAAAACCAATACTTTTTGTACTGAAAATATAGTTATCACTTTACTTTTGATCGCCAGTACCAGGAACATGATGAAGCTTGCCTAGCTGGAGTGGCTCAGATGTCCATTCGAATGGGAGACATTCGTCGAGGGGTTAACCAAGCCATTAAACATCCTAGCAGGCTGCTAAAGAGAGACTGTGGAGCCATTCTGGAGAGTATGAAGGTATCTGTAGTAATAGAGAGAGCATTAATAACATGATGAATTCACTGTCTACAAATAAATTAACATTTGTATAATTTTCATTATTGTAGCAATTTTCAGAAGCCGCTCAGCTATATGAAAAGGGGCAATATTACGACAAGGCAGCATCAGTATATATCCGCTGTAAAAACTGGTAAGTGCAGCTTTAGTGTAGTTTTACGTTCCTTGAAAAACAGGTTACATTGTAGTGCCCTTTGAAAAGGAATAGGAGTCCCTGATCATCTTGATTAATCAGACACATAGTTCACATGACAAACAGTCTACTGACTCTTTTCCTGCGGACTAGGTCAAGTAAATCAAAACTTCTAGTGCTAACGAAGCCAATTCAGTCAGGGTGGATGTGGCCCATTCCCAGCAGTCGACAAGAAGGTGTGAGTATCAACAGAGGGAAAATTATTTTTTGTAGTGATTCAGCCACTCCCAGTCTTTATTCAGGCCTAATTTGATGGTGTCAAGTTTGCAAATTAATTCCACTTTTGAATAAAGGCCTGAATAAAGACTGGGAGTGGCTGAGTTACTACAAAAAATAATTTTCCCTCTGTTGATACTCACACCTTCTTGTCGACTGCTGGGAATGGGCCACATCCACCCTGATTGAATTGGCCTTGTTAGCACTGACCCCCCACTTGGTAAGGCAACTCCCATCTTTTCATGTGCTGTATATTTATACCTGCCTACTGAATTTTTCACTCCAGGCATCTGATGAAGTGGGTTATAGCCCACGAAAGCTTATGCCCAAATAAATTTGTTAGTCTCTAAGGTGCCACAAGGATTCCTCGTTGTTTTAGCATCATATGGCTGTTCAGTGTCGTTTTCAAAATGAACTTGGCCCTTGTCCAGTTCCTAGGGAGCAGGTGTTTACATAATAGAATTGCCACCATAATTGGACTCCTCTTAGCAATCTCTGCAGAGCGAACAATAATTGAATTGGTAGAAAGACAGATGTACCTTTTCCTCGTGAGCTAGTTCCTCCAGGTCAGAATTGAGACACATTGGGGTAGTGCAGGGAAAGTTTACATTGCTGTCATCAGTACTGTGCCTTTTCTGTAAATAAATGAGAGTATGGCAGAGTCCAGAGTGGTCTGTCTGGCACTTCTCACAAATAGAAACTACAGACCAGATCCACTAAAGTATTTAGGTATGTAACTTCCACTGATTCCTAAATACCTGTGAAGATTGGGGCCTATGATCACATCCAAAATTAAAACAAGGAAGAAATGATATTCTAATTCTGTAAGGCCCCTTTACATTGTCAGAGCAGCATAAAATGACCTGAAAATGCATAGTAACCAATCACTAGTTATTAGATGTGTAGCAAGTGCATATTTCTGAAAACTTTGAAGCTCTTTCAAAGCTTCTCTTGTATATAACAGAAGAGAGCATATTTGTAATGCAAAATATCATGATTAATTTCCTTGTTCGTTTAAATGAAAATGAGATCACTTTTACATACTAAATTTTTTTGTCTTAATTATTACTAAAGAATAAGATCATGTTGTTGCTGGTATTCATACTGCACACATTTTGTAAGTCCCTTTTTCTTTTCTCTCGTGTATTTCTATAAATATGCGTATACTTTATTTGGTGAAGACAAATTAAAAAGAAAGATCACATTTATGATTTGATTACTTTATTCTCTTCATTTTCTAGGGCAAAGGTTGGTGAGCTTCTCCCTTGTGTATCATCTCCAAAGATTCACCTACAGTACGCCAAGGCAAAAGAAGCAGATGGCAGGTCTGTTTAATTTCCAGAATCAAATAGCCAAGGGTTTAAAGCTACAGAATGTTAATATTCACAGTTTTATTCATAAAAAAATTGACTACGTATTTGTGGAAAAATATAAAAATCAAGTATTATGCAAACATCTTGAAACTAGACAAAGATTATGCTGCTGATTAGGAAAGAAATAGTTCTGATAGATTATCCTTGGGTTAAACTTTAAAAAGCTATTTTTAAAAAAGTAGCATTAAAGCTGTTAAGTACTGCTTTGTTCAGTGGTGGTGATGTGCTGAAGTTTATTTTTTTTCTAAAGACTCCTGAGTTTTTATAAAAAGCTATGATTAGTCATCCCAGTCTGTGAAACAAACAGTTTTTACTTTTTAAAATAAATTACAGTAGCACTGTTTGTAATAATTGGGTCTCCAAATTTACCTTCATTGTGAACTCAACTGTAAGAAGCGAATGAAGTTCATAAAATGTCACAATAACCTATAACAATAAACATCAAACATCAATAAACATGATGGGAAAAGGTGGGAAAGGGAGACAAAAAGGCCTATTGATATAATTCAAGGACTGTGTTAAGATCATGCCTGGTAAACAAGAAAATTGGTGTGTTGGAAATTAGGGCTAACTGATGATCAAAATATTGAGAGGATGGGCTTTTCTGCCCATCACTGCCCTTTTGAAGTCCTTAAAAGAGAGAACTTTGGGGGGAAATTCAGGAGGAAGAAGCTGTTTGCCAGCAACTGCTGCAGCAGGCTTTACCATCATGGCTGCCACTGTCTCTTGAGTCCCCAGGATCTATTGTAACACTGTGGGGCTCTCTTATCCTGATCCTGAGAAAGATGCTGACCAGATTGGGCCAGAGAGGGGGATTCAGATGACATTGCCACCTCCACCAGCTCCAGATAAATTCTGAATGCTACCTGCGATGTGAGACTCTCCCTGTCTCTCACATGCGTGCGCTCACACACAGTGTCTTCTTTCTTCAAATCCGCCCTCCCCCCCCACATATTTCTTCTCTTTCCTTTCCCTCTGCTTTTCCTTCTGTTTAATAAGAGTCTGGCTTAGCCAGGTAAGACTGTATTTGTAACATTGCTGTTACCCTGTGACCAGAAAGAGGTGACAAAAAGCAGTCCCCTAAAGATGCTGGTACAAGTTTGCCAGATCTCGCAGTGACTATTAAGATAGTGAGCCATATCCCCTCCCCGCGCAGCAGTGTGGTTGCAGGTAGGAGTCAACACCAGACACAAAAGCTGCATTTTCTATCTTCGCTGTTCTTTTTTCTTCCCACTTGTGTGTGTCTTGTGTTGTCTTCTAGGAAACAGAATTGGACTTTAATAGCAACAGCAACCACAACAGCTCAACTAATATCTTTTCATTTCCCCAAAAGGACAGTTATTACCAACATTATTACCACATAAGAGACTGTCAAACAAGTGTTTTTTTCCTTCTAAAAACTCTATAGCTAAAGGCAAAGGAAACCAGGAATGTTGTTAAAATGAAAGCCTTACTTAATACTTTACGTTTTAAATGCTTTAACTGTTTTCTTTTGTTTTCTGTATCTTTAATAAAAGGTTATAAGACTGTTCAATTTTATAGTTGCCATGGTACTAAGCAGGCTCGGGTCTCTATTCCAAACCTGAACCTTGTTTAACACTATTTAATGTTGGATAGTAACAGCGTCCTGTTAATACCTTTCTTTGACTATTTCGGCTTATTTATTCCCATCTAAATTAATACAATGCACCTCATTTACACTAAAGACAGGGACAGTCTTTGCAAATTATTGATTAATGTTTTGATAAGCAAACACAAAAGCAAGGATACTTAATCACAAAATATAGTTTTTGCTATTTGTAATATACAAATAAATGTACTGCAGAATGTTTTGTGAAAATAACAAAGTCTTAGTATTACGAGAACATAAGAACGGCCATACTGGGTCAGACCAAAGGTCCATCTAGCCCAGTATCCTGTCTACCGACAGTGGCCAATGCCAGGTGCCCCAGAAGGGGTGAACCTAACAGGTAATGATCAAGTGATCTCTCTCCTGCCATCCATCTCCACCCTCTGACAAAGAGAGTCTAGGGACACCATTCCTTACCCATCGTGGCTAATAGCCATTAATGGACTTAACCTCCATGAATTTATCCAGTTCTCTTTTAAACGCTGTTATAGTCCTAGCCTTCACAACCTCCTCAGGTAAGGAGTTCTACAAGTTGACTGCGCTGTGTGAAGAACTTCCTTTTATTTGTTTTAAACCTGCTGCCTATTAATTTCATTTGGTGACCCCTAGTTCTTGTATTATGGGAATAAGTAAATAACTTTTCCTTATCTACTTTCTCCACATCACTCATAATTTTATATACCTCTATCATATCCCCCCTTAGTCTCCTCTTTTCCAAGCTGAAAAGTCCTAGCCTCTTTAATCTCTCCTCATATGGGACCCTTTCCAAACCCCTAATCATTTTAGTTGCCCTTCTCTGAACCTTTTCTAGTGCCAGTATATCTTTTTTGAGATGAGGAGACCACATCTGTACACAGTATTCGAGATGTGGGCGTACCATCGATTTATATAAGGGCAATAATATATTCTCAGTCTTATTCTCTATCCCCTTTTTAATGATTCCTAACATCCTGTTTGCTTTTTTGACCGCCTCTGCACACTGCGTGGACATCTTCAGAGAACTATCCACGATGACTCCAAGATCTTTTTCCTGATTCGTTGTAGCTAAATTAGCCCCCATCATATTGTATGTATAGTTGGGGTTATTTTTTCCAATGTGCATTACTTTACATTTATCCACATTAAATTTCATTTGCCATTTTGTTGCCCAATCACTTAGTTTTGTGAGATCTTTTTGAAGTTCTTCACAGTCTGCTTTGGTCTTAACTATCTTGAGCAGTTTAGTATCATCTGCAAACTTTGCCACCTCACTTTTTACCCCTTTCTCCAGATCATTTATGAATAAGTTGAATAGGATTGGTCCTAGGACTGACCCTTGGGAAACACCACTAGTTACCCCTCTCCATTCTGAGATTTTACCATTAATTAAAGCAGTGCTCTTCTGCTAAATATTTGCTGTGATGTGAGCAGAGGCCACTATTTTTATGCCAGTAATATAGTGTGTGAATGAGGAAGGTCCTATTGTAACTTGTTTGACTAGGGGAAGAGAAGAGAATGGGAGTTGTTCTTCGAGTGATTGCTCATGTGTATTCCGCAATATGTGGCGTGTTCGCCACGTGCACTGGTGCCGGAAGTTTTTCCCCTAGCAGTATCCGTAGGGGAGCGCCCCAGCGACTCCTGGAGTGGCGCCTTTATGGTGCGGTATAAGGGGCGCTGCGCGCTTCCCCCCACCCTCAGTTCCTTCTTGCCACCAGTGAAGGTGCATCGGAACTGCTCTGCTCCAGCTTGTCTGCAGCTTTCCTCTAGAACTCTTGTTCGTTCGTAGTGGTAGTACCTGTAGTTGAAGTAGTTTAGATTAGTGTTAGTTTAGTTTAGTGTACCCGGGTCGGGGCGTGCCCCGTGCTCTGAGCTTTAAGTCGTGTGACACTTGCAGGCAGCCGATGCCAGTGAGTGACCCGCACGCGGACTGTTTACGCTGTTTGGGGGAAACTCATCTCAGCGATCGCTGCAAGATTTGCAGATCTTTCAAGCCTCAGACCAAGAAAGAAAGGGACATTCGGCTCTGAGCCATTCTGATGGAGTCGGCGTTGACCCTGACTCCGGTGCGCTGCTCCGAGTCGGCACCACGGCGACCCTTCGGTACCTTCCACCAGTCGGCACCGCTCCCTGTCCGAGGCACCGGAGCAAGACCGGGGGAGAGACTAGACTCATATTGGGCAGTTCTCGGTCTCCGTTGGTCTCCACTCCTCCGACTCAGGTTGAGTGGAGAAGCCCGGCCCAGTCGGCGCAGGCTTCCCCGGATGTCCGGGTGCCCTCCACGCCGGAGGCCCTGCAAGCAGCCTGGGATGTTATGTCCCTGCCGGTACCAGGGGCACCGCCACCATTGGCTCCCCAGTCCAGAGGCAAGCCACCACTTGGATCGCCGCAGTCGCCTCCTGGTTGGTACCATTCGCAGTCGAGGGAATGTTCCCGACGCCGTTCACTGCTCAGTGACCACCCGATGCGTAGTCCACACCGGTCACCATCGACCCCCACCAGGTTGTCTGGCTGGGTTCCAACTGACAGGGGTTCCAGGCACCGCTCCGCCTCGAGGGACCGTAGACCTCGTGAAGGGAGCGGACCCCGTCGAGACTGAGACAGACGGCACTGGAGGTCCTCGTCTCCAAGAGGCTACCACGGCCTGTTGCGATACTGCTATCAACGCCGTTCCCGTTCTTCGTCTCGCTCCAGGACCCTGCCGCGGCACCGCTCCCGCAGTCCCGGGCGTCGATCGCCGTCGCAGATCCGCCCGCCGGAGCCGATCGCGGAGCAGCTGCTACCAGCGGTACCATTCCTCCACGTCAGGATCATGGTCTCGTGGTCGGCACCAGTCCCGACGCCACCGCTCCTCCCGGTCCAGAGACAGCGGCAGGTCGTATGCGAGCCCAGCCTCCCTTCGTAGTCGTTAGTCGATGGGACAGGCTAGTCAGGCTGAACAGCCTGCTCTGCCGGTGCCACAGCAGGTGCAGTGGCACCGGGCTCCTTGGCCGGCACCAGTGGTGGTGCGCTCGGTGTCCGGAGCCTCGGAACGACCGTCGGCCTCCCTTTCCCAGCCTCCCAGAAAGGAGTCAGTGGGACGTGCATCTTCGGTTCCGGGCCCGGAGGGTGACCAAGTGGTGGGACCTCCAGTATCGGTGGGTACGCAGAGTACTGCGCCTGCATCCTCACCCTCCCCTGATAAGGCGATTATGCCCCCTCCTCCCTCTGTTCCGCAAGAGGATTCTAAGGCCCACCAGGAACTCTTGAAAAGGGTGGCATCAAGCCTCAACCTTCAGGCCGAGGGGGTGGAGGAACCCTCGGAGTCACTCTTCAACGTCCTATTGGCCTCGGTACCAGGTAGGGTGGCCCTTCCACTCCATGAAGGGGTGGCAAAAATTTCAAATGCCTTGTGGCAAACCCCGGCTTCCTTGCCCCCCATCTCTAAGAGGAAGTACTTTGTGCCCACCAAGGGGCATGAATACCTGTACACCCACCCTGCCCCCAACTCCCTGGTGGTCAAGTAAGTCAACTACAGGGAGAGGCAGGGCCAACCAGCACCTACTCCGAAAAATAAAGACTCAAGGAGGCTGGACTTATTTGGGAGAGAGGTTTATTCATCCTCAAGTTTCCAGGCTCTCCTGGGTCGGTATGTGTTCAATTTGTGGGGCTCTCTACCCAAATTCGAGGACTCCCAACAAGGAAGAGTTCAAATCTCTGGTGGAGGAGGGTACAGCGGCTGCCAGGGCAACCCTGCAGGCAGCGTCGGATGCTGTGGATACAGCTGCAAGGTCCATGCCCTCCGCGGTGTCCATGAGAAGAGCGTCATGGATCCTGCTGTCTGGGCTGTCCAGTGAGGCGCAGAACTCCTTGCAGGTCCTCCTGTTCGATGGTAAGGCCCTGATTGCAGAACAGATGGATGTGAAGCTGCACGGCCTGAAAGATTCCCACACTACGCTTAAAACACTTGGCCTCTATGTCCCGGCTCCGGCTAGGCCCAAGTTTAAGCCTCAGCAGGCTCCCACCCAGGCCACCCACTCTAAATACAAGCCCCCTTATAAAAACTCACGGGACTATAAGAAATGCCCTCAGAGGCAGTCCCGGTCTGCCCCCCAGCCTTGGCCCTCCAAGGGTAAACAGGCAGGGAAACGTCAGTTTGGGACGCCCGGGGGCGACCTACCAGTTCACACCAGGGATCCACCCGCAATAAAGCTTCCCTTCTCCAACTGGTTGTGTGCTTTTCTCCCAGAGTAGTTGCGGCTGACTTCGGACCGTTGGGTCCTCAACACCATCTCCCAGGGCTACACCCTCCAGTTTACCTCCACCCCACCAAACCACCCTCCGCGCCGTCCCTCCTGGGGGACCCGTCTCACAAGGCCCTGCTCGAGCAGGAGGTGGGGCGGCTCCTTGGCTTAGGAGCAGTGGAAGTGGTGCCAGCAGAGTTCAAACACAAGGGGTACTACTCCTGCTATTTCCTTATCCCGAAGGCTAAAGCGGGGGCTCAGACCCATCCTGGACCTGCCAGGCCTGAACCAGTACATGGTAAAGCTCAAGTTTCGCATTGGTCTCTCTGGCCTCCATCATCCCCTCCCTGGATCCCGGGGGCTGGTACGCCGCCCTTGATCTGCAGGACACGTACTTCCACATTCATATATTCGAGGGGCACAGACGCTTCCTCTATTTCATGGTTGGGCAGGAGCACTACCAATTTACGGTCCTCCCATTTGGCCTGTCCACTGCTCCCAGGGTATACAAAAAGTGCATGTCTGTGGTGGCGGCCTACCTCAGACGTCGTGGGGTCCAGATCTTCCCCTATCTGGACAACTGGCTGGTCAAGGGCAGCTCCCGGTCGCAGGTGCGGGATCACGTGGCGCTCTTTCTGTCCACGTGCACCACCCTGGGCCTGTTGGTAAAAGACACCAAGTCCACTTTAGTCCCGGTGCAGTGCATAGCATTTATCGGGGCAGTCCTAGATGTGACATCGGCCAGGGCCTCCCACCCACCAGACTGATTCGAGACCCTGAAAGGGCTCATCGACACAGGCACAAGGTTTCCCATGACGACAGCCAGAGCATGTCTCCATCTCCTGGGTCATATGTCAGCATGCACATATGTGGTTTGCCACGCCAGACTCAGGATGAGGCCCCTCCAGCTCTGGTTGGCCTCAGTGTTCTCCCAGACCAGAGACAGGATGGACAAGGTCCTCACTGTACCTGAGCCGGTGATCGCCTCCCTACAATGGTGGTCCTCCCCGGAGAACATGCTCCACGGGGTCCCATTCAGGGGCAGGCCCCCGTCGGTGGCGCTGGTGTCCGACGAATTGGACCTGGGGTGGGGAGCCCATGTGGGGGAAGTTCAGACCCAAGGTCTGTAGTCTGCACAGGACCTTGCCCTGCATATAAACGTCAAGGAACTCAGGACAGTCCGGCTGGCATGTGTGGCCTTCCACTCACACCTGGAGGGCAGAGTGGTCAGGGTTCTCACTGACAAAGCGGCCTCGATGTTTTACATCAACGGGCAAGGTGGGGCCCGCTCCTCTGCCAGGAAGCCCTCAAGCCGTGGGACTTCTGCATAGCCCACAACATTTGCCTACAGGCCTACCTACCAGGCACCCGGAACTCGCGGGCGGATCGCCTGAGCCGAGACTTCTCCTCTCAGCATGAGTGGTCACTACACCCAGTGGTGGTGCACAGACTTTTCCAAGAGTGGGGAACTCCCCAGGTGGACCTGTTGGCGACTCAGCAGAACCGCCGGTGTCCCCAGTTCTGCTCTGGGGGGTAGGGGGGAGTGGGCACTATCTCCGATGCCTTCCTCCTATCCTGGTCAGGCCAGCTTCTCTATGCCTTCCCCCTGATCCTGCTGATCGGCAAGGTCCTGGAAAAGATAAAGATGGACAGGGCCCGGATCCTCCTGATTGCCCTGGCGTGGCCCAGGCAACATTGGTACGGGACCCTCACAAGCCTGGCGGTCGCCCCGCCATGGCCGTTGCCATCCTGCCCAGACCTGCTCTCCCAGGACCAGGGCCGCCTCCTCCACCCCAACCTAGCGGCACTCCACCTCACGGCGTGTCTGCTCAATGGTTAGGCCGGGAGGAAAGGACATGCTCAGAAGGGGTTCAGCGCGTCCTCTTGGAAAGCAGGTGACCCTCCACGCATCGAGCCTACTTGGCAAAACGGTCTCGGTTTTCCTGGTGGGAGGCTGAGCGGGGCGTTTCCCCCGTGGCTGCCCCGATCCAGCTCATTTTAGACTACCTCCTTCACCTTAGAGCCCAGGGCCTAGCGCCCTCGTCCGTCAAGGTGCACTTGGCCGCCATATCGTCCTTCCACCCGCCAGTGCAGGGGCAAACGGTATTCTCCCATGCTATGACTGGCTGATTCCTTAAGGGATTGGATCATCTCTTCCCATACATTAGGCCCCCAGTCCCGCAGTGGGACCTGAACTTGGTGCTGGCCTGGTTGACGGGTCCCCCCTTTGAGCCGTTAGCTACATGCTCCTGGTCGCACCTCTCGTGGAAGGTAGCCTTTCTGGTGGCAATCACGTCTGCTAGATGGGTCTCGGAACTCAGGGCCCTGACCTCCGAGCCCCCGTACATGGTGTTCAATAAGGATAAGGTCCAGCTCCACCCACATCCTTCATTCCTCCCAAAGGTGGTCTCCGCCTACCACATGGGTCAGGACATTTTCCTGCCAGTCCTCTGCCCCAAGCCCCATGTGTTCAGTGAGGAGCGCTGCCTCCACGCGCTGGATGTGAGACGGGCTCTGGCTTTTTACCTGGAGCGGACTAAGCCGTTCAGGAAGTTTTCGCAGCTGTTCATCGCCTTGGCCGAATGCATGAGGGGTTGGCCGATCTCCACTCAGTGGTTCTCCAACTGGATCACCTCGTGCATCCGTACCTGTTATGACCTGGCGGGAATCCCTCCGCCGTCAATTGTGAGGGCACACTCGACTAGGGTGCAAGCCTCATCAGCTGCCTTTTTAGCCCATGTCCCCGATTCAGGACATTTGCAGGGTTTCCACATGGTCTTCAGTTCACACGTTCACCTCGCATTATGCAATTGTCTCCCAGACCAGGGAAGACGCTGGATTCGGCAGGACAGTGCTCTGTCCCGAGAGTTTGTGAACTCCTACCCACCTCCAACAGATATAGCTTGGAATCACCTATTGTGGAATACACATGAGCAATCACTCGAAGAAGAAAAGACAGTTACCTTTTCTGTAACTGGTGTTCTTCGAGATGTGTTGCTCATGTCCATTCCACATCCTGCCCTCCTTCCCCTGTGTTGGAGTTGTCTGGCAAGAAGGAACTGAGAGTGGGGGGAGCGCGCAGCGCCCTTTATACCGCGCCATAGAGGTGCCACTCCAGGGGTTGCTAGGGGCGCTCCCCTCTGGGTACTGCTAGGGGGAAAACTTCCAGCACTGGTGCACCAGTGCTGGCATGCACACCTGTTGTGGAATAGACATGAGCAACACATCTCGAAGAACACCAGTTATGGAAAAGGTAACTGTCTTTTCTTCTTCGAGTGATTGCTCATGTCCGTTCCACGTTAGGTGTGTGTGCTCACCACATGCACTGGTGCTGGAAGTTTTTCCCTCAGTGGTATCTGTAGGGGACCGGCTCTGGCCCCCTCCCTCAATTCTTTCTTACCGCCAGTGACAGTGCTGGAATATCACCTTGCTTCGGCAGCTTACTTACCCAGTGTTTTTTTTTCTCTTAGTGCTGTAAATAGTTAGATAAGTACTTTTGTTCTTCAACGACTAGTGTGTTAGTGTTGTAGATAGGTTAGATAGTCCCCTATGGGACTTAGCCCAGGGACGGGGCATGCCCCGGTCCCCGGTTTCAAGCCTTTTGATCGCTGTAGAAAGCCTATGCCGATCAGCGACCCTCACCAAAGTTGCTTGAAGTGTTTGGGAGAAGCCCACGTTAGCGATAAGTGTTTCAGCCCTCGCGACGGTCTCCAAGCCGCCAAAATTGGACTTGGCACCCAGTACAGCGGCATCAGTGCAAAGTGCACCTCTGGCACTGGCCTTCCAGTGCCGGTCACAGTTCCGGTACTGGCTAAAAAGCAGAGGAAGCACCCGGGGAGAGGACATTTCCTGACATCCCGTGTGGGAAAGGGAAAGTCTGGGGAGGAGCATAGACCCTTGTGGGGCAGAAAGTCTCCGGAGCCCAGCCAGGCACCTGTATCGCCAGCTAGGCCAGCCAGCCCTCCTAGGAATGCACCGGCCACCCTAGGTAGTGGCAGAGGCCCCAGCACCTGGAAGTCCCGTCCACGCCAGTGCCCCCGACACCCCGCCAAGACATGGTCGTCTCCAGGGGGAAGGCAGCACTGGAATCCATGCCATTATCTCCGTCTGTGCGGCATCGCTCCCTGGCACTGCGGCAGTTGACGTCAAAGTGACAATCCCCGGGGATGCGCTACCGACCTGCCCAGACCGACCGAAGTCCCTAGCACCATTCACGGGACTCTCGGCACCGGTTCCCTCTGGGATGGCACCGCTCGCCTGATGGCCAACATGACCTCAGCGCACCAACAGTCCCCAGAATGGCTCCGGTCTCCGGACAGGAGATGTCGCTCCCCGGGACGAGGGACTCCATCGGGTCCCAATGAAGTCGATCCCAGCCGGTACCGAGGTGCAGATTGCTGGACTCATGGCACCGATCATCCGGGTCGAGGCAGCGCTCCCCTCCATCCCATTCCCAGTCGCCAGACTCACAGCACTGATCTTAGAGCACTAAGCGTCAACTACCGGGTCACTGTTGCTGATCCGCCGAGCTCCGTCACCAATCCCTGGGCAGACGGCTTCAGGGCTCAGCTCTCTGGTACCGGTCCCCCTGCCGCAGACATCAGGATAGCAGGCAGGGAGAGGACTTCGAGACCGCATCAGAACTGCAGTGGTCTCCAAGGAAAGACCTTTCCCCCTCGAGCTTGGAGGAGGAGGAGGTAGCTGGTGTCTTGGGCCAGGCACACCCAGCCAAATCAGGGGGGGCTCCCCCAGGGCCACTGCCTGGTACATGGCCCCAGGGCCAATGGCCTGCCCCTTGGCAGTTTTGGAATCAATGGAGGTTTCCCCAGGCACCAGAGACCATCATGCAGTGCTCTGTGTCAGGAGCATCAGAGAGGAGGTCAGCGACAGAATCCCGCCTGCCCCCAGACAAGGACGAAGGGTCTGAGCAGGGTGCCCAGGAACCTCTCCCAGCCTCGGTGGAGGCCACCTAAGCAGAGGACGCAGAGCCAACCCCTCCTCCCATCCTCGTCTCCTTGTCATCCTTGCCCGACAAAGCAGTGGCCACAGGACGATGTCCCAGACATTGCCACAGGACGATGCCAAGGCACACCAGGAGCTGGTGAAGAGGGTGGCAGCGAACCTGGAGTTGGAGGCAGAGGAGTTGGTGGAACCCTCGGACGCCTTGTTTGACATCTTGGCTGCGGTGGCCCCATCCAGGGTGGTACTCCCCATTCATGAAGGGGTGGTAAAGCTGGTAAAAACTTTGTGGCAAACCCCATCCTCTCTCCTGCCCATTTCCAAGCAGGCGGAGAAAAAGTATTACCTCCCCGCGAAAGGATTTGAATACTTGTATTCTCACCCGGCTCCGAACTCTCTAGTGGTCTCGGTGGTCAACGAGAGAGAGAGAGAGACAAGGGCAACCAGGCCCAACTCCCAAAAATAAGGATGGCAAAATGCTTGATTAATTCGGGAGAAAAGTTTATTCATCTGCCAGCCACCAATTGTGAGAGGCAAACCATCAGGCCTTACTCGGGAGGTATGATTTCAATGTGTGGCAGTCAATATCAAAGTTTCAGACTCGTTACCCGAGGAGTCCACACAAAAGTTCCTTGCCATCCTAGATGAGGGGAAAACTGGCAAGGGCCTCCCTTCAGGCCTCCTCGGATGCGGCGGACTCGGCCACGAGATCCATAGCAACAACTGTGTTCATGAGGTGGGCATCGTGGCTGATGTCCTCTAGGCTGTCGACAGAGACTCAACTCTCGATCGAGGACCTCCCTTTTGATGGCCTGGCCCTGTTCGCAGAACAGACAGACACGAGGTTGCATGGGCTTAAGGATTCTAGGGCTACCCTACGTTCTCTAGGCCTATATAAACCGGCCGCCCTAGAAAGAAGTTCAAACCGCAGCAACCCCATAGACCAAATGGTCAAGCCAGACCAGAGCCCTACCACAAGAAGGGCAGGGACTATAAGCACTGCCAATGCCAACAATCAGGCCCTGCTTCTCACTCGTCAGTTTATGTCCCGGCCAGGCACCACCTGGACAGAGTCCTCACAATTCTGCCGCAAGTGCTTACAACTCTGAAATGGTGATCAAACCCAGTAAACGTTTCTGAAGGAACACCCTTTACAACCCCAAAACCCACAAAAGATGCTAGTGTCAGACACGTCCGACCTAGCTGGGGGACCCACCTTGGATTGCTGAAAATCCAGGGGTTGTGATCCTGGGAGGAGCTCACACTACACACACACGTGTCAGGGAGCTCAGAGGAGGGAGGGATAGCTCAGTGGTTTGAGCATTGGCCTGCTAAACCCAGGGTTGTGAGTTCAATCCTTGAGGGGGCCACTTAGGGATCGGGGGCAAAATCAGTACTTGGTCCTGCTAGTGAAGGCAGGGACTGGACTCAATGACCTTTTGGGGTCCCTTCCAGTTCTAGGAGATAGATATATCTCCATATATTATTATTATTATTATCCGTTTGGCTTGCGAGGTGTCCTTCCTTGACTATCCCATCAAGTGGTTCAGGTGTTGACTGACAATACAGCCACCATGTTCTATGTCAACAGGCAATGAGGAGTGAGGTTCTCGGCTCTCTGCCAAGAAGCCCTCCAGCTGTGGGAGTTCTGTATCTGGCACGGCATACACATCCAGGTGATACATCTCCTCGGTGCCCGAAACACACTGGCAAATTGCCTCAGCAGGGCGTTCTGTTCTCACCACAAGTGGTCCCTCCACGAGGAGTTTGTCAAAATGATCTTCCAGAGATGGTGTACACCCCAAGTGGACCTGTTCGCCCCAGGTGGAACAGGAAGTGCCACCGGTTTTTCTCCCTCCAAGGACTTTTCTCCTGTCTTGGGCAGACGACCTGATGTACGCCTTCCCGCCAATCCCTCTTATCAGCAGGACCCTCCTGAAAATAAAGAGGGACAAAGCTAGGGTCGCTATGATCACCCCAGCATGGCCCCACCAGCATTGGTTTGGCATGCTCATGGACTTGGCGTCAGCGCCCCCATTGACGCTTCCCAACCACCCACATCTGCTCTCTCAGGATCACGGGAGGTTACGCAGCCAAACCTCGCCTCACTCCACCTCTCAGCATGATGTTGCGTGGCTGAACCCAGAGGAGCAGGCCTGCTCTACTCAAGTCCGGCGAGTGCTGCTGGAAAGTAGAAATCCCTCTACCAGAGTAACTTACCTGGTGAAATGGAAACGCTTCTCCTGCTAGGCGTTGGAGCAAGGGATCTCCCCGACCCAGTAGTCTCTGCAGTCCATTCTAGACTACCTGCTTCATTTAAAGCATCCGGGCCTAGCCTTCTCCTTGATCAAGGTGCACCTGGCAGCCATTTCAGCCTTCCAGGGCAGATCGGTGTTCTCCCATGAGATGACGATCAGGTTCCTTAAGGGCCTAGAAAGGCTCTTTCCGCCAGTCCGGAACCCGGTACCCCAGTGGGACCTCAATCTAGTCCTTTCTAGGCTCACTGGCCCTCCCTTCGAGCTGTTAGATGTGAAAGAGAGCAGAGGCTATCGTGGAAAGTTACCTTCCGTGTGACTCTCACTTCAGCGAGGCGGGTCTCCGAGGTTAAAGCCCTTACATCGGTGTACTACAAGGACAAGGTTCAGTTGTATGCCCACCCAGCTTTCCTGCCGAAGGTGGTGTTGATTTTCCATATTAACCACGACATATTTCTCCCCGTTTTTTGCCTGAAGCCTGGCGCGTTGAACGAGGAGAGGCGTATGCACACCCTTGACATCAGGTGGGTTCTGGCCTTTTTCTTAGAGCGTACTAAGTCCTTCTGTAAATCGACTCAGTTGTTCATCGCAGTGGCCGACAGAATGAAAGGCCTCCCGGTATCTTCTCAAAGGCTTTTGTCTTGGATTACCACCTGCATTCGCACTTGTTATGAGCTGGCACAAGTTGTATCTCCGCAGATAGTGATGGCTCATTCGACCAGAGCTCAGGTGTCATTGGCAGCCTTCCTGGCGCAAGTCTCTATCCAGGAAATCTGCAGGGCCACAACGTTGTTGTCGGTACATACCTTCACGACCCACTACGCCATCACCCAGCAGGCTAGAGATGAGGCTGGCTTTGACAGAGCTGTGTTGCAATCGACACAGCCATGAACTCCTACCCACCTCCGGGGATACTGCTTGGGAGTCACCTAACATGGAATGGACATGAGCAATCACGCGAAGAGGAAAAAACAGTTACTAACCTTTCATAACTGTTGTTCTTCGAGATGTGTTGCTCATGCCCATTCCATGACCCGCCCTCTTTCCCCACTGTCAGAGTTCCGGCAAGAAGGAGCTGAGGGAGGGAGGGGGCTGGCAGTGCCCCTTACACCGGCACATATGTGCACCACTCCAGAGGGCGAGCTGCTCCCCTACGGATACCACTGAGGGAAAAACTTCCGGCATCGGTGCATGTGGTGAGCGCACACACCTAACATGGAATGGACATGAGCAATCACTCGAAGAACAGTTAACAAAGGTTAGTAACCGTTTTTTCCTCTTGTTAAATGTTGAATAGTAGCTATTATTCAAAACCAGTTTGACGTGGCTAACTTGCCAGTTTAGATGACTGTGGAGATACTCTCATAAAGTATGTAGACTGTTAATGCTACTTGTCTTCTAAGGCGAGTCAAAAGATGGTATTGTATAAAGTGTTGTCTGTCTTCCTACTGCCATTATCCATCCCAATAGAAGAAGAGTTCAAAAGGGGTGTACATCTACTAAACAAATTGGCTAAACAAACAACAACTTGGTTTCACAGCATAACTTCTCAGGTGTAAAATGTCATGAGTCCCTTGCATAGAATATTGTGAAGAATTCTTAACAAAGCCAAGAAAGCTTGAATGTAAAATGTGGGCATCATTATTTTGCAGATATAAGGAAGCAGTTGTGGCTTATGAGACTGCCAAACAATGGGACAATGTAATCCGGCTATATTTGGATCATCTTAACAATCCTGAAAAAGCTGTTAGTATTGTCAGGGAAACACAGTCTCTCGACGGAGCCAAGATGGTAGCCAGGTAATGCAGTACTGTAGTTACATTAAATAGATTTACAAACCTAACTTTCCTAACCTTATTTCTTTATAACCTCTCATGTCCTTGTTGCTCTCTTCTATATTTTTTGCCAAGTTCTAGAATTATGCTCAGTACACTAGAAGTGATTCAAAAATGAGATGTAAATAGTAAGCCGGGGTGGGCAAACTTTTTGGCCCAAGGGCCACATCTGGGTGGGGAAATTGCATGCAGGGCCATGAATGTAGGGCTGGGGCAGGGGGTTGGGGTGCAGGAGGGGTGCGGCAGGGGGCTCAGGGCAGGGGGTTGGGGTGCAGCTGGGGGCTCAGGGCAGGGAGTTGGGGTGCAGGAGGGGTTTGGGATGCGGGCTCCGGCCCAGCGCCGCTTACCTGGAGCGGCAGCGGGGCTAAGACAGGCTCCCTGCCTGCCCTGGCCCCGCAACACGCCACGCTGCTCCCGGAAGCGGCCGGCACCACGTCCCTGTGACCCCTGGGGGGGGGGGAGGGCTCCATGTGCTGCCCTTGCCTGCAGGTACCTCTCCTGAAGCTCCCATTGGCCGTGGTTCCCCATTCCTGGCCCCCCACCTTCCTCACAGGGCCCACAGCACCACGGGGGTGGCAATCCTGTGGCCCAGATCCAAAGCCCTGACGTGCTGGATCCGGCCCCCAGGCCATAGTTTGCCCACCCCTGTAGTAAGCCCTCTAGTCCATCCACAGAGAGGTTTCACTTTTACAAAGGGCTGTTTAGTTTTTTGCATATCTTCTCTGTTAATTTGTTGATACATTCCAGTCTTCTGTTTGCTTTTCTTACTGTAGAAGTCTTAAGTTTTTGTCCATTCTTATCAACAGATTCTTTTGCTTGATTCATGTCTTGTAGCTTGTAACCATGTAAAGCATAGTCCCGTTAGTTATTTTATTTATATTATATTCTGTTTTCCTCATTACCTGGTATCTGGGAGGGATATTCGTTTTTATTTTATTTTGTATCGTGTATTTGAATTTATGGGGTGGGCACCCAGAGCATAGAAGGGGCACCTCTAGGTTATTTTCATAAATCTGAATCTGTGGTTTTTTTGTATAGTGCAACACTTCATAATCCCTGAGCTGAGCACTGAAAGGATTAATCACATGCTGGGGGCTTTTTTTTTTAAGCCTCTAGAATGCTCATGTTAGCACATCTATAGCTTTATGTAGGGCCAAAGCTGGTGCTAGACAATTAAACTTTAAATTTGGAAACCGAGGGTGATATTCACTCATGGTGTTGAGAACCAGTGCAAGTCTCTTTGCACCATGTAAGCTCCAGGGGGCTGTACAAGGTTAGTCAGCTGGGTAGCCAAACAAGCTGCCTATTGCACGCCATGGAGCTAGTCACTGTACTAGTCATTGCAGGACATGTGTGGAAGGTGCCATCAGGGACAAAGGAAGTCCATGGGGACCACTTCCAGTTTGTGTTTATGCAGATCCGGTGGTCCCAGCATCCTGTAGAACCATTGCATTGGGGTTGTGGCTGCCACTGACCTTGTGGGGGGGGAGGGGGGCATGTGAGTGTATTTCATCACTACATCCTCCCTGCATTCTCAGGTTTCTACACAAGGGGAGTGAATTTCACTCTGAGTGCATAATTTTGAATGTTCTCACTCTTACATACAATCACACAAACAAACAAAAGCAGTAACTATCCATTCAGTTCAAAGTGCCATATATGGTTGCCTGGGTGCATATCAAGAACATCACACTCTATTAGGAATGCGTAATGAACATAATTGGACAGATGATGTGAAACAATCAGAACTTCAGCTTTATTATTTTTAAAGCATATTTCCAAGGCAGTACAGGTCTGTCGCATCTTAGGCGCATTTAACATGTGCGATTTCAGCTTTACACGGTCGGCAAAAACAAGAAAAAAACAAAAAAAAAAAGAGAAAAATAACAATTTAAATACTGTTTCTGTAGTGCGGGCGATTCTGCCCGCCATTACACTCAATGTAATTTTGACTATACACAGTTTTCGCTTTCGGCGCTGACCGCGGAACGTAACCCCAGCATAAGATGAGACAGACCTGTAGTCCTCACTGAGAACCAGTGTCAAATTTTAAATGGAAAAAAGAGTATGGTATATGAAAATATCATTAGAAAAAGGCATCTAAAGAACACTTTTTGCATCTGAATGTCTCAAAATTGGCCAAATAGAAATTTATCAGTTTCACCAAAAAAGTTCACTTTTGGCCTGTCAGTAAACATACAAAATTTGATCCCAAATGATAGAATCTTTTTAGAAAACTATAAACAAGCAAGCTTCAAATAGAAAAGCCTTCTCATCCATAATTCTTACTAGAAATTAGCATATGCTCGTACCTTATGATAAACTAATAGCAGCACACTAGAAGATTTAGAAGAATGATTTAATGGTCCCTCAATTGCCACACTCATTGCACAAGAGAGATTTTCTTTGGAAAACATTTGGAGTGTGTTTATTATGTTATTTAACAAAAGTATTAATGTGTTTATTCTGACCAGATTCTTTCTGCAATTGGGTGACTATGGTTCTGCCATCCAGTTTCTGGTCATGTCTAAGTGTAATAATGAAGCTTTCACACTGGCCCAACAGCACAATAAGATGGAGATCTATGCTGACATCATTGGTGAGAATTCTATTTTAATAATTTTATTTGGAATTCTTTAGCAATTTATGGCCTATTTGTGAAGAAAGGCATAGAAAAGCTTGTAATGATAATGTGCAGCTGTGTGAAATTTCACATCTCTTTGATCCATGGTCACCTACAGAATTCAGTTTTCTGCCTTATTAATATTAGGAGGCAATGGAAAACTCACTGAACCAGTTCACAGTTATGCCATTTGACCATGCCTAATAACAACCAGGGTAATTACATTATGATGTGTAAAACCTAAATTAAAGAACTGCTCCAGTAAGTCATTAGTAAGGCTGCGAGTTTGTCATGGATTCTGTGACTTCTGCAGCAGCTGGTGCACCTGGCTCAGGGGCAGCTCAGGCAGCCCCTGCACCAGGCGCACCAGCCACTGCTGGAGCAGTCTCGGGCCACTGCCTCCTCCCCAAGCAGCAGAGTTTGGGTGTGGGAGGGGGCACGGGGTTGGGGCACAGGATGGTGTGAGGTGGGCTCTGGGCGGCACTTACCTGGGGGCTCCCCAGAAGCAGCGATATCCCCCTCCCTCAGCTGCTAGGCAGAGGTGTGGCCAGGCAGCTCTGCATCCTGCCTCCGCCTGCAGGCACCGCCCCAGCAGTTCCCATTGGCCACGGTTCCCAGCCAGTGGGAGCTGTGAAGCCAGTGCTCTGGGCGGAGGCAGCACGCAGAGCTGCCTGGTCATGCCTCCGCCTAGCAGCTGAGCGAGGGGATGTCGCCGCTTCCAGGGAGCCCCCCAGGTAAGCGCTGCCCAGAGCCTGCCTCACCCTATCCCGTGCCCCTGCCTGCTCCTACACCCAAACTCTGCTGCTTCTGTGGGGGGAGGCACGGAGCCAGATCGGGAGCCTGTCGATCCCACCAACGCGCTCCCCCTCCACCCCCCCAGCACCAGCAGGGGTCCTGGGTCATGCGCCGCCGCCCGCACCCCCCAGCACCAGTGGGGGTCCTGGCCCATGTGCCGCCGCAGCCCCCCACCCCCAGCACCCGGGCTGCCCTCCCCCTGTACCCGCGGTGCCCCCGGGAAGCGTGCCCTCCCCCCACCCCACCCCCCCTGCAAGTTTTAGTCACAGGTATTTTTAGTAAAAGTCATGGACAGGTCACAGACCGTGAATTGACCTGTCCGTGACTTTTACTAAAAATACCCATGACTAAAAGGTACCCTTAGCCATTAGTCCTTTATCAAAGATCAAATGTGGCACATTAAGTAGGTGTAAACTGTGCAAAACAGAAGTTATAAATCCAGCTGGCTCCTATTTTGTTTGAAAGCCAAGAGCCAAAAATGTGAAATATATGGTTTGCCTCTTTGACGGGATCTATAAACCTTTGTTTCATTAGAAGAATTTTGCTCACATTAGTGTCTGTGTTGCAGGTTCTGAGAATACTACCAATGAAGACTATCAGAGTATTGCACTATACTTTGAAGGAGAAAAAAAACATTTTCAGGCGGGCAAGTTCTTTTTGCTGTGCGGTCAGTATGCCCGGGTTAGTATTCAGAGAGTAAAACAGCAACAGTATTTAAATGCGCATAGCAATGGTTGTGCAAAACACTGGATTCCAGGATTATTACACTTCCTACAGAGCAGAAAAAAAAATAGGCTTTTAATCTGCTTCCTCGTATTTCACATTGATGCAATCAGAAGAAAAAATATTACTGTCCTACTTACAACAAAACTTAGAGGAAATTATTTCTTCCATTAAATAGAAAATTAATAAAGGGTGAGTGCTATATATTATGTTATTCAACCATGCACATAATTCTTATTCACAGCAGTAGAAGCTTCATATGGATTGTAGACATAATATATCTCTAAGTGATACATGAACATACCATATATACTCGATCATAAGCCGGTTCGTTTATAAGCCGACCCCCAAGATGGATAAGTAAAAATGGAAAATTTTTATGACCCATTCATAAGCCGACCCTATAATCCAGAGGTCAGCAAACTTTGGCTCCTGGGCCATCAGGATATGCCGCTGATGGGCCGAGATGGTTTGTTTACCTTGAGCATCTGCAGGCACGGAGGTAAACCTAAGTAAACAAAGTGTCCCGGCGTGCCAGCTGCTTACCCTGACAGGCCAGGACAGCAACTGGTGGGGAAATGTTTTGGGGGGGGAGAAGCTGGGAGTCAGGGGAGTAACCTCTGTGACCACCCTCATGTGACCCCACCCTTATCCCGGGACCCCCACTCTCTCCTCATCCCATCCCTTCCCACCTTAGCTGGGGAGGATGTCTCTGGCCTGGCTGGAGCTGCTCCGGTAGGCTGGGCAGCGCGGCTGCAGCCTGCTCCGGTGGGCCAGACCAGGTGGCGCAGCCGCAGCATGTTCCAGCGGGCTGGGCCGGGTGGCATGGCCACAGCGTGCTCCGGAGGGCCGGGCGGCGCAGCCACAGCATGCTCTGGGGGGTGGGGCCAAGCGGCACGGCTGCAGCCTGCCAGCCCTGGAGCTGCAGCTGCTTCGGAGGCTGGGGGGAGAGCAACGTGGCCAGAAGTGGAGAGAGACTGGCCCCGCCTCTTCCCTTCTGGCTCTGCTGGCTGTGCTGCCTCTCCTTGCTCCCTCTTTTGAGGGGAAGGGCTGTGTCCCAACTCTCCCTCTCTATACCCGTTCATAAGCCGACCCCCTTCTCTGGTGCTTCCCTTTTTTACTAAAAAAATTCGGCTTATGAACGAGTATATACGGTAGTTAGTTTAGTTACTGTTTACTTGCTTGTCTGAATGTTCAGTTGTAGAAAAAACTCATTAATTGATTAAATACTGTAGCTTATTGAAACACAATTTTTAAAGGAAAGAGTATGCAAATTAGCATATTTCTTATAGACTGGTTACAAGTTGAGTGTGTCAGCTGCTGCCTATTAAGCAGAATGTTTATGTCCTGAGAGCAAAAAAGCAAGGTTATGAATTTTTGAAAAGTATCAGCTGCTGGGGATGGAACCATTGTAGGTGACCTGCTCCTCCCAGTGAGTCGGTGCACCATTAACCCTTGGTTGCAGCGCTCTGTAATGCCCCAATAGAGCAGATCTCCTCTCATTGCTGGCTATCAGTGCTGAGAAGAAATGTGCCAGGACCAGGCTGTGAATGCTCCTGCTGTTCTGATGGGGCCATGGGAGTGAGGAGGAACCAGGGTGGGTATGGGTGATGTGCTGGATTGTAATTGTCCAGCAAGCCCTTCAGAAAGACTTCATCAGTATATTTTTTCCTATAGCAGTTTTTGGGACAGCAGCTGATGCCTGTGTACCGCCATGGTCCTGGTGTGGTCATCCTTATTGGTCATTTTACTACTTTGTGACTCAGTTGACTTCAGATTCATATGACACAACACAAATGCTCTTAACGTGTGCTCAGGGATCACGTAATTTTAATGTAATCAAAGGATGTTTCTCCTTCCTTCCCAGATGCTGCAGAACTAGATTAATTAAAATATAATTTTTCAAAAATAGGGAAAAAGATTTTATAAAGAAAATACCATGTCATTTATCTGTTATATCCCTGTATTTCTATTTTTGTTTCAGGCACTAAAACACTTTCTGAAAAGTCCAACCACAGAAGATAACATGGCTATAGAAATGGCTATTGAAACAGTAAGAAACATTGATAAACCTAAGAAATTGAATATTCAGCCTGCTTTTCAAATAATCTGTGTCTCTACTGTAATGATGTCGTCCTAGTGTTTAGCAGAATTTGAATAGCTATAGATGTAAGGAGGAAGCTGCAAGAGTAAAAGCAAGGGCTAAGGTAAAAAGTTCCTGATGCCATCCCAAATAATTTTCTTAGCACTGATGCTGAAAAAAGGGAATGTAAATAACATATCTGTCTGTAATTCCAAATCTAGATCTTGTTAATATTTAATGGAGGCAATTTAAAAACCTGTTAAATAGGTAGTAGTTTATGACAGCCTTGCCATAGTGTGTTAGATTTTCAACATGGACTTCAGCATGTCAAAGAGAAGCTGATCAACCAAATAGATACCTACTTTACTGCATTTTGAGTACATAACACCGGTAAAAACATGTTTTAAATATATCTAAGTTCAAAGGTTTTCTATGGAGAAATCTAATTCTTTCCCCCCATATTTCAGGCACATGTTGACATTTTTCCTCTGTCTTTAATAGGTGGGACAGGCAAAAGATGAAGCACTAACCAATCAGCTGATAGACTACCTTATGGGGGAGAGTGATGGCATGCCCAAGGTACTATATTCCTATCACTCTTTTTTTCTCCAGTTTCTGTTCTACAGGATGATTTCTTTTATTTTTTTGCCCTTCAGACACCTAGTAGATGTAGATTGCTTTTTTTGGATATATAAAAATAGTTCTGGACAAAGTGCTCAGCTCCCATTTAAGTTCCTAAATTAAATGATCAGATTTTCAAAAGGGCTCACTGCGAAGCATCTCCCATTGATATGTGGACAATGAGTTCTGTAGTTATTTGGAAATCTAGCTACTTCATTTAGATACCTAAATGGATGCTGAGCTTTTTTGAAAATCTGGCCCTTTATTTTTGTACTTCATTATCTAATATCATACAATTTTCAAAGTTGAAAATGATTTATTACAGTCAATTCCAACTGCAAATATAGGGTATTGTTTCCCTAACTATACTTATCTTATATAAAAAATTAAGTACACTGTGCTGGGATATACAATTCCATATGTGATCTGTACACTACTGCATAAAGCATTTATAGTAAAAAGAAAACTAAAGATTAGCAAATCCATATCTTGAGTTTTTAATGGCATACTGTATATATAGAATGCTCAGTTATTTAACACTAAGAATATAAAATATTGTAGGTATTTATTTTTTATTGTGACTTATGGGAAGTCTTTCTGAGGTCACAGAGTTTAAGGTCAGTAGGGATCACCAGACCATCTGGTCTGACCTCTTGTATCTCACAGGCCACCAACACCACCATTACATTCCTGCAGGAGCTTTATGGATTTCTGCTTTTATCTCCCTTCTGCGAGCCCCCATTTCATACCCAGCATCCTTTATACAAAGAGGACTAAATAGAGCTTCTTTTGGAGTCCATAGGTCACTTCTCCCACCATAGGTAGTGATGCAGGCACGGGGAACTGGTAGACGACTACCAATAGGCTGTACTAGTCTGTCTTCCCCTTTTACGTTCTATATTTTTTGTATTAGTTGTCATGTTTGTGTGCTTGGTCACCAACTAGGTGAGCAAAATATAGGAGTGTAGATCTGCAGTGTGGATCTGAGAAAAGAATTTTGCCCATATTATCTTTGCATGATTATTTTTCATGTAGGTTTTAAAATAAACTAGCATTGCTAACAGCCGTCAGATGGTGGTAATCTTCGGGTAATTCAGGTTCTCTAAGATCCTCTGTGGCTGAGCTACAGAAGGCACTTGCTCCCATACATACACTGCATCAGAAAGACTCTGCAAGGCTTCCACAGTGTAATCTCCACAGTTCTGTAAATTCAGAATCACAAATTTATGCTCTGTAGGCATGGAGCTGGGTTTGACAGCTGTAGAGATGACATGTAGTTGCCGCTGAAGGGCTACAAGCCCTCAGAATTCTAGTTGTGGTTTGCAACTCTATAGTGAGGTTGCAGAGCTCCGGCCTCTTCCTTGCTGTGCTATATTATAGGGCCAGGATTTGGTCCTTTGGGCATTTAGTGACATTTCTGTCTTTTTTTAATTAAAAAAAAAAAATCTCTGCACTTTGAGCAGCTGCTTTATCTGTCTTTGTTGGGTGCTGTTTTGATGTAATGTTACCTTCCATCAGACATTTGGATGACACCAAAATTGTAGAGGGAACATACACTCAAGAGGACAGAATTCAATTGCAAAGTGACCTGGAGAGATTAGAACTGTAAGGGCTGTGATGGGAGATCTGGTACTAACAAATATTGCTGCACACAGATATAAACTGTGGGTGGGACATGGACTGACTGTCACATCCTGTCCTTACATAATTTTTTCTATAAACCACAACCAAGCAACCTGGTTGCCTTGGGGAATGTGTGGGATCGGGAATTGGAAGTGACCCACAATATGAAAAAGTTTGAGAACCAGTTCTAACGGTTTAATTTTTTTATAAAACATCATAGCATTGTGGGAATACACTCATTGTAATGTTTAACATTGTTTTGCAACTTGTATGAAGGGCATTCTTTTCCTCATTTAAAAGCTCTCTCTTGTTCTTCTGAATGCTTTACCCCATCTGCCATAGTCTCTCTCAGTGAGTAACATCATTTTACTTTATCAAATCATAGTACTGTAACTTGTTAAAGAAAAAACAAATAATTTTTAACTTCATTATGGTGTAGAGGCAAATGCCTGACTGAAATTCTCAGGCAATCTGAATCACATTTTTATAGAATAACATCTTTTAGATGGTAGAATTTTTATTTCACTGAAGATAAAATCTAAATTGAAGTAGCCATACGGCAGAAATTTGTTAATCCTCTCTTCACTTATTCCCAAACTAGATAATTCTCAGAATAGCCTGGTTGTTTCACTCCACTTCTCAATAAAGAGTTAATAGCTCAGGGCTGTACTGAGGTGTTATATTACTAAGCCTTTACTACATTTATCAAAATGTTTTTATACCCTTTGTATTCTAATATAATATATTAATAAATTTATTACATATAATACTAAACTACACTTGTCAGAATTAAGACAAAAGGATTCCGATCCAATATCCTTGATTTATATCCTGTTTGTTTGCTTACTATAATGCATATCTCCTAGAGTGTTAATTAACAAGATTCTGCTGTTCTGTGTTTATTTTTTAAATAGAAAAATGTTTTAAAAATTGAAAACAAGCAACCCTGAAAACAAAAGTCTGTAAAGTTGCCAAATTCCAATAAAAAAGAAGTAATGGTCTATTGAATATTAATAATATGTTTTCCAAAAGTTCTAAGAAGGATATTTTCTATTTAAAACTGTTTTCTCTAAATTTTAAAAAGTAAGCCAAATTTAAAAGCATACAATATAAAATTAAAACATTTAGGGCCATATTTAAAATAAACTGGACTCAACTGAAGATGTAAAAATAAATTATTTGTAGGCACAATTTGAGTCATTTAGATATGTTACCTTAATTGCATCCACAATGAGGGATATAGGAAACACTATACCAGGTCAGGCCAGTGGTCCATCTTCTGACAGTGGTCAGATGATGTTTTGGAGGAAGGTACAAAAAACGGTGTGGTGGACAATTATGTAATAACCTGATGATAGGAGAATTTTCTTCCTAACTCTAGTCAATTAATGATTGCATTGTCCCATCTAATACAATATATTATCCTATCTAATGCAACCGTAGATAGTTTCATTATCTATATAAATATCTAATGTTTTTAAATCTCATTAAGTTATTAGCCTTTGTGGCAGTGAGTTCCTCAGGTTAAGTATGTGTTATGTAAAATTATATTTCCCATTATCAGTTTTCAGTGTCTTTTCAATCTCCATTGAATGTTTTTTTGTTGTTGTGAGGGAGGGTATGTAAGTCTCTATTTTGTTAACCTCTGTCATGTCCCTCTTATTTGTCTCCTCCCTCAGTTGAAGAGTCATAATCTTTTCAGTCTCTTCCTTATATGGAAGTTTCTCCATGCCTTTACAATTTTCTCACCTTTCTCTAAACTCCCTCTGTTTCCACAATGTATCTTTTGAGATATGCTGAATGCAGTATTCCAGGGGAGGGTACACCATTGATTTACATAATTCCATTATCATATTTTCTGTCCCATTCTATATATATCCTAATGCTTTTTGGTTTTATGACTACTACTGCAAATTGAGCAGAGGTTTCTGTTGAACTGTCTATAATGCTACCCAGGTCTTTTAGATGAGTGGATTGTAGTTAATTTAGAACCCAGCAATGTGTATAAGTAATTCAAACTATTCTTTCCTATTTGCATTACCTTGCATGTCAGCATTGATTTAATCTGCTGTCATTGTGCCAACATGTCTAGTTTTGTCAGGGTCCTTTGTGAGTTTTCATCCTTCTTGACTAACCTAAATATTGTTGCGTCAGCTGCAAATTCTACCCATTTGCTCACTACCCTTTCCAGCACACTAAAAAAATATATCAACAACAGTGGTGACACTTTGCAATTAGTCTTTTCCCATTACAAAAACTGATCATTTACTTCCGCTCTTCGTTTTATGTCCTTAGACAGTTTCTAAAATACTTAGCTTCTCATTCCATGACTACTTAATTTCCTTAATAAACTCTTGTGAGGGCTCTTTTTCAAAGGCATTTTGAAAGTCCATGTAAATTGCCAGCTAGTTCTCTCTCATCCTTTATTTGTTGCTGCTACTCAGAGAATTCTAGTAGTTTAATAGAGCATGATTTGCCTTTACCGAAACTGTTCTAGTTTGCTGCTATCATATCACATTCATCTAAGTGTTCTAGAATTTTGTTTTTTTTTAATTATTCAGCCAACTTTCCTGGTACTGAAGTAAGACTTGCACCTACCCCTTAGCACCTATTTTATAGCTAGACAGATACCTTTGCTACCCTCTAGTCCTCTGGTATAGTAGCTGACTTTAATGAGAGATTACATATTTTTCATAGCAGATCAGCCTCTTCATTCTTAAATTCCTTCTCATCTCTTGGGGTCTATCTACACTGCAGTTAAACACCCATGGCTCCCTGTAGCCTGAGCCCTGCAAGCCCATGTCAGCTGACACGGGCCAGCCACAGGTGTTTAATTGTAATGTAGACATACCCTTGGCTGTATACCATCTGGTTCTGGTGACTTACTACTCTTTAATGACTGGGTTTTATCACCCTTACTCAAGCAAAATAGTATCTTAGTCCATGAGAAGTACTGCTGATTTCAAAGGGGTTTCTGGCAGAGTAAGGTGGTATTTTTGCGTAAAGGTGGCAGAATCTGACATTAATTTATTCTCATCTTATTCCAGCACAACCTCTTTTGATACCTCAGTATCTGATAGTACATCATTTTTATTACCTGAAAAGAGAAGGTCTCTCCAACTTCCTCTGTGGTGAAGACTGATTTTAAAAAAATCATCTAAGCTTCTCTGCACTGCCCTTAACCTCCTTAAATTGCTCCTTTTATTTCATGATAAATCCAGTGGACCCACGCATTCTCCTGCAGGCTTCCTGCTTCTGATCTACTTAGACTTCCTTGTTGTTCTTTTGCAGGTGCAGCTAAAAAAAGGAGTAATTTTAATCCATTGTTCTTTGTCTTCTACTGAATCAGGGGCTATTGCAATAAGCCATACAGAACAGAATTTCAAGGTCAACATTTTAGCATCAGTACTTTTCTATAATAGTTTTTTAATTACAACTCAATTATAATTATTTAAAAGGTTCTTGTAAGATAAAAGTTGTATACTTTTTTTTTTTCATAATTGCTCCTCCACTACAAATTTACTGTAGAATACCAAAAAGCAGAAACAAAACCCATAGGTAAATTTCAAAAACTTCTCTGATTGACTAGATCTGACATTACTGGAACAATGTAGCTGAATCAGTGTCCAATTTCTTCAGTATTAGTCACCTCATGATCAGTGTGCTTTTTTCAAGCAGATTATGTATTTTAGAAGTTCTCATATATCAGCAGATTTACATGAATGTTACATTCCGGCTGAAAGAGGGATATCTTTCAACTGTATTTTCATGTACTGTTTGTTAAGAATGGAAAAATTTCCCTGATTGTTTCCTTCCTGAAACTAACCTCTTCCTCAATACAAGAGCAGTTTGGGACTTATTGAGGAGAAGTTTAGAAACAATCCTAATCAACGGGTGGAGGTCCAGTAAAAATTTCTCCTTGATGGAGAGAAGGGAAGAGAGATTTCTGCTCACTACTTCCCCCCAAAAATATTTAAAAAGCTAGTTTAGCAATGAAAGAAGTGAGAGTACTGAATCACAGTTTTGTTTGCACTGCCACAGGCAGAGAACACGATGCACAGGCAGACAGGGTATGGCCAAGCCACAGAGTTTACAGACAAATCTGAACTTCCTCTTGACATTTGCTTGAGATGGAGAGAGGTGAAGATCTAGAAGATGATACAGCAGTATATGTTCCATCAGCAAAATTACTTTTGTATTGTTCTGATTAAGGACGCCAAGTATCTGTTCCGCTTGTACATGGCACTAAAGCAATACAGAGAAGCTGCCCGAACTGCCATAATAATTGCCAGGGAGGAGCAGTCTGCAGGTAGGTCACTCAATGCTCTTAATTTATTCTGTTTTTACTGATCTGACAACAGGATTCCATTTTCCATCCCAGCAATATTTTAGATACTAGAAGTGTGCTCAAAGAAGGGCATATATCAATTTTAGAAAGACCTCCTTCTTGTGTGCACTAATGATTTTCTCTTATATCCAGTCTTTATTTGGAAGTGTGAAGTTGCCGTTATGGAAGTTTAAAGCACTCTTTATAGGGTGTGTATACACTGCAATTAAAAACCCGTGCCTGGCCGATGCCATCTGACTTGGGCTAAGGGGCTGTTTAAATGCAGTGTAGACATTCTGGCTTGGCCTGCAGCCAGCCCCTCACACTTTACAAGATCCTAGAGCCTGGGCTCTAACCTGAGCCAAAATGTCTATACCACAATTAAACCGCCCCTTAGTGCGAGCTTGAGTCAGCTGGCATGGGCCAGCTGTGGGTTTTTAACTGCAGTATAGACGTACCCCTAGTGACGGTGGTACGTGGAGCCCTTTGGAAAGTGAGATTGGAAAGTCATGGAGAGAGTCTCTTAGTTTCTTTTATTTCATTCCCAGAAGATTTATTAGTAGAGACTACCTAGAACTTCACTTTTCCCCCATAATGGAGGCCTGTTCCTTAATTGCAATGGCTGGTAGACATGGCTTCTAATTTAGGGACTGATCCTGCAGTCCTTAGCTACATCAAACACTGATTTTAGTAGGAGTTTCACCTGTAATGATTGCTTTTAAAAGAACAGACTTCTAAAGGTTCTTTTTTTTTATGCTACTTGTTTTTTAGTGGTTGGTTAGATTTTAGATAGAGGGGAGAGAAAAATAAAATGAACGAGGAAGGGGTTTGGGAAGCAAAATAGTGTATCTCCTCCATTGGCTGCTCTCTGCTCTAGTCCAGGCAACGGTCCTAGAATAACTTTCTATTTTCTTTTAATTTAAAGTAAGTTATGGAAAATATTTTTAAAAGAAAAACAGCAGCCTCAGGGACAAGGAGGACAATCACATTCTGGGCAAGTTAACAGCTATCTGTCTGCTGCTCTGCAATGGGCTGGAAAATCTCAAACCCATGGCACTGAGTGTCAAAGGTCTGCTATGCCACAGCAGTGAAAAACAGTTATGTGCTCATGATGTAAGCATGGAACATAAAGGCTCACAGGTTTTATTATTCATTGCCTAAATTCCTTAAACCTGAAAATATAGCAGTAATCCTGAAATAATAAAATGTGGTGCCTCCACTTTTAAGCTTTAATTGATCTGAAGTGAAATCTTTTTCCACCTGTTTAATTTAGCAAAGTACTATACAGACATACACTAGAAGGATATTAAACTAAAACTTCAAATAACACATTGTATTCAATATTTAACTAATTATAGAAATAAGATGTGAAATAATCATTGTCCAGAAACAAAGGAAATCCATTCTAGGATGCCCTAAAACTACTCTTTTGTACTTTATTGGAAAAGTAATGGATGTTCCAACTTCCATTTTTAAAATAGGGGACAGCAGCAGATAAAATCATGATCTACATGTGCTTTGAGCTGTTCCACGTATGTCCTACTTTTTACGTTTCTTCCCATGTCACACTGATTTTTTCCGTTTAGCTACTAAACTAGTATTGTCTATTGTAGCAGGCATCTAGGTGCTTGTGATTTTCTTCAGACAAATTGACTTGCAAATTTTCTGCTCTTAGATTACAGCTAAAAGCCTACAATTGAGTTTAATTATATCCCTTGTGTAAGAGCATTGTTGTGAAAAATTACATTTACTGTTAACGTTTTTCTTTTAAAGGAAACTACCGAAATGCACATGATGTTCTGTTTAGTATGTATTCAGAACTCAAAACCCAGAAAATTAAAATTCCTTCTGAGATGGCTACAAATCTTATGATTCTACACAGCTATATTTTAGTAAAGGTAATGCAGATTCAGAATTAGTGTTTTAATGAAGCAAATTCTATGCAATATTTATATAAATTGTATAGATGGCTGCTCTGTGTAGATTAATTATGCTGGCATGTTTGTTGATGGTACATACAGATGGAAGTTGGTAAATGCACTAGTTACAAGAATATTCCATTTCCATTCAGTGAGCTCACTGCCTATCAGTCATTTTATACCATTGAATAGCATAGTCCCAAAAGTTCCGGTTTACTCAGGATAGCCCTGGGTTTCTGTTACGTGGCTCGGGTCCTTGTGTTTATCCTATGCAACTGGGATCAAATAATAATCTGGTTGTAGTTTTACAATTACTAGAGATAGCTGAGGCTGCTAAAGCCTGCCTCTCTCCTTCCTTAGATTTCATTGCTCTGCCTGTGGCTTTCCATTTCCTCACCCGGGCAAGGAGATAGCAGGTTCAAAAACAGTCAGTAGGAGCACTTTCAGCTGGCTTAGGGACAGGTCATAAGAAAATGGAGGCACCAAAGGAGTTATCCTCTGAGAAAGACCTCAGGATGAGGCAGAGGGGGAAGAGAGATGCCCTATAAAAATGCCAGAGGATAAAGACCAGACCTGAAGAGCTCTGTGTAGCTTGAAAGCTTGTCTCTTTCCTCAACAGAAGTTGGTCCAATATATACCTCACTCACCGTGTCTTTCAGAGGATAAAGAGGGCTAAATAGCATTCCCCAAAACACATCATCTCCCCCTCCAGTGGCCCAAAGAAAATAAGTGGTGAGGCAGACATATAGGTGTCATAGAGCCTAGTAGAGGTCTCCATCCATAAATATTTGTGGACCTCCCTTTACAGGTTCTGTATCTATTTTGGCAGTATAGATGGTGGAGGATTTCAGGCAGTTAAGTTACAAAACATCAGATGTATCCCACTACAATATATGGGCAGAGAACTTAAGTTTGTAGACTGTGTATGAGAGGAGACTATATTTATCTTTGATTTTAGTAGAATTGCATCAGTGCACTGCCAGCAGAAAGTTTGGCCCAGCTTCTTTTAGAATGGTTTGATGCCTTAATAATCTTATCAGACAACCTTTAAATCCATAAGTGATTCGCTGATAACTTGGAGATTTGTCCATGGAAAAGTCTTACTGGCAGCTACAGGCTATAAACTGTTGTTAATAAAACCTAAAATTAATACAAGCTTAGAGAGGTAAAGCCCAAAGGAGAAAAAGTTATAAAAGTTTGAGAAGCTACGGTAGCAAATAGTTCTAAGATTAGCTGAAATACCAAGTACAGTATAGAGAGAGCCCTGCAAATCTGCGGATATCCACGGACCATTTTTGTGGATAATGGATCGGATGCAGATACAACCACGCAGGGCTCTACTCACCTGAGGCGCCTGGCCCATGGCGTCTGGCTCGTGTAGCCCAGGGGGCGCAGCGCACTTGGGGCCAGCAATCAGTGGTTGGGGCTGGGCGGCAGGTCAGAGTCGGGGCTGTCCAGCACCCACTTGCCACGCCACTTCCTGCCCAGCAGCTTGGGCCCCTCAGGCAGCACCAGCATCCCCACCATGGCCCAACTCGGTAGCCCTGACCACGCTCCCAGGCCTGGCCATGAGGATTGGAGCAGGCGGGGCCCCAGCGCCCCACCCCACTGTGATGCAAGCTGCACTCACAATGTGCCATCACTAGTGAGCCCCTGGGAGCAGCACGCGATGTGACGCCCCTTGGAGACCCCGCCCCTGCACTGCCCTTTACCCCCAAACCCCACCCTCCTGCTGCCTCCTCAACTTACTCCTCCACCTCTTCTTCTCCCCGCCCCAGCCCTTGTGAGACAGCTTGCTGCTGCGGATACAGGTAAAAGATGGCTAGCAGATTGCGGGTTGATCCTGGCGGATCCACATTTTTTTATCTGCGCAGGGCTCTAAGTATAGAGTGGCCAAAGCATTTACTAGTTTCAGATCCTCCAAATGCTGTTGCTGTAATCTGTAGTGTAAATATACCCACTTGTTTTATTTCAGACTCATGTTAAACGTGGAGATCACATGAAGGGTGCACGCATGCTTATTCGTGTAGCCAGCAACATCAGCAAGTTCCCATCACGTAAGTGCTGTCCACACACTAAAAAACCATACGAGAATTAACTATCCAGTGTATCAGACAGATATTTCCTCTTGTGCTACTGTTGTGCATATCTTTGAACAAGTGTAGGTACGTAGTAAAAGTTAAACCTGTCCTGCCATGGAAAACCTGCTTTGCTACATGGTACGTAGGTATGAAGGCCTTACAGTGATGAGGGCAACACTGCTAGCTAAGTGTGTGTCCTCAACCATAATAATTGCTAAAGGGTTGTGGTATTAAGTTGCATGAACCACAGTCTCAATATCATATGTAATTGGTGGGTCAACTCTGGGACCTTGCCACAAAACTCATCTGTCTTCTTTCAAATGTACTGCATCTTCAGTACAACAGAGTAGTGCAAGGCCAGAGAGTCTTACCATTATGGCAATCCTTGCTTGGGACAAAGTACAGTGCAAGTGCAAGATGCTAATGCTTGGCTCACTGTTATATAGTAGTTACCTTTAAAATTTTCATTTTTTGCTTTGGTAATTAGACATTACTTCTGTATGCCTTATACTCTGTCTAGGGAATACTGTTACCTACTTACCAAAGGTAAAATTTCTTTGAGAAACTGCTACATGCAGAATCCTCTCACATATGACAACAGTAGTGACAGTACATATGTCTACACCACATGTTCACTTTTCACCTGCCTACACGTAGGCTGCTCTGCATGACCAGCACCGGCCAGCTACACTAACTCCTGCACTCTTGAACACATTGTGACAGAAATTATACTCGACTGTTCGCTCCCAAGTTCCCAGCCACTGATGTCTCTACCTAATATCAGTCCAGAGACACTGTGAATGTTTTGCTATGAATAGAGCTATGCTAAGAGGTGAACCATGACCATATTTGGGAGAGGTGGGGGTAATCTAACAATTCCCACGGTCATATGTTCAGTCTCAGAAATGCACCATAGTGAGAGGAAACCCAATGACTGGGATATATTAACAGGAATGTCCTATGTAAGACACATGAGGTAATTGTTCTGCTCTATTCAGCAATGGTGAGACCTCAGCTGTATTACTGTGTCCAGTTTTGGGCACCATGTTTTGAGAGATGGGAACTGATTGGAGAGAGTCCTGAGGAGCACAACAAAAACAAGAGGTTTAAAAAATCATGCCCTGTGAGGAAAGGTTGAAAGAACTGGGCATGTTTATTCTAGAGAAGACAAGACTGAGGGGAGAACGTAAGTCTTCAAATAGGTAAAAGGTTGTTTATAAAAAGTATGGGAGAACAGCTGGTCACATGTCCACCCAGGGTAGGACAAGAAGCAATCGGCTTACTTGACAGCAAGGGAGATTTAAGTTAGATATTAAGAAAAACTTTATAATTATAAGGATAATTAAGCACTGGAACAGGTTCCCGAGGGAGGTTGTGGAATCCTGGTCTCTGGAAGTTTAAGAACAGGTTAAAGAAGGTGGAGTAGCTATACTTAATCCTGGCTCAGCACAAGGGGATGGACTAAGTGACCTTTTTAGATCCCTTCAAACCCTGCATATCTATGTGGAAATACAAGTACCAAAAATCTGTGTAACTCTGTGCCCTGAGTAAAGAATTTCTTCAAAAGCCTCTCAACCCTGTTTGCTCTATTGCTAAGGTTTTTAGCATTGCTAGTGGTAGATGAATGTTTGCCATTGTTTCATTGCAGACATTGTCCCAATCCTGACGTCAACAGTGATTGAGTGTCATAGAGCAGGATTGAAAAACTCAGCTTTCAGTTTTGCTGCTATGTTGATGAGACCGGAGTACCGCAATAAAATAGATCTTAAATACAAAAAGAAGATTGAAGCAATGGTCAGGTGAGCTAGGCTAATATGATTTATAAGTGCAGACAACAAAACAACTTTATCTGTAGCATTATTTTTCCTCCATAAAAATCTACGTTTACATATTTTTTTCCTTAAATATTTTTCCATAACCCTTACCTTAGGTTGGGAGGTTAATAGTTTCCAACTCCTCTAAAGACTGAGGCCCTTATTTTTCATTGTCTTGCATGTGGTATAGTCATTTACCTCTGTGCAAAGTGGGTGTAAAATGCTACCAAACCCGCT
The DNA here is from genome assembly GCA_003942145.1 of Platysternon megacephalum. NCBI lineage: Eukaryota > Metazoa > Chordata > Testudines > Platysternidae > Platysternon > Platysternon megacephalum. Next base: position 13,875,977 of record QXTE01000007.1, on the reverse strand, counting down.
GCAATGCTTTACACCCATTTTGCACAGGTGTGAAAGTCTGTAGTGAATTGAACTGACGAAGTCATAGTAGTTCTCCTAGATTTGTGTTTTCAGGGGTCAGTTGTTCAGCATCACTACTGTGCACAGCACTTTGTAGAAAGGTGCAACGACAACAGTTTAAAACAAAAAAAGGGAGACGAGACCAAGGATAAATACCAAGTTAAAAAGGCAAACTCTCAAATTCCTTCTCCCTCCCCCTTCTTTGTAATCTGTTTAGACCACAAATTCTTAGAGGCAGAGACCTGTTTTCCTAGTATAATAATACTGTATAGATAATAGTGATGGTGTGTTTATCCTACATGTCTAAAGCTCCTTGCCTGCTTTTTAGGTGCCACTATAAAAATCTCCCAGCCAGCATGCCAAACTGCTCTGCTATACTCATGGGTGTAATTGAGAGCAGAATTTTTGCAACTTGTGGGAGGAGTTTTGACTGCTCTGGTCAATACAACTGAAATAGCTCCTGTCCAGCAGAATAAAATCAGGGTACAAAATCTGAACCTTGCCAAATTTTATAAAATATTTTAATGAAAATGTCTAATTGTTCTCAAAGCTCATTATGCTGAGACATTGGAAAGGATATATTAGGCTAAATGGAAAGTGCTAAGAAAGAGGATCAAAGCCTTTTATCTATAAAGTTCCAGAACAGAGTATATCTAGAAATCACTTAGGAAAACTAATTTTAAGTGTCCCTCTCACTGCCCTCATATTAGTTATAATCTAAACATTTTATAGTAGAGTCTGGATCAGGATCCCTCACCACCATACATACTTGCTGAAAAAGAGCTTATGGACTGCAACTCCATTGAGCAGAAACTATAGTCCAACTATTACAATTCTGAAGCTTAAAAATTCTAATATTTAACACCTAAATATCATGGTGAGTGGTGCCTAAGAAACAGTAAGATTAGATGATATTACATAGTACATACACACACACCATTTATTACTGGGATATTTGAGAGATGAAGAATTCAAAATGGTGATTAACATTGCTTAATGGCAAATAAATGCTTCAAATTAAGGGCCCACATGCAATGGTAGACAGTGTAAGGAAAATATGTGCAGTATCTAAGGGAAAATTGGTGAAGAGGGAAGGTGACAAAATATTGTTAACTGGAAACTGTACATTACTCCAAAAAATTAATGTTTTGCTCTTTACAGAAATAAGGTGTGGTCTTCTTTTGTGAAGGATTTCTTGTACTTGATTCAGATCCATATCTTATTTCTAGACGACCAGACACATCTGAGGCAGAAGAGCCAACTACACCATGCCCATACTGTGAATTCCTGCTCCCAGAGTGTGAACTTGTCTGCCCTGGATGTAAAAACAATCTCCCATATTGCATTGCAACTGTGAGTATTTTAAATTGAATGACAAATTCCCCGCACACACACGCGGTTTGAGAATGCTTCCTTTAGTATTTAGCACTGTACAAGGTCTGCCTCTTCCCCCTTCTTAAAATGTCAGACTGTTTTGATAAGTAACATTCATCTAAATTTGTAATTGATTCAAACATGTTTGTCCAGTCAGTCTCTATCCCCATTGTCTAAATGAGAACACAAAATAACTGACTATTATATCTCTAAAATTTAATGAAACCAATGAATTTTTATAGTGAAATTATAAGGTGTTTGGTAAGGGAAAGAAAGGAGTGTGTTTTCAATTAAGACTGCTGTGCACAATGTCAGCGTTCCAAAGATGTAACATCTATGTATTTACGGAACCTTTTAAAATTAAGAGTGTACACAAGAAGGAAGCTGTCTCACTCTAAGCAGACTATCACAAAAACTGCTGCTTTGCCTGCAACTTTGTGATCTCAGGTTGGATAAGGTGGTATGCAAACAGATGGCCTCACAGCTCTGGTGCCTTCTGTGTGCATGATTAGCAAGGGAAATCTTGTACCTAGAACAAACTCCAGTATAAAAAAAAGCCCCAACATTTTTGGTAAATATCTGGGAATGCTGTTTATAAACTCTTAAAATGGTAACTCAGTAATGGTCATGGTAATTGTCCCTTGCAGTACTTCTACCAAAAAAGTGGGGAAGAAGGGAGAATTACAAATAGCAGAAAAATGTAATGAAATTCTGCATCATCATATTCAGAACTTCTTAAAATCTACAGCACTATTCATGCAGCAACAGATGCAAAAATGAAGTATCCAAATTATCAATCTCATGTAATGTTCGCTTGAAAATAAATTACAGTAGCATTAAATCTAGCCACGCTGTAGGGTATTTGATACCACTGCAAGTTAATGTCACTGTTCCTCATGAAACTTTTTAGAATTAAGATCTTTCACTGCAGAAAGGAGCAGAGCTGAAGAGTCAGTATGCTGATTAGGATGCAAATACTTACAATCAGGTTTAATCATTGAAAACTTTCACCTGCAGGGTCGGCATATGGTAAAAAATGACTGGACAGCCTGTCCAAATTGTGACTTCCCTGCCCTGCACTCAGAGTTCAAAAAGTAAGTTGCAATCTTTCCTGCTGAATAAGGATTTTTTTTAAAAATAGCAAAGACCCTTTTCCACAGGAAGAAGCTTTAAGCCTTTCATTCTGAAGGCCCATCATTTATCCTTACCCCATACTTTCACCATAGCGCTACCTTAGCATGAATACATTTGGGCGTGTTGAATGCATGCTACAAATAGAGAACGGAGCAGCTGATCCAGTGTTGTAACCTTTGAAAGAAACTAGCAAGGGTGGAAATAGGCTTCTGCAACTTCCCAACACTTTTCCTTCCCATCCCCCAAGTGCAGAAACACACCAATACTGGCCTGAGGAGCCCCAACTATTGATGTGGTCCCCTTAAGATTCAAAGGACCAAAGCAGCTGATCCCCCACCCAACAGACACACTCTCCATAATGCTTGGTTCCAGAGTAAGAATGTACGTTGGCAGAGCTTTGACCTCAGCTATTCTGCCTTAAGCAAGGGAATATCTTCTGATTAGCAGTCACAGGGAAGTAGGAGCAGTTCCTCAGCTCAGTTAGTGCTTATTATTGACATTTGAACAGAACTACCTTATCAGTAGAAAGCCTTCCCTTTCAATATTCTCTTTATTCTATACTCTTTAGATTTGCATATTTTACTTTCAAACCTGAGTAGCCATAAGATAGATTGCATATTTGATTTCTCAAATGAGACTGGAGCTTTAAATAGATTGCTAACATAGCCCATCTCCAGAATACAGTAGTGGGCTAGACAGCCTTCCAGGAGCATTATGTGCTTTACTATAGCAGCATCCAAGAAACCCCTTCTTTCCAAATTGTAAGTTGTTACAGTAGAATCTGAGTTACGAACACCAGAGTTACAAACTGACCAGTCAACCCCACATCTGATTTGGAAGCACACAATCCGGCGGCAGCAGAGACCAAAAAAAAAGCAAATACAGTGCAGTACTGTGTTATTGAACTACTTTAAAAAAAAAAAAAAAAAAAGCAGCATTTTTCTTCTGCATAGTAAAGTTTCAAAGCTGTATTGAGTCAATGTTCAGTTGTAAACTTTTGAAAGAACAACCATAACGTTTTGTTCAAAGTTACATCCATCTCTGAAACGGAGGTTGTTTGTAACTCAGATTCTACTGTAGTTGACACCTTACAACTGAGTCATTTTCCCCCTCCCCACCTACTAAAATTGATAGGTTTTAAGGCCAGAAAGAACTGTTACAATTATCTAGTTTGATTGCCTGCATAGCAGACCATAGAATTTTCCCCACTAATTCCTGCATCAAGCCCAACACCATGTGGTTGAAAATGGTGTCAGGAATGTAATTTGACCTGAAATATTTCTTTTAAAATAGCATGTTGCAGAGTGAAAATATATGTCCAATGTGTTCAGAAAGAGTTAGCATTGTCCATCTTAAGAAGATAGCTGACTGCACACCATACCTCAACCCAGAAGAAATGGAACAGTGAATTTATTCAAGTAAGTGCTACTGCCACTTCTAGAACAAACCCTAGGAAGATATGCAAGAAATGAGCCAAGATACAGTGACTAGCTTGATGAACTTTAGGGAAAATGGATATTTATGTAATTACAAAACTTAGTATACTAAGTGTGCTTGTTTATATGGGAACTCTATGGTGTTCCCTGCCCTACAAAGTTTACAATCGAAGATGAATATGTGCAACACCAAGCACATGGTAGTGCCTACAGGCTGAAGCAGATTGGGAACCCATCAATGTGATAAACAGGATGGCAAGAAGGCACTGTAAGCCATTAGTTTTGATTCTTATTTGACAACTTCAGGTAGCAAGTTTTGGCTTGAAATGCTCAGTCTTCAAAGAATGCAACCAAATTCTCACCACCTGCTGCCATTAATTCACTCCTTACCCTATTTTACAGTAAATACTATACTGGTTAACATTTTGAATCCAGTATTTGACATCCCAATTCTATTTTCAGGTACCAGAAATCTTTGGAGGGAATGTTTAGCTAGAATCGACACATTGGTTTGTAGTTCAAGTGGACAAAGCTTAGTACTGTTCAGATACCAACTATTCTTACATGAGAGCTGTAATTAGTGTATTGTACCTACAGTCCTGTAGGTTTACACAGTGGGTATTAAGCACTTTTGAAAATAAATGGTCACCATAAGCAGCAGACTAATATTTCACTTTTTAGTTGCAGTACATATCTTCTCCAACTATTGTATTTAAACATCAATCCTGACTATGAAAGAGGTTCCGTTTTATAATAATAAATAAATTGCTTGTCAATCTTCTAATACGGAATTAATGTTAATGCATTGAAAAGTCAGTTTGGTACAGTTGCCTCTATTTTGAAGACTGAATAACTGCTCCTCTTCATTTTCAGAATGATTGGGTCCTTCTGGAGTGTTGTGGCATTAAGGAAGCTCCTTATCAGTTTGGTGGATTTTTTTTTCCCCCCAAACAATTGGGGGTTGTCAGTTCTGTTCTCTATTTTGTGATACAAAAATTAACTAAATATTTACAAATGTACTTATTGAAAGCAGAATAAATCCAATTTTACCCTTAAGTTTAACTTTAAAGTCTGTTCAGCTTCAGCAGCACAAATGGGAATAGTGCCAACTCTTTGTTTTAGCATTCTCTGCTGCATATGTAAATTTGTCCCAATAGAATTCCCTCTACAGCTCTGGTGTGACTGCTTCCATATGTATTCATTTATAGGCAACTCATTACTGGAGGGGTTGATAGCTAGGAGATGTGGATAAGCAATACACATAGCTAAAGGAAGTAAAATTTAGCATAATAAAGAGGGCATCACACTAATCTCAGGACCTTGGGGTATACCCATTTAAAGTTTTTCTAACTTAAGATATTGTAAAGATTTCCATGTTGCTACTGCAATATAGACATTGGTGTTTAAGTTATTTCAATTCCATAACACTGCTTAGGAAACTTGAGCTAGAAATTCAGTGGAGGGGGAGGGAGGGGTAAGAGCATCTCAGGCTTTGTTTTTTTTCCCTATGCTTTGAATTTGTAGTTCCTGAACAATGCAGTAAGGGCACTATTGAGCAGGGGTGGGAAATAGATCGTGTATGGCAGGCCATGACCACTCACAAAATTGGGGTAGGGTGTAAGAGGGTGCTCAGCACAGGGCAAGTCCCAGACCCTGTGGGCCATAGTTTGCCCACCCCTGCTATAGAGCCTTAAACATCTCCTCCTCATTTTCATGAATACATGCAATTTTAATTCCATAGCACAAAAGCATCCAGAAGTGCTAATTCTCATTGAGTATTTTCCACTGCTGGCCTAAAAGTGACACTAATATAGCTTTTCCATGCCTCTCTCCTTCAGGGGGAGGATGGAGGTGGAAGGCAAAACCCCGGGAAGAAATTCCAATACACACTGTAGCCCCAAAAGCTGAGGTAGATTGTTATTAAGGCCTGCTGGGGACAAATACCATCTCCAAGCTATGAAAAGGGGGGGGGAGAAACCTGAATAAGCCAAAATATAATTTAAAAATATTTGTGAAACTAATTTTATTGCAATTTTATACATTGCTGCAGTTTTATAATGTACAAAAGAAATATGCAATTTAAATTGTTTGCATTATGTACAAGATTTCACCACATAATAGCAGAGATTTAGTAAAAAGGTTCAAAGTCCTGTGAAGAAAGACTATTCGTATAAATGGCAGGAAGCTAAGCCCCTCTTTCAACATGTTACTGCTGCAACTGGTGCTTATTTAAAGGTGACCTTCCAGCAGGAGACTAAAGTCTGCATTTTGTTTACAATCTTTTTTATACTTTGCAGCATGTTAACATTTACATCACCCATGCATATTTGGATTGCAAAGCAGCCACACTACCTCTATAAGAGGAGCATTTTCAGCCCACTGGTTCTACCCTTCCAGCTGCAATAGGATCACTGCTTCATGTTACTGCCAGAAAGTGGGTATCACTAGGCAAGCAAAGCTGTGTCCAAAGCTAGAGTGGTTACCCAATGTAATCAGTCAGTATTGAACACTTCAGTTTCTCATTTCTTTCCTTTCCCTTTTTTTGTTTCTTCTCTGTTTGCGGCTTTTGACGGCTTGGAAGACTTTGCCTTTTTTTGCTGGAAATAAAATGTTAAAATGCAGGTTTAGTGTGCCATGCTAAATTGTGACAGAAAACAACAATCAGCATTGGCAATCAATAAGGATAAGTCTAAAGGAAGTGTTAACAAAAGTAAGGCTATCATAAACAGATAATATCAGTTACTTCCAATTTGTGTCCTGATCCTGAAGCAGTCAATAACCTAAATAAAACCTCTAAAGACTTAATGAAGTGTATGTCCCTGGTCCTTTTTCACTTATCTGTTAGTCTTAAAGGTGCCAAAGGACTCTCTGTTGTTCATTACCTCTGTTTCCAAAGCTCACTGCACATACTAGGGCTCCTTGCATCCCTCCATTCCTTCCCTAAAAAGTCCCTGTGTGACACCCTTCTGCACCTCCCCCACCATTCATGACGGCAACAACATTTTAAACTGTACTGGGCCAATGAGCAACACAGATGTTTTGCTGACACCAGCAATTTTTGTTTTATAGAGCTGATTGAAAGTGCTGGCTCTGGAAACCAGATGCTCTGCAAGTCACCCTTTTGCTTTTCTGATTCTCACCAAAATGGGCAAGGTCTGTCCTATTGATGCCGAAAGCATTCCCTGAAATTATGGAATTGATCAGATGAGGTGTTCAATTGCATTACAAACAGAAAAATGAAAATTGGCTGAGTGACGTGAGACCCTAAACCTGCTACTTCAACAGTGCTCCAGCCAAAATTTCAAACCTACCATTAGAAAATGCTCCCCTATTTGCAACAAGATGAGATTTAGAAGATTCAAAGTTAAACACCCAGCAAACCGGCGAGTGTGTTCTCTAGCCCGTGGTGCAATGAGCCCTGGTAAGATGGTCCAACTTCTCACAGGAGACAGATGGGTTTCCTTGGTGTTACACTACTCTATTATTAGCTGGAAGTATTACCTTGATCATTGCATCACTTTCAATAGTATCTTGCTCATCCTCATCAGACTGCAATTCGTCAGCATTCAATTCTTCATTCACTTCTGAAGCCAACCCGGGCCCTGGCTGCCGTTTAGAGGTCTTTACTGCATGCAGGGCATATGGTGTCAAATGTGCCTCTTTGTTATAGGCACGTGTAAAAGCTGCTTTGACCTGTTCAGGGGTGAGGAGACACTATAAGCACTAGATTAAAGACTCCACGTTGTTTGGCTAACCAAGCTATGATGTGGTCAAGGATTCCCCGAGAGAAGAGTATCTGTATGCCTAAGGCTTGCAGAGAAGAAGACAGCTATCAGGGAAAGGAATGCGGGGAGAACACAGGGGGACACATCTAAGATGCATATTGAGGGCCTAATCTGTATTTCTTCTTTGATATTCAGTCACTTGGCTACTGAATATTTGAAAGCATGGTTATAGATCAGCTTTCAAAATTGTAACTTTGGGAGCAGAAATGGTAACCTGCTTCAGCCATCCATCTCCTGTCCTAATGCCACATCACAGTGGATGCTATTCTGTGTTTTATTCACAAGGCCAACAATTACCATACATTTATAGAAGGAGGTTATAGCAGAACGTAACTAGTGAATTTTACCTTGGGGTCCAGTTTAGAAAAGGGACTAGGTTTGCCTCCCCAGCTGGATATTTCCATAATATTTTCAACATCTTCTCTCATCAAGCAATAGGAGTCCATGAATGTTACAGCATCCTGTACACCTTCTGTTCCTAAGCTTGTCAAGGGTCTAACAAGTGCATCCCGCAAGTATGACAAATACTCCATGTTTACGGCTCTCTTGCTGGTGTGGGTTCTTGCCAAATGAAGAGAGATTGCATTAAACAGGATTTCCTTGAGGCTCATTCCTAAAGGTCAGCTCCCAGTGCAAATCAAAATACACCCTCATGAATAGGCTCTCACCATGTTAAGAAGCAGCAGTGTCTAGGAACACCACAATGCAGGCTGCATTTCTGCATGGAGCTACCAGTGCTGAATAATTACAAATGCCCCTGCCGCAAGGTATCCAGATTGGGACCTTGGACAGACAGTATCATTTACAGTGGACTAGCTAGCAAGGGGCATCCCACAGCAAAATTAAGTAGGAAATTAGGTCAAACCACAATTTTTTCAATAAAATTATATTCTCAAACTATTTTAATGGCTGATTATACAAAAATTGCTTTATAGTCTGCCTACTGACCACCTTAGTGCTAACCCAGTGTTATTGGAAGCCTATGACTAAGCTCTTGGAATGCGACCATTGCCAGCCAATGCACATATATCTGTGTCCTTACCCTGTCTCTAATGGACCTTTTAATATTAATTTAGTAATTAAATTTAATAGAAAATAGAGGCTTTTCTGCTTTCCACACATTTTGCTCTGACCCTCCCAAGACCAGTGTTACCTTCTCTCCCAAATCTATGTGCCCTCTCCTCTGTTAGGAGACATCAGTCTCTCATTTCTCTCCTCACCTGCTGCTCTCCAGAACCTAGTTCCTCCTAACTGCAGCAAAAGATAATGATCTAAAAGAGAGCTGAGTTACATTAACTACCAGTAAGAACAAACATCCCAAAACAGTGTACACTGGGAAGCACAGAGGGAGGTCTGCATTACCTGAGACTCATGTGCATTGCCAGTTCTTGAACAATCCGGTCATGTTTGCCTGTGGATGAAAATTTCCCCAGCCAGCCTGGAAAGTTAGGAAACTGTGACATGTAACCTCTCATTAGCTCCCCAGGGAGAACACTCGAATAAATGGCCTGAAAGGTGAAGTACACATGAAATTCAGTTCAGAAGTAAATGTTTAACACTGGCACCAGGATTTCCTGAAGTGACACACTGAAAATACAAAATACCAATAGTGGTGTGTTGTAGAAGTTAAAGATAGAGGAGACCTATACAAATATAGGGTATGTCTACACTGCAATGAAAGACCTAGGACTGGCCCAGGTCAGCTGACTTGGGCTCAGACTGGAGCCCAGGCTCTGAGACCCTAAACTGCAACTTCTAGCCATGCAGCCCGAGCCCACTGACCTGGGCTCTGAGACTCAGTGCCAGGGGTTGTTTTTTTTAAGCACAGTCCAGATATACCCACAGGGTATCTGGGAGGCTGTGGAATAATCTCCAGAGGGAAGTGGAGGAGGCCATATAATAAATTCTAATGCCAGAAGGGACCATTGTAATCATCTATTCTGACCTCCTGCATAATACAGGCCAAAAAACTTCCCCAAAATAATTCCTGTTTGAAGTAGAGCAGATCTTTTAGAAAAATAATCTTGTTTTAAAAGTGCCAGTGATGGAGAATCCCTGGATACAGGCAGAGTTAGACTGGGCAAAGCAATAGAAAACGTAGAGAAAAGGTGGAGACAATCCTAGTGGTAATGGGATGGATTATTAAGTCTCTCTCATTTTTAACTTTTAAAATGCACTATATCCACCAAAAGAAAAATCCCAGATCTTTAGAATAAAACATTTTTATGGCCAGCATCCTGTCAATATTAAATCTAAATGACTAGTTTAATCCCTGTACGTTGGCATATTTCTAGAAGTAAAAAAAGTTCAGTATCCCTTGCAAAGGAAATGTATATTTCCTAGTATTTTAACCACTTAAGAGCAACAGCTATATCTGGTGTGCCAGCCATCAGCACAACTGATTGTGCACCACACCACCCCTGTCCCTCAGGCCAAGGGATATGAATCCCTCAGCAAAGGCATTACGGATTTCAAGGTGTTTTCAATCATATGGTTAGAGCTGAAATACAGCTACTGATACATGGCATAGAAAAAGGCTCATATATGGGATATGGTGTCTCCGAATGGGATAAATTAAAAACCTAACAGACCAGGGCTGGAGCTGACGTCTTAGCCCACCTAACTGTCAAGGGCTTTGGTACAGAGGCCGGCCGTTCTTGATGTTTCTGGCTCCGCTGCCTTCAGAGCATCTCCTGAAAGGAGTACCCAGAGACATAAATGACCATCTCTGTGGGCAAGTTAGGCATCTTACAGGTGCATCAGGCTCAGGAACAATAGCTAGGCACCATGCACAGCTTTTAAACTCCTTTTGGGGTTTCAGTCTGGGCACAGCCTCAGCACCAGATTGAGTCCTTAAAGGCTGCAAAACACTATTAAGATACAGAATACCCCAAAACCAAAAGCCACTATCCTAAAACTGAACTATTTAACGATTTTGGCTACTACACCAGGCTAAACGTGATGACAAAGACAGAGTCTGCTCTCTGTGGTGAAGGAACTGAAGTGGCTGGCAGGAGTAAACTCCTTTATATATACAGCCTTGGCCACCAAACGTTTAGCACCTTGAGGGGGCACTCATGCATCCCCCAATGGACACAGCTTTCAAGAGGTTTCTATGAACTTGACACCAGGGGCGTGACAGTGTTTCTCAAAGTTTGTGTGAAGGGGAGAGGGAGAGAAACGGGAGAGGACTGGCCAAGATGGCATGGACAGATCTCCATGTTGTTCTCCAGACTGTCAGCTTTAATTTTAAAACAAACAGTCTAACAATTATGGTTGCAAAGAAAACTTTCAAAATGTGACAGTGTAACCAATGAAGAGGTGTCTGCCTGAGTTTGCAAAGAGCCTGCTACAATACCTGTGAGATCTGAATTGTCTCATTCATTTCAATTAAAACTAACTCAGATGCCAATGATACTTTAAACGTGAACAGTATTTTTCCCCGAGAGAGTGTGATGGTGATGGCGGGGGGATTACAAGGACTAGCCAAGGGAGGTAGGGGACACACACATGATGATAAAGACCTATCCATCCTAATTTTCTACAACATATGACAGGGTTTCAGGGGACATGCAATTTCCTGAAGAGAGCCTCAAGCTTTCAGAAGTTTTGGGAATGCTGTATTAATACAGGAGATGCTTTTCACTCACGTGAATATGGGCAATGTAGTCCAAATGGCAGAATCTACCATTTGAACTGAAGAAGAATATAACTGTACAAACTATAAGTTATGTAATAAACCAGGACAACAATTTCAAGGGAGCGGTCTGGTATCTGGGACATCCTTACGTTACGTATGAGAAATGAAAGAAGGGTTTACCTGCGTAGGCAGAAGGTTCCAGTTTTGCTTACTGCGAATCTGCTTGTCGACTAGATCACCATCACATATACTGTCTGCTGCTCTGCTCAGTAGCATCAAGTGTTTTTTCATGTTACCTCTGGAAAAAAGTAGTTGTCCATATTACTGCAGGAACCTCCAAATATATTAGAGAGTAAAAACTATCTCTCACACACACACACACACTCACTCCCCTCATACCACCCCCAGCTCCACCATTTGTGATATGGGACAACTCACCGAGCAGCAACAGGTTTCACATGTACATAATTTTCTTGGACAAAAAGAGGTGCTAGAGAGTAATCATGGAAGAATAGATCAGATTTGTCTATAAGAGACATGTAAGCAGTTTCCTCTCCAGCAGTAAAAACCTTCCTGACGACATCAAAGGGCCCCTAAAATAAAGGCATTTTAAAAAGCTGATCACACATGTGCTGCATCTTCTACGAATAGTAGATGAGGACAAGAAGTAACTATAGTGACGGCCCATAGCTATATCTGGACTCTAATATAAAACTCTACTATAACTACTTCTATCCAAAGATCTTGAAGTGCTTTACAGACATTAAGATTGAGCTTCAACACCTCTGCGAGTAGGTTCAGGTAAATTATTTTATGACTATTTGTGAGGATGAACGATTGTCAAGGGTAGGAAGGAGTGAGCTCCATAATCTTTAACCTTCAGGGAGCTGCCAAGTTAGTCCTTTAAAAAAAAAAATCACTATAAAAAGCTGTATTGCCTGGCCTACTTCATTGAAAATATTTTAATCTTGCACAGGTAAATTAGATCTGCACAGTGAGACAGATCCCATAGTAGACTTCAAGGAGCATTCTGCTCTCACCTGTTCTGGGAAAAACTCTACTTCAATTTTTTTGTTGGTTTTACTCTTCAGTTATGGTGACAAAACTTTAGCAAATAAGTGGGTCTGGTGCATACTCAAAACACTTTAAGTAGCTGACTACCTCTGTATATTTTGACTACTAGTATTTTATTTCTATTGTTGAACTTCTGGTTACCAGGAACAAACCCATTAGCAGCTGATCCAAGATGTACACTCTTCTTACCAATTTGATATCCTTTTTGGCTTTGCTGGCATCAGCTTTTGCCTCATCATAGGTCAGTGATTTATTTTTTGTACACCACATACTAAGATTATGTAAAACCTGGGAACAAACAAAACAGACAGCTTATGTATAGCTAAGGACATTTGACAGGACAAAGACATAGGAAGAAAATCTGATCTCTATGCAAAAGCAGCAATCTAGCGTTCATGTGCTACAATGAAAGCATGAACTACAGGCTACCAAGATTGGTACAGGTGTATAACTGACCTGCCTAATGTCCTGATTTGCTGCCAGAATTATCTCATTCATAGCTGGAGCGGGTATCTTTAACCCTTCTTTAAATGAAATAGACATCATGGCACCCTGTAATAAGCAAAATATTTGAAAGAGAAAAACATTTTGAGTATTTTTGTACATATAATGTAGTTAAAATAGAATACAAATGATGGGCTAAATATGCACATTTACAATGAAGAATGTTACAATGATTTCATTTCAATTTACAAGGTATGATTTTTTCTTTTTTTAAACAGTCCTCTTTCAAGTATGCATATCTATTACCCATTGTTACCTTTACTTGGCTCTTTTGAAAAATAAGGCCACTTTCTTAGATGCCTCTATGCATCCACTTTTGAAAAAGCGAGCAATAGCCAACAAGATCCCCCTCCACCCTGCTACTACTGAAGTTACTCCGTGCAACCTAATTTTTGACCTTAGGTGTTGGTGCAGGTTTCTATTTCTACCAGTGACTGGAAAATTAAAAGATAGATCCTTGTAGAGAATTGGCTGCATTCAATGCAATGCTACTCGATGAACAACCTAACGTCACTATTCCTACCTTAATCTGTTCTAGCCGAGGTCTCTGAAAGCGAAGATCAAAACAGTAATGGACCAGGGAACGAATCTTGGGATGGTTCCGATCATTACACATACAGATGATAGGAATCTTTGTGGTTTTGATCAGACCAATTAACTCCTGCAATTTAAACACATTTACAGTGTAAATGTTAAAGTCTTCATATATCACACATAGCAAAAACTATTAGAATTTGTTGGCGTAAAGCAGCTTATGAGTCAATACTTGGGTCAAATCGTCAGCTGATGTAAATCAGCATAGCTCTATTGACTGTAATGGAGTTACATTATGGATCTGGTCCTTCTTTTCCTAACTCTTTCATTTACCACTCTATTGAAAAAGAAATGTATTTCTACTGTGTCTCAAACCATGCAGTTCAAGCGGGTTTTTTCAGTACTTTAAATGCTCAGCTCTGTGATGAGATTTTTATTATCTAGATTAACTACTTTGCCTATATAAATGTTATACATTTTACTAGTGACAGCAACAAACTGTAGGTGTTTCACCTGTATTCCTCCTCTGTCTTCATTCCCTGCCATTCCATCCACTTCATCCATGATCAATACATGTTTCATGCTAACTGAATAGGATGTTCCTAAAAAATTAATAAGGACAAGTGAAGTTGCACTGAAATTCTTATTTCCCAGGGTTAGAGAGGTGCTGCTCTTTACACAACTCTCTACAGTTAAATCTATATTAATGAAATGTTAATTTAATCTCCTGTTCTGCCATACACTACACTCAAAATACATGTTCACACTGTAGTGCTGACTGATTCTCTTGTCATGTCTACAATATCCAGTCCTATGCAGCAGAAGAGCAATTATACAGTTTTTTAGCAGTTTGTGTAACTTCCACAACATACCGTAATTAAAAATATCAACCTAAAGTAATATTTAGGATTCTTCCCAGGCCCATTGTTCTGACTGGCTTTCATCTTAATACATGAAACTCCCTCTCTAAAATATGGGATTGATCCTACCCACTACTGAGCACACTCAGCTCCCAGTGGATGTCATGGAAGAAGGGTACAGTTACTTCACTTCAGTAGGAGTTGAGGTGCTCAGCACTGCACATAATTGAGACCTATCTAAAAAAAAAAGCAACAAAGGAACATCACACACTCCACATACCAGAACAGAAGTCTTTCATGCTGGTGTTATTTAGAGATTCGGCAACCACGTCCTTCAAACTGTTCTTACTGCGAGTGTCACTAGCATTCAGTTCCACATAGCTGTACCCCAGTTCCTAATCCCAATACGAACCACGCAGAACAATTAGAATACATCAGAAAATAAAACCAAAACCACTCATGAGCAAAGCTGGGAAGACCATACATTATAAACTAAAACAATGTACAGCTTTGTATTTCGATTCCCTTTTGTATTTTCCCTCCTTTCCTCTTGCATCCTAAATATTTTTTGGATGAATCACCATAAACAGAGACATGCTATATTGCCCCACAGCAGAACAAAATTCACTACTGATTCAGTAATTCATTTCTAAAATTCCATAAGTTTGGAGGTGGTTCTGTCTTCTAATTTTACAAAACAGGGAGGTCACAGATTCAGCCGCAAAAGGGGACTGACGTGGCACATCAAGAACTCACTTTAAATTACCAGAATATACAGTATATGTCTCAACTGAAGCAGAATTCAGAGTTTTAGTTTGGGATTTTCAAAGGGGCCAAGAGTTCTGGCTTTCAATAGGATTTGGGTGCCAAACTCCCTTAGGCCCCTTTGTGAATGAAGTCTGGGATTTTCAATTAGTATTTCTGAAAGATTTACAGTAAGAAACATTCAGCGTAAAATCCTCCATTATCTCCCACCACAAAACTAAACAGCTTAGGCTAGAGTTTCTCGATCTTTTCATCTTATGACCCCTCATTGAAAGCCAAACATTGACCCCATTACATATACTATAAAAAGAGTATATTAAAAAAAAAAAGTTATATAATAGGTATAATTATTGATATATTCAATTAAAATATTTATAACTGTATATGTAATTTATTAATGATAAGCTTCCATAATTATGTTGATGTAATTGGATTTTTAAATGTAATAAGAATTTATATAATTTCATTATTTCTTTGCTTTACGTTCTCAACACCTCGCGACTCCTGACGGTCTTTCATGATGTGCCTGGGGGTCATGACCCACCAATTGAGAAACATTGTTATTAAGACAAAAAATTTAGAATAATTTTCAAATTTCAGCAAAAATTCAGTCCCAACTCTTCTCAGCTTCTTTTGTCTTCAACAGTTCACTCAGGGTACGTCCAGACTACCCGCCCGGATCGGCGGGTAGCCATCGATGTAGCGGGGATCGATCTATCGCGTCTCGTCTGGACGCGATAGATCGATCCCCGAACGCGCTCCCTTCGACTCCGGAACTCCAGCAGGGCGAGCGGAGTTGCGGAGTCGACGTGGGAGCCGCGGACTTCGATCCCGCGCCGCGAGGACGCGAGGTAAGTGCGGGTACTTCGAAGTAAGATACTTCGACTTCAGCTACGCTATTCTTGTAGCTGAAGTCGCGTATCTTACTTCGACTTCCCCCCCTAGTGTGGACCAGGCCTCAGAAAGTGTGGCACTAGGGCAAATGAAAAGGTTTAGGAGGAATACAAAAATATATCCCCCTAAACCTAGTGTCACACACGATTTTCAACAGCATGCAGTGATGGCTTCACTCTGCTCCCACTAACTTCAACTGTAGATCTGCTATTAGCTTCAATAGGAACAGAGTTAAGCCAATGCTGAGAACTTCAAAAAATCCCATCCTCAACTGCTCAACATACTGGAACTTGCGTTCCTTTTCATAAATAGACATGGGTGCACAATCACATCACTATCATCTATGTACTTACACCATACTCATTACATGAGTATCCTAGCACCTATATTATCACGTAAGACCCTGACACTACAATCAGTTCTGCATGGGTGGATCTTCATGGGGACTCTATGTAGGTGGACCCCTACACCCATGCAGAGTCACAATGGGGGCCCATCTTAATGTATCCAATTGTAGGTGCAAGATCAAGGCCTATATCCAATACTTGCATCTTCTCTTGCATCCCAAAAACATTTGTGAACAAGCACTCACCTCACAAACTAAAGCAGCTGTAGTCGTTTTACCAACTCCTGGTGGACCTGACAGCAAAGCTGCTTTAAAATTAGTACCATCATCTTTGCCTCCCGATTTACTGGGTTTTGCTAGAAAAATAAAAGCAACTTTTATCTAGATATAATACAGGGATGGTAGATAGTTACGTATTTTAAAAAGATACCTTAAAAATACCAGATCTTAAAACAAGCAAGCTCAATCTTTGGATATCAGAACAATGGACTACAAATCTATAGAATAGTCATAGCATGAACATTTGGAGAACTGTAATTCAAATAATCTTAGTTTAACAGAATATGCGATTGCACTCTTTGCTTTTAATAGTTTTCAATAATTAAATGTACCTGTGCCACTAAAATGTTTTAGCACTTTTAGTTGCCGTGAAACATTAATATTGGATGCATTTAAAAAAAACTGTGTTGCAGTGAAATTATATACAAACTTACTGTGCCCTTTTCATTCTCTCTTACATATCCTCATGAAAGGGCATAAAAAATTAGTCCAGAATACCACACATTAAGTACCAGTAGATTGCACTGACCAGCTTGCAGAGTCTTTTCTTTAAAGTTGCAGATTATCCCTAAAGCAACTTGCTAGTCAGTGCCAGGACCTTGGGAACTCACTTCTTCCCCACGTGCACAACAGCCACCAGAGTATATTAGCCTTCATGGCATGCTGCAAGGCCCACCTTTTCTCCCTGCTAGTGAGGAAATGGGTCTTGGCTAGAGCCGGTCATGGTGGTGGGGGACTCTAAGGACTGTGGGGGAAGGGAATTAATGTCTATTATATGTATGTTGAAGTTTGGGCCTCTCATAGTTTGTAAATATCCAAACAAATAAAATACAAAACTGTGCAAACAGTACAATGTAAATCTGGTGAACTGAAAATGATTGTTTTACAACTTCAAAGGTAAAACAGACAACATTTGCTGAAAATATCGCTTCTATTCTGTGACTTAAACCTGATTCCAGACTTCAACAGTTGCTTGCACTCTATAAAAGAGTCTACATGAAGCTGAGCAGTGCGAACACCCGAAGTTCTACAAATTGAGAAACCTGGAAACAGCCAGAAAAATAGATATTAATTGCATAGTCACCATGTTTGTCCTCAGAAGTATTCTTGTGCCAGTTTTGGAGCCATCGTAACAACTTATTGGCACAGCTTTGATCCCCTTGCTGTCCAATTACTGTTTTAAGAGATGTGGGCTTATATTTATCAACCCACAGCAACCCCTCTGCTCTGCCTTTGCTTATCTCAGGAACACAACTCTCTTCAGCCTTTGGGGCATGCTTCTTCTCCATAGCTTGCTGCTTGAAGTCCAGACCTTTCTGAGCTTCAGTAGTTTCTTTTTTTATAGATCTGAAGGTGCCTCCTTTTTCAAGAGTAGAGTTGCTTTTTTTAGGGTCAGTTTCTTTCTTAGCTGGGCTAATTTTTCTTCTTTCAGGCTCTGTTTTCTGTGGGGTCTTGTCCCATTTTGACTTTGCTTTCTTTGCCTTAAAAGTCAGAAGAGTGAAAGTGTAAAGGGAAAATAAAACCATACAAGAACAGGTCAGTAGCACACACAGCTAAAGAGCCTTCGGAAGGGTCAGAACTTATATAACTAGAGCTAATTAGAATTTACCCCACCCCCTTTTAAAATATTCAGCAAAAAAATTAAAACTTCAATTTGGAAATAACACTGCAGTGCCTCATGGGACTAGTAGTCAGGCCAGGGAGTCCACTGCACAGAGTGGGCCATGAGGCACCTGAACTGTAACTCTTATTATTCACCATGGTCTCCCTTATTGCTGAGCCATTACGGTGTATCGTGGAGTCCCTGCTCATGGCACTTTGTGGGAGATGTAGTTTGAGGCTGGGGAATGCAGCCCATGGAAGAGAAAAGGGCAGCAAACTACAACTCCTATGAGGCACTATGGTGGCATTTCAAAATTTAAATTGGTTTTTGAACAAAAAGTCAAAATTGCCTGTGGAAAACAGATACTTTCCATGAAAAATTTAGCTGAGTCAAAAGCCCAGATTTCCATCAAAAAACATTTTGGAGCTCTGTGACACCTCCAAAGAAACACACAGTTCCAAACTTAGTTAAGAATGAGGATGGCAAGCCCATTAGTGGATTACAACAGGAACACAAAATGTCTCAGCTTTAGACGGATATAAAATAAAAAAAATAGATACAATCATTACATTTCAGCTGCTAGTCACATGAGAAATAGCAAGACTGTGTCTACATTCAATTTGGAAACCATGGTAGTACCTCTAGAAAACTTAATACTGTTTGCCTGGTCATTGTAGACTGAGCTTAACCACACCGTAAAATAAATTTTATAGCATTCATCAACATTAGTTTATTTAGATTAAGAGTACTTAATGTTTGCACAGAGGAGTGACAATGTAACAGCACTACATAAATGCTAAATTTATCATATGCCATTTGCACTTAATTACCCTAAATTTGCAATAGGGTCTCGGATTTGAATTATGGCCTTGATATCGTACAGTATCAATCATCTTCAATTAGACAGCAACAAATGTAAAATAATTGTGCAGATTTGCTAGAGCTATTACATTTTAAAGGATAAACAATTAGTACAATTTATCAAATTTATTTGATTTCCCCTGAATATACTCATTCCTCAGATAGGTAGCTGCACTAGAGGGAGTGTGAGAGTGTATTAAATAGGTTAAAAAAAATAAATCTGATAAAACCAAAGCAAAAGTGAATAAAAGGAAGTCTTCTTTTCCACAATACAAAACTTGTATTTTCTCCCAAAGAGAGGTCAGAGTGATGGAAGCGTGTCTGACTACATAAAGCCAGTCTGAAACTGCCGATGGATGGACGGGCAGACAAACAAACACACCATACTAGCTGACAGTGCTTTAAGAAATAAATTAAGTTTATTTTGTACAAACCTCTGCTTCAGCTGCTAATTCATATTTGGACTTTTTGCCTGGCATAGTTCGAATCAGATCAAATAGGCCATCCTCATGAATAATTTTTGTCCCTAATGTTGATGCCTAGACCAGAAAGAATAATTAAGATTAGCTCAATTTCACTTAAACTGCTTTACAGAAGTGAATTATGTATGTAATTATTAAGTTGGAAACACAAGCAATGTTAAAAAGCTGTATAATAGGTGTCTATTCACATTACAGTTACAATTTTAAAAACAAAATTAATACCAAACATATAGCCTATAATTGACACAAATGAGACAATAGGGGGAGAGTTTAGGGTATGTGTGGTTGTTTCTAGCAGTAATATAAAAACAAAAACATTGTATATTACAGTAAGATATTTAAATGATTTATAGTCAGATTATAGAATGGTGACATTTGAAAAAAATTACCTGAAACTAATTTACATACCTGGAAGGTTTTTTTAATTTTAAATTTTCCTAGAAATTAACTTTTGAATATCCATTCCAAGTAGCAATAAGACACTTCAGAGAACAATCTGATGGGGCTGATTAATTTACACCTTCAGATTCATTTCTCGTCTGACCACACACCTTCAGTGCACATTAATCAGAACTATCCTAGACTCATGTCTTATTGCTCATTGAATGTCTTCAGTACTGATTGTAAAGATATTTAATCATGTCTGAATCCTTTAATATTAATGCTGTGTTGTATGTACATTTGTTTTATGTAAATTAACAGAAGCACCACTGTAATTTAGCACTGCTGTCAACTTTGGGCCTATTTCTGGTCTCACATATAGAAGAGTGCATTACATCAGATATACTGTCTGTACATATGAGAGTATGGCTGAGCCCTCAAAACTACTGTAAAAATTGACGCTACTGGTAGAAAAATAAGGAAGTCAGTGTTACCTTTAAGTCATAACTGAGGCACTATCTGAAATTAGTAGTACAAAGAAAATCTATTAATAAACACCATTTTCTCTTTTAGAAAAATTACTTAATATTTCATTTTTCCCCCCCTTAGAATATGCATTTTTGGGAGAATTGTCTGGTTTTGGAGGGGAGATGTAATGATAGTGAATTTACATATGGGTACACAAGAACAACTGGATATAAGCTCGCCATCAACAAGTTTAGGCTTGAAATTAGACAAAGGTTTCTAACCATCAGAGGCGTGAAGTTCTGAAACTGCCTTTCAAGGGAAGCAGTGGGGGCAAAAACCTAACAGGCCTCAAGACTGAACTTGATAAGTTTATGGAGGGGATGGTATGATGAGACCGCCTACAATGGCATTTAGCTGATCTGCAACTGCTAGTAGCAAATATCCCCAATGGCCAATGATGGGACACTAGATGGGAAGGGCTCGGAGTTACTACAGAGAATTCTTTCCCAGGTGGTGTCTGGCTGTTGGGTATTGCCAAGATGCTCAGGGTCCAACTGATCACCATATTTGAGGTTGAGAAGACATTTTCCCCCGGGTCAGATTGACAGAGATCCGGGGGTTTTCACCTTCCTCTGGGGCATGGGGCACAGGGCACTTGCAGGTTTAAGCTATTGTAAATGATGAATTCTTTGTAACTTGAAGTCTTTAGATCATGATTTGAGGACTTCAGTAACTCAGCTAGAAGTTATAGGGTTTATTAAAGGAGTAGATGGGCGAGGTTCTGTGGCCTGCAATGTGCAGGTGGTCAGACTAGATGATCCTGATGGTCCCTTCTGACCTTAAAGTCTATGAGTGAATTAATGTGTGTATTTCATTCTTGGATCATGCATAGTAGCACTTACCTTCTCACATTTAGACTGGCCACAGTCACGCCCCATAATGAGATAGTTTGTCTTCTTGCTCACATTACCAGTCACTTTTCCTCCATAACGCTCAATTAAAGACTTGGCCTCATCTCGTTCAATAGACTCCAGGACTCCTGTAATTACGAACGTCAGGCCCTCCAAGCAGTTTTCAGCTCCCTAAGAATCAAATATTACAGTAAAGCAGTATCACTTGATGCACTTACAACAAAATGTCTCCCCATTACAAAAACGACTTCTTCAATACCTTGGTTTGTCAAATACTGTTTCGTTAGCTGAGACTGTAAGCAGCCATAAACAATCAAATGGATAGTCAGAGTCAGAACTGGTTGGCACTTTTAGCTAAAATTGAGTGAGTAAATTCTATTGCTATAGGCATCAACATCCTGTGCTTCAAGCACTGCAAACCACTGGCAGTCACTTTCTTCGAACAGCAGGGGAATCGTTTTCCACTATAAACATCAAAAATCAATATATAAATCAATTATTATACTAAGGGTTTCTAGTCTGTAACATTAAGGTTTCTTAATTTGTGCTGTTTATTTTTACATAAAAAAGGTATTGCTTTTATTTTGTAGGGACTTAAAAAAAACACACCAAAATCAGTCTGTTTTTCTTGGATCAAAACAATTGGCTCGCTCCAAAATCCTGCAGTCCTGGAAATGAGCTCAACATGAGAAAATTGTAGAACCCAACAAGCCATTTTCACAAGCATTTTTCAAAACCACAAAAATTGCAGTTTTTTTTAGATTAGAAGTGCATATTTTATAGATTAGAAATCTATTCTCATAATATTTCTTAACTGGGTCTTGTCTTAGGTAATTTATATCTGGAGGCCTTTGATATGCATCAATATTACACACACAAAATGCTGTAATTCTTCTACAGCCAAACTGGGACTTACTTGCGGTATCTCTTTGGAACCTAGTGCTTTTGGACCCTCTCGATTAAGGAAGCTTCGATATGCCTGGTAGTTGACTCGTTTCTTTTCAGAGTCCTCAGGGCTGATAGACTTTGAAAGAAGAAATTTACTATAAGCAAGGAAACAATCAAACTCAGGCTCTACTTTCTTTAAAGTTTCCAAATAGCTTTTTGCACATAAAAGGAGAAGCAAACCCTAGCGCTTATTTTTAAATGCTGACATGTAACTAGCAGCAACACTGGTCTTTACAAAAGGAAAATAACTCTACAGTACTGCAGCACACCTCTTTAAATGTGTGAAAAGTAATTCACTGTTTATGTTAGGGCTTGTCCAGACATGGAGTTATTAGGGAATAACTATCCACTTAGAACTCAGACCCTATCTTAATCCAGAATAATTTTCATGTGTAGACATGCCCTAAATTGATACACACGACCAACATATTTTGCTATGCTTCAGATGCGTCAGCCTTTTATTCATAAAAAATAAGAAGTTAAAAAAGACATATTAGAGAATCCAGGCCTTTCTCCTAATAAATGCAATATTGTCTTCTTCTCTGCACAAACACGGGATGATTTTGGTTAAGCGTGTAAAACTTTAGAGATAGTATTTGCCATTTTCAGCTGCTGGGGGTGGGGAGGTGGGAAATGCTCTTCAGAATCATTTCTCAAATCAACATTTAACTACTGATAATTTAAGATTAGCAGATGCTTCTGACATTTCAGTGTCTAGGATTAAAAACAAGAAAGGTGGGAATTGTTGAAAAGCTGACTATGCTGTGCTTAAGTCTGCATTTCTTATATATTTATTAACATGTAATCTAAATGAACTTCTTCCTGTGTCACCTAGTGCATCCTGTCATCGAGAATGCAGCAAGAACAATCTTCATATCTGTATCATGTATAGCACCAAGCACATCATAAATAATAAAGTCTAGGTGTCTAGGAGATAAAGAAATTAACATTAGTTGTTTTCCGTTAACAATATATTTCCATACCAAAGATTCAAAAAGCCATCCACTTCTGGGATCTCTTTGGGCACCAAGAAAGCCCTCACTCACCACCAACTCCCCCTCACCCCCAATTTCTGCACTATGTAGCTATTCAGATAATTGCTTTCTTCCCACAGAACTTTTTAATGTGATCTTTCTGTGTATGTATGCCCTTTAAGAAGTGCTTGTTAATTAGATCTGTTAATTCCTAGCCTCATTTTATCAATATTCCTCCAGCTAATTTTTTTCTTGCCTTTGACACACTTATTGGAAACTTAAAACCTCACTAGAAATTTGACTTCCTGAAATTAGAAGTTCTCCAGGAAACTCAAAGGCAAACATATTTCCCAGCAACAATAGTTAGATGAGGAGGATGGTAAAAAGAAAAAACAAACCCTTCATATCCTTGTGTCAGCACCAAGCCCTAGTGAACTCCTCATGAAAGGTCCCTACCTCAGGCTTTTGGGGAGAAACTTTCTGTTTCTTTGGCGTTCTCATCTCTTCCTTTCCTGAAATGATTTTTTCTTTTGTCACTGCACTGAGTGTCTCTCTCTCCTTTTTACTGCTCTCTTCTTTTTGTTTCAGAGCCACCAGCTTAGAGCTAGGTTTCAAAGGCAAAGTCTTATTCTCTGACTCCATGGCTTTACCAACAGATGTTTCTGGATGTGAACAAGATGGTCTTGTACTTTCAGATTTAGTTTGTTCCTTCGCACTACAATTCCTTGTGTCATCTGTTGAGTTTGACGTTTTCCCCGGAAAAAGAGAGGGAAAAAAAATGTGTGTTAACAGGAGAACCTCTTCATATTATAGATTAGTGAGTGCTAAGGTTTTTCTGTATGCTAGCGTTACCTTTTTGAGACAGTTTATGTTTTTCTGTTGTGTTTGAACTGGTCTTGGTAGTCGAAATGGTTAGCTTCTCTTCTGGATCTTTTCGAGCCTAAACAAACAAACAAAATACCAGAGTAAGAAATTTACATGCTCTAACCAGTAGTTAAATGAGACTTCTGCAGGTTCAAAACATCTCTCTCAATTTCTGAAAGCTGTGTTTGGGGTCTGAATGGCACTGCTTAAAAGGTTAGCCCCACCACTGGTTAGAACAGGATTTATTACATACACTTTCGGAAAGGATATCTAAGGAGATGAGCTTTTTAGGGTCAAATTCTGCCCTCATGCATGCACCCAACTCCCCCTTATGCCAATGGGAGACATATACCTAGAACTTATGATGGCAAAATTTGGCCCTCGTCAGTTCATTTGGGAAGCTTAGGAAAAATAGGACTTTGTGCTTTCATTTATTAACTTCAAAGATGATTACTGCTAACTAGCTTAAAGGCAATAATCCCATGTACTCTAAAGCATGGGTAGGTGTCCTCTTTCTGATTTACATCTGGCCTATTTTCAGTTTGAATGTGTGATTTGTTTCAAAATAAATCAAGATTTGCAGATTTTACAATCCTATTTTTGTGTATGTTTTAACACTGGTGGGCAATGCCAGATATTCACTTACCAGGTATACTAAAGCAGAGGGCCCACACCTTTAGGGATGAGAGACAATTTGATTTTCCATGTCCAATTAATCCTTGGCTTCTCTGTTGAAATTGCCAACACTCATGCTAGTCAGTAACAGATAAGGTGGTGGTTTTGTGATGTGGACCCTCACTTTAGATCAGCAACTCAATTTCACCTCAAGTACTAAATCGCCAAACAGCCTACCAATCTGGGCTGAATTTAAAGTGGGGACCTACGTGTGACAGGAAACTGGTAATAAGATACACAGAACCTAAACCATTCAGTCCTCTGTTGTAAGATTCCATTTCTATAGTGATAAGATTTTGTTACATAATTGCCTATAGACCACGTTATTCAAAGCATCAATATAACTTCAGACTAAATCGAAAAAAAATTTCCACATGAACCACTTCGGTCTTCATTATTTTAATCTTAAATTTTAACCTTCTCCTGCATCACATTTTAGTGTGAATCTCAATCAACCACAAACTGCAAAACTGCAACTTCACAAAATCAGTTTCAAAACTAAGGCCAGGTCTACACTAAAAAGTTAGGTCAAGCCAGCTATGTCACTTGGGGGTGTGAAAAATCCACAGCCCGGAGCAAAGTAGTTGAGCTGATCTAACCCCCCGTAGACAGCACTAGGTCAACGGAAGAATTCCTTCTTTGACCTAGCTACCGCCCCTAGGAGAGACAAATTTACCATAATGACGAGAGAACTGCTCCCGTCACTGTAGTGAGGGTCTGCACTGAAACGCTACAGCAGCGCGGATGCAGCTATGCCATTGCAGTGGTTTAAGTGTAGACACAGCCTAAGTTTTGATATCCTCTTAACAGTAAAACTATACCAAAGGGATCCCACACAACTACAAGTCAGCATTCAAGCAAATATAAAAGAAGACAACTCAATGATGAGTTACACTGGATAGATTTCTAATTCTGAAGAGATACAGAGGGCAGTAATGAACTGCTAGTTGTCCAATTTTCTTTTCCAGTAAAGTATTATTTATTAAAATCATATTTTGTCAGACAATACAAAGTGAGATCATATGATTATCACCTGATTTACTCTTTAATCTTGGGATAAGTCTCAGCGTTAGCATGCTAGACAGCAATGTGAAAAGCTACAATTGTGACATAGGTCAAGAACTCTATCAGTGAAGGGGCTAGTAAGGAGATTTGTTCTGCTGCACTCACTAGCTGCCAACAGAGCACAGTAACAGTTTCAGAGGAAGCAGACAACCCACTCAACTACAAGGATAAAAAGCAACACATCTGCTGATACTAAGAGAGGACGGTGCTTATTGAGTGGGGGCAAGAACAAGCCAAGAGGAAGGAAAAGTGGGCATGACCTTTTCAATCCCACAACCTAATGTTTCTTTCAAGAATGCCTCCCCATGGATCTCCATAAAATACATACATGGTCAAAAGATGTAGTGGGTTTTTTTAAACAAAAAAATATAATGCAATCCGGAGTCACAAAAACATTTTAGTTTTAAAAATATTTTCATTTTTAAAACAAAGCTTATAAAATAATTAACCTTTTTTTTCTTTGGTGTTTCATCCAACATGGCCAGAGTTCTGGCAAATTCTTCATCCTCATGCAGCTGTCTCTCTAGCTGTGAAGAAAAGAGAATATCCAGGTTTTTGTTAACAGAATTAAATTAAAGATAGGTTGTATAAAATGCCACTGCCTGTTGATCAAGATCAAAAATTCACTGACCACATGGACCACGACAATATGCAGTTTTAATCAAATACCCCACCAAGAGGGAATCCTGCTGCATTGGATTTCTACAAAATGCTACAAAATGACTTGTTTTCCCCAAGTGCAGCCACAGTATTCAACTCAGTGAAAGGATATTTGTAATGCAACAACACACTATACAAAGAGACGAGCTACCTAGATATAAAGGAATAGAATTGTGCAATCCCATTAACAAAACTTGCTGTCTCTTCGAATACTTTTATTATGGAACAACCTTGTTAATGCATTACACAACTAAAATCTGAAAGGAAGTCAGGATCTCACTAATGACAGCCTGTTACTGGGGATTTCAGAGATCCTCTTTCAGAATTGGTGTCAGAAACAAAGCCTGTTCTGTATTAGCACATCCCCACAATGAAAGTGGTCATCTTAATGCCAGTTTTCTTATTTCAA
Source organism: Platysternon megacephalum (assembly GCA_003942145.1). Lineage (NCBI taxonomy): Eukaryota > Metazoa > Chordata > Testudines > Platysternidae > Platysternon > Platysternon megacephalum. Next base: position 13,849,012 of record QXTE01000007.1, on the reverse strand, counting down.
GAGAGCAGACTTTTACAAATATAGCCTCTGACCCTTGCCTGGCTCTTGCTCTTCAATGCATTTTAGCAACTGTCTGACATATTAGACAGATGCAAGTCCAGCTGAAAAATATAAATAGCAATTTCAACAAAATGGATTTCCTCCAGTTAAAAAAAAAAAAAAAAGTCCAGGTCCACGAATTTCCTCAGATTCCATTTGCAATTACTTATTACCTTGTGCCAAATAAAAACAAAGCCTAGTTAGGTTTTCCTTCATTTGTTCCTAACGCAATAAATGCAACATCTACAACAGTGACAGGCATCCTCGTTACCATATTATCATTTAATATTGTGCCTTAGGGCAAAAATTTGTTCTTCCTGACTAAGGTGTTTATTGATAATAGCTGTATTCCACATTACAAATCAAATCCTTTTACAACAGCAAGTAAACCGTCCTAATGTAAGATCAAACATGCCCTTCCTGCCTGATTCAAATAGATGACTTCATAAGTCCAAGTATACCACAGGGACTATTTTCTATGTAACCATAACACCGGTAGTACTCTGAAGCTGATGAATGGCATCTATCTTCCCTGCTTCCAGCAGAAAGAAGAAAAAGAGACAGACAACAGTATCATCAATATAAATGAGGCATTTAAGGCAAAGATACACAAATTGTATCAGCAGAGCATCTCTGTTACATTTATTGTGTAAGGGAGTGGTGGTGCTAGAGATATTAGGAATTTAAAGAAAATGTGCGTGGTTTTTCCTAAAACAGACTATTTATTTCATATCAAAAGTTAACCCTATTAGAATATTAGTTTCTGGCAAGGTCAAAGAGGATATATTCTTTTAAAATGTATATAAATTATAAACATTTACTTCACATGATGCTTATGCATTACACATTTCCAGCCAATCTTCCCTTCAAAGAAGAAAACAAGCACACATTTTGACAGGTATGCATTCCCCCAATATAAACAGATTCATCTGGCGTTTATAAAGTTAAATACAGTACCCATGCATAAGAATGCTATAGATTTCCAGGAGTACATGGAGATCAAGAGACAATCAAATGAAATGGTCATGGATGGCAGCGATCTCTTTTGAGATGGAGTATGCATTAGAGACAGAGAGATATATAAGGGAGTGGGAATGAAGATCAGATTTGAAAGGGAGGGGTCAATAGTGACAGATAAAGGGTGTGGGGGAGGGATGTAGAGATTAGGGTAGATATGGCTACATTCACAATACTAAAATAATATGCACAAAATAACCTTGCATATATGAATTTTATTATTGAAATATATTTTTTAAGATGACATAAAAATCGGTTTTCCCTTTCCAAGCCACTACAGCAGCAAATTCATGGAATTGCTCAACACAAAACACAACCCAGCTATTTTGTTGTCAAGCAAAGGCTTTTAAAGAGGATTCATCAATTTGGGGAGCAGAGAGCCAGGACAATGTGTTTACAAAGTTTACCTCTGAATCTTCCTCTAACTGCAGTTGCTTAGCAATGGTCTCATCTTCTAGCAATGAATCTCTGCTTTGTGAAGGCTGCATTTCAAAGAAAGGAAAACAAAAATCAATAGTTCAAGTTGTTCCCATTATCTATAAAGGTACCATGAGATACAGTTGTATTAATCATGAAGTCAAGTATCAGAGGGGTAGCCGTGTTAGTCTGGATCTGTAAAAGCAGCAAAGAATCCTGTGGCACCTTATAGACTAACAGACGTTTTGCAGCATGAGCTTTCGTGGGTGAATACCCACTTCTTCGGATGCATCCCACGAAAGCTCATGCTGCAAAACGTCTGTTAGTCTATAAGGTGCCACAGGATTCTTTGCTGCTTTTATTAATCATGAAGAGTATATTTCTCTAGAATAATCTGGTTACATACCAACATGACAATGGCTAAAAGGACTGGGAATGGGAATGAGCATTTTACTCATACCTCACTAATCTGAATCCATCCCAGGTTAACAGCTACCATTCAGAATACCAAATGAAATTAAGTGGCCTCACTTATTTCCAAGCTGATATCCGTTCACATCACCTGGCTTTAATAGGCATCCTTGTTCCCAAATTCAGAAGAGAAGTCATTGATTAGGTTGCATGTGGAATATGAACTACCCCCTCCCCCCCTTTCCCTCTGGCTCAAACATAATGACAGGGCAATAGAGGGAAGTCTGTGCTGCTGCTGCCTATGCACCCTGTATACAGTCTGTTGATAAACAGAACTTTACACGCCATCTCTCTCAGGCTGGCACCTTTCACAAGCATTTACAAATTTTCAATTTTAAATCAAACAATTTTTTGGAAACTCAAGCTGATAAAATTCTCTAGTGTTCTTGGCTTTTTATCGAGCATTTCAGACAGTTTACTGATAGTACAATAAACCTTTCCATGTAGGACTGGAATTGCGAGAAATCCCATTTTGTTTTGTTTTTGAGAGCAGTTATGTAACAACAACAACAATCTACATTTGTAAGTTGCACTTTCATGATAAAGAGATTGCACTACATTACTTGTATGAGATGAACTGAAAAATACTATTTCTTTTGTTTATCATTTTTACAGTGCAAATATTTGTAATACAAATATTAATAATATAGTGAGCACTGTACACTTTGTATTCTGTATTGTAATAGAAATCAATATATTTGAAAATGTAGAAAAACATCCGAAAATATTTAATAAATTTCAATTGGTATTCTATTAACAGTGCGACTAATCGCAATGAATTTTTAAAATCGCAATTATTTTTTTGAGTTAATCGCGTGAGTTAACTGCGTTTAATTGACAGCCCTACTTATTAGGTTTCTTTTTACACATGTAAAATAAATATACAGGTGTTTAAGGAAAAAAACGTGGACTTGGTAAGAACGTGTTTTACTTTTTTTAAAAACCTGATAAATAATAGAAACTAAAGAGAAATGGGATCACAGAGTTATTTAACGTTATAACACCATTTGTAAGATTAGTGGCACTTCTACAGTTCTTCAGAGTGTTGGACAGGAGCAGAGGCTAGCAAACTGCTGACCTCCATTTTGCTGTTGTTATTCTAAAGTAAGTATACTTACAACTTGAATTTCTTCCATTGTTTAATTAAAGCTTTGTTTTCTTAGGGCTTGGCTACACTTGCGAGTTAGAGCGCATTAAAGCAGCCCCGGGCGCCCTAGCTCACTACCCATCCACACTGGCAAGGCACGTAGAGCGCTCTGACTCCAGGGCTAGAGCGCTCCTGTTACTCCACCTCGGCGAGAAGATTAACACTTGGTGCGCATTGGCTGAAACGCCCAGGCGTCAGTGTGAACAAGGTGTTGCATTACTGCGCTCTGATCAGCCTCCGGAAACATCCCATAATCAAGTGGCTACTCTTATCATTGTTTTGGAATCACTGCAGGCATGCCAATATGCCCTTTGAAAGCTCCGTTTCTGACAGCCGGCATGCTTATCTGCTCCGAGACAAAGCAACCATTACTGTGAAATGCTGTGTGTGATGTGAGAGAGAGAGGCGGGGGGGAAGGGGTCTGTTGCTGTCTGAACTTACAAGACAGCATGCTGACATGCTCTCAGGCTCAGCCCCCCAAAAACCCACTCTCCCCCCCCCCATACACACAACACACTCCCTGTCACACTCCACCCCACCCCCCTCATTTGAAAAGCACGTTGCAGCCACTTGCATGCTGAGATAACTACCACAATGCACTGCTCTCTGTGGCCGTTGCAAGAGCTGCTAATGTGGCCATGCCAGTGCGCTGTCAGCTGTCAGGGTGGACCGATTGCAGCGCTTTCCCTACTGCGCTCTACGAAGGCTGGTTTAACTCAAAGCACTCTACATCTGCAAGTGTAGCCATGCCCTTAGTATTCTAAAATTTGTTTCCTACAATATGATGGAACACTTCAGAAATTTTATCCCTCCCCATGCACCAAAACTTATGTTTTAATAATCACTAATTTAACAAAATGTTTGCTTATTACTTCTGATTAATGAATTGATTTCACAAAAGTCTACAAATCAAAAAACCTTGCTAAACAAGACTACTACATATATTAGGGCACTATTGGGAATAACAGTTAAAAAAACAACTATTTTCATGACGAATGATCTGTTTGAAGAGAAAAATATAATTCGATAATCATGTTTTTAGAATTTCTGATACATTTAGATGCGTTAGTCAAAATACTACTCACTACAGTGACTTTTAAAGCAAGACATGTCAAGAACAAATGGTTACGTGGCTGCTCTGCATGGCCATTAAGCAGTTCACTAAACCAGCCATTTTGATCTGCTATCATCAAGAAAAAGAAATATGTTGAATACTCACTTCTTTTCTTTTGCTTGCTACCAATTTCTTTTCTGATCGCTGCACACTACTAGTTCCAAAGTAATCGAGTACTGAGGTTGGCGTCAATTTTATTGGCGATAAAGGTTTACTTTTAGCTTGTGGTTTTGCATCCTCCTTTCTCGCTCCTGCTGTTCCTAGACAGCTGCTTGCTGATGTTCCATTCTCCTTGGGTTTCTGGGAAGTCTTCTGATTAATGAAGTCACCTTCATCATCTTAACAGGGAAAAATATTTAATCACTCTGTTACCAATATCCTGAATAAGTTCTTATGTAATGTAACTGATGAGAACTATTTGGGGCAAGTTTGTTAATTCTTCACCTTACATCTTTGCAAATGTTACAAAATGTCAAATGTTCATTTAAAAAAAGCTCAAAGCAACACTTCCATAATTAAATGTAAGGTATTTTTACGTACAAATTTTTTACTACTACTTTGTACTCACACTGAACCTGTCTCCAAAGAACTTTATAAAAGTTATGCATCCCCATTTTACAGATGGAAACCGAAGCACAGAGACTTGGCAACAGAATCAAGGTCTCCTGACTCTCAGACCTCTTCCCTAGAAGAGCTACACCATACTTTTAAAATAGCAGGATATTAAGATAAAGGTCTTTTGTAGCATAACTCTTTAGGTAAAATTATATATTTTATATATACACACACATATATACATACATACACCACCACCACCACCCCCAAACCATAGCATTATATTGATCTATTTTCCATTTCAGTACTTAACATGGCCCTCAGCACTTGAGTACCCAAGGATCGCTTTCTACTGTCTACTTACTGCCCCTTCAAATTACTTGATATTATTTTAGGACTTTCAGAGGTTGGTACTACTGGCAAGGGAACAAGAGATGGATTGGGGATGTTTATTTCCTGGAAATCTTCAAGGCAACTACTTGAATCATAAGATTTTTTTTTTTTGTATTTTTTTATTTTTGTGCCCATAACAGAGTAACTAGCAACTAGTGCATGTTAGCAGCGGCAGCAGCATTCATTAACCCTTTTTATCAAAAGAGCCCTAAATGCTTTACAAACTATATTACTTCTCCCTCTGCTGCAAATGTAGCCATCTCTGACATAGAACAGCAGCCATTTAACCGTTCAGCCCACGAAGTAAACCTTTTTCAATTGAAATTGAGAGAAATTTGGCAAAAGTATGGAATAGCCCACAGACCACAAAAATGACGTGAGGATTTGGTCTTCCCTTCCCTTTAAGGGCTCTTTTTATAAAAATGATGAAAACAGTTTTGTCCTTACAGTTCTGTTAAATCATCTTCAATATCAGTTCACAGGAAACCATTGCTACTAGCTGTTTTCATCAATAGATCAAAGTTTCCTAATAGGCAGATATTCGAAGAATCCACATAGTGATTATTATGATTCCTGAATCTGAGGCGGTCTGGGAACACAATTCATAGAAGAGATGTAAGAGAGACTTACTGTACTGGGTTACCTAACTCTCGTCAGTATAAGACCATCCTCACACTATGTCTTCTATTGATGTGCTCATTCTGAGCCTGATCCAAAGCCCACTATGGTCAATGAAAAGACTGCCAAAGGACTTGAATGGGTTTTTAAATAAAGAGGAGACACTGCCACCAGGATTATACAACTAAAAGAAATCAAACAATACAGACATACTATGCCAAGTGTCCAGATGAAGATGCAAGTTAAAAAATGGTATGGTCTGATTTATTTGTTTTAACAAGATTTGTTTCTATGGTGAATTGTTGCTAGAAGACTTTCTAAATGGAGGGATTTGAATTAAAAGACAAAGTGAGTATTCGGTGCCAGAGGAAATGGCAGGGGGTATAAAGGACAGCATGCAAAGGTCAAAAAATAAGTGAAAGGAAGATATGAATGGAGCAGTTGAGCAGGAGGCTTGAGTAGAGCGAAGGAGTAAAAAGAAAAGTGCAAAGATCTGATAAAAGCAGAACTGTCCAGACTTGAAGTCTCCTCTGTGTACCTGTAACTGAAGGCTGATTTTACATTTCTCAAGGATGTTTCTACCGCTTTCCTTGGGATACTGTACTACAAAGGAAAATTGTCCTAATATTCAGCTTAATACTCAGCCTTAGTTGTCCTTTCCTTAGTTTTATTTAGAGCTGAAACAATGAAAAAAATGTGCTCACAGAAATTTTAGCACAAAAATGTTTGTTTTCCAACCAGCTCTAATTGTATCTCCTTATTTCTAGTTATATACTTCTCTCATCTCTTTAGTAGCTGTCCTAAAGGTACATTATCCCACATAATTTTCAGTGGTAAGTGGATATGTGCTTGTTAGGTCTACACAGTTTTCTGTCCTCCTTACCACCTATGGGTTGATTTTCTGTATCCACATATTCTGTTCCTTTTTTCAGTTTAGAGTTTCTTCCTCGCCCCCTGCTACCACCCAATAGAGGGTGATAGTAACAACATTCATGACATTAGCTGGAAGGTTTCTGCTATTGAACATTGTTATTATGTGGTATACAAAGAACACCTCAAATGGGCAGGCTGATTATTATTCAGGGCTATATGCTATGCTTGTCAGGGAAGGAACTAGGTTATCACAGCTACATCAAAAAAATCATTACAGAATGCCTGAAGACAAGATTTGTCCACCACTCAAACAGTTCTAGATCTGATTTGGCCCACAGAGTAATTGATCAAAGAAAGAAATCAAACCTGGGTTTCAGACACAAAGGCACAGAGCCCTGTCACTAGACCAAGAGGTTTACTTTTTTCGACACAACAATACATTTTCTTTAGGCAACAATACATCTCCTACAGCCATTAAGCTCAATTTAACTAAGTATAATATATCCGGGAGATTTGGCTATTGGATGCTTTAGGCTCCTAATTTGCCCTAGTTTAATATCTTAATAGTAGACTGCTTGTTCTACTAACTTAATTTCAGAATTATTTTCACTTCTTACAATTTTTCAATTGAACAAGAAAATGCATTTCCGGGGTAAAACGTGCATCTTACTAAAATTAACAGTTAATGGAGATATAACTACATTAATTTGTCTCTGGTAAAAAACACAGATCACCTTCTACTTTTATTTTTCTTAACCCTAAAGCTGCCAGTATAATAGAACTGGGTCCTTACTCTTCTCTACTGATATCACAGTCTGCATACTAATAAACAAGATGACTTCATTATTGCAACTTTTTTTTAAGACTAAAAATATAAACACAGGATATTGCTTTTTGTTGGGTAGAGCAATGTAAAATGATAAATATGATGAAGTTTAATTAAAAAGGATGTTGATTTTTTGGAGTCATGTTTATAGTGTGAGCACTTTAAGTATGGGTGGTAATTAAAGCAAGGTACTAATTATGCCCTTGCTAGGAAAGGCAGTATTAGATTTACTAAGTGCAAACTGTGTACACTGAGAACAAACAGCAGATTTATAGGCTGCTGAGTGCTTATGACCTCAGAACATATTCATCTGAAAATGTAAATGTGGGGGAGCCTAAAAAAAACATGAAAGTAACTGTCCAGAGACAAATAAATCACTATTTCTAATCCAGTTTGCTTCCAAAAGAGAATTTTCAGTGGCATGATGATTTATCAAAAACAGATTCAGAAATAGTAATTTACCTAATTTCTTTTCAAATAACTAAGCCCCAGTACTTTTGAACTTTGAGGATGTGCTGACCACTCCAGGGAAGGCTTGACATATCTTCCTCACAACTAACCGGCACAGACCTGCCTTATGTCTAGACGCGATCAATCGATCCCCGAACGTGCTCCCCGTCGACTCCGGAACTCCACCAGGGTGAGAGGCGGAAGCGGAGTCGACGGGGGAGCCGCGGCCATCGATCCCGTGCCGTGAGGACAGGAGGTAAGTCGATCTAAGATACGTCGACTTCAGCTACGCTATTCTCGTAGCTGAAGTTGCGTATCTTAGATCGATCCCCACCCCCAGTGTAGACCAGCCCTTAATTTCCTAACTGTTCTTCTGAAGGTGAACAGAGGTTGGTTTTTTATTAAATTGGGTTATGCCTTTTTATTTATATTTCTTTATGATGTGTAATGAGGACTTGAATTTTTTTTTTCCTGCTCGTTGTTTTACCTTAGAAATTTCAGGACTGCCCTATTTTATTGTAGAACTATTTAGAGACATCAGATATACAATGAAAGGTTTCATACTTAAGGTATGTCTATACGTACAGCATTGAAGTGGTGCAGCTGTACCAATACAGCTGCACCACTGCAGCATGTCTGGTGAAGACACTCATAGACTTTAAGGTCAGAAGGGACCATTATGATCATCTAGTCTGACCTCCCGCATGATGCAGGCCACAAAAGCCGACCCAACCACTCCTGGAATAATTCTCTCCCTTGACTCAGCTGTTGAAGTCCCCAAATCATGATTTAAAGACTTCAAGTTGCACAGTATCAATGAGAGCTCTCCCGTCGGCATTAAAAAAAACCAAACACCTCTGCGAGGAGCATAAGCTATGACGGTGGGAGAATATTCACACCCCTGAGCAACATAAATGTTGCCAACATAGACTGTAATGTAGACATAGCCTTTAGTGAAGGGGCAGAGAGGTGTTTGTTAGCCATTGAAATGAAATAGGTGTTAATGAAGGCAAAACAAGTTTTCAACTAAAAATCCCTTCCTCTCTCAATTGTTCAGCTATTACTCATCTATTATGATGTCATCATTTCATTATATTCTTCATCTGCTATTGTGCCCATGAAGGTACATATATTCGGAATTTCCAATGTAAAAAAACAACAACAACAACAAAATCTATCAGGCCTTTATAAAATCATAAACACCAAAAAAAGAAAGTCTTCTGAATAATACACTGGACTGGAAATTAACAGATACAGACTCATTATTAGTAATTATTGATATTCTGGTAGTAACTACAAGCCACAGTCATGGCCAGGCGGACTCCATTGTGCTAGGCACTGTACAAACAAGATAAAAGCATCCCTGTCGCACAGAGGTTACAATCATAAGTAATTCAAATCCTGGCTTGGTCTCAAACTTCCAGCGTAACCTTGGGCAAATTACTTAGTTTCTCTGTACCTCAGTTCCCAATTGGTATAATGGATTATCATCTCGCACTCCCTTTCTAATTTTCCATTTAGAGTGTAAACTATTTGACGCAAGGACTTTATTATATATTTGCACAGTATTTGGCTCTGATCTCAGCTGGGGTCTCCATGTATTATCATAATGCAAATAAATAGTAAGTTTAATATGGTAGAATTACTTTAAAACAGACAGGCATACTGCAGCATAAAAAACTTCAAAACAGGTCAAAATTAACAGCATAAATTCTTTTGTTATTAAGATTATAATACGTATACATAATTATAGTGTGTTTTGGATAGATCTTATAAACGCAAAGCTAAGTTTTAATACTGCCTCTTAACGTTAATCACCACACGATTATATATTTGCAACAACAGCACTTAGAAGCTCTTATGCACCGGAGTCCTATTGTGCTAGGCATTGTACAAACACAAAAAGTCCCCGTCCCAATGAATTTACAATTTAGATGAGGTACTATGGTCCTACATGTGATTTATCCTTATGTCTTATTCTCCAGTCTGTGGGTATGTCTACACTACGAAATTAGGTCTATCTTACAGAAGTCCATCTTTAGAAGTAGATTGTATACAGTCGATTGCGTATGTCCACACTAAGCACATTAAGTCGGCGGAGTGCGCCCTCACTACCGTGGCTAGCATCGACTTACGGAGCGGTGCACTGTGGGTAGCTATCCCACACTTTCCGCCACCCATTGGAATTCTGGGTTAAGCTCCCAATGCCTGATGGGGCAAAAACATTCTCACGGGTAGTTTTGGATACGTCGTCAGTCGCCCCTCCCTCCGTGAAAGCAACAGCAGACAATCGTTTCTCACCTTTTCTCCAGGGTTACCTGTGCAGACGCCATACCACGGCAAGCATGGAGCCTGCTCAGCTCACCGTCACTGCTGCTGTTGTGGGCAAGTCTACTGTGCAGGCTGCTGTGATCCAAGTAGCCAATGCAATCATTGACGTTCTGTTATCAAGGGTAGCGACTCTGGGAAATGTTCGGGCCTTTTTAGATTTTAGGTGCATCATATTCCTGTCCTTTGTCGCTGGTGAAGAAGTCTTGCAGCCGTACATTCCAGTTCAGTCGGCGCTGTAACACCTCATAGCACTTCTGTGGTTGACACATGTAACAGCTCCAGGGCTCTTACTCTTTTGCCTTGGCACCTTGCCCTACCCGGACCTCCAAGCATTCGACACAGAAGCACCTGCAGCAGCGCATTGCTACACAGCAGCAGCTCCTTGCCTTCGCAGCAGATGGTGCAGTAGGACTGCTAACCGTCGTCATCCATCGCTTCCAGTGCAACTCTGCTCTCCTGCTCCCCAGCGACGAGTTTGGGGCATCCGTACTGGTCCTCCTGGGTGTTGCTGGCAGCAGACGGTGCAGTAGGACTGGTAACCGTCCTCGTTGGACATGTAGCTTGGCTGGGGGTTCTGGGAACGTCTTCCCTGCCCGGCTCCTAGCAACCTCCGGGGCATGGTGTACAGCTCCATCACTTCCCCTGCAACTCTGCTCTCCTGCTCCCCAGCAACGAGCTCGGGGGATCCGTTCATGAAGCCTGGACAGTAGTAAGGAGCAGTTCAACTATAGGCTGAGCAAGTGCAGAATGGTAGTAGAATGTGCCTTTGGACGTTTACTCCAAAGCTCACTGGTGCTGTTGGTCAGACCTCAGCGCAACCAACATTCCCATTGTTATTGCTGCTTGCTGTGTGCTCCATAATATCTGTGAGAGTATGGGGAAAACGTTTATGGCAGGTTGGGAGGATGAGGCAAATCGCCTGGCGTCCGATTTTGAGCAGCCAGACACCAGGGCGATTAGAAGAGCACAGCAAGATGCGCTGCACATCAGAGAGGCTTTGAAAACCAGTTTCATGACTGGCCAGGCTTCGGTGTGATAGTTGTGTGTGTTTCTCCTTGATGCAAACCCGCCCCCTTTGTTGAGTTTAATTCCCTGTAAGCCAACCATCCTCCCCCCTTCGAAATAAAGTAACTATTGTTTTGAAACCATGCATTCTTTCTTTATTCATTAAAAAAAAATGAGATAACGGACAAGGTAGCCTGGGTGGTGTGAGGGAGGAGGGAAGGACAAGGCCACATTGCTTATTGTAGCCACACTAAAAATCAAACTGTTTGAATGACAGCCTTCTGTTGCTTGGGCCATCCTCTGGAGTGGAGTGGCTGGGTGCCCAGAGCCTCCTTCTCCCCGCCCCCCCGCATTCTTTGGTGTCTGGGTGAAGAGGCTATGGAACATGGGGAGGAGGGGAGGCGGTTATACAGTGGATGCAGCGGGGGTCTGTGCTCTTGTTGGCTTTCCTGCAGCTCCAACAGACGCTTCATCATGTCCGTTTGCTCCTCCATTAGCTTCAGCATCGCGTCCTGCCTCCGCTCTTCGCACTCACTTAATTCTTTCCTGGCCTCTGCCACTGAGTGCCTCCATGCATTAAGCTGTGCCCTATCAGTGCGGGAGGACTGCATGAGCTCGGAACTCATGTCATCACGAGTGCGTTTTTTTCGCCTTCTAATCTGCGATAACCTCAGGGATGGGGATGATGGGGGAGCAGAGAAACATTCTACGCTCTACGATTCTGGGGAGACTGCATGGTCACCTGTGCTGCTGAGTGCTGCTGAGTTCGCCACGCTGACCAAACAGGAAATGAAATTCAAAAGTTCCCAGGGCTTTTCCTTTGTACCTGGCTAGTGCACCGGAGTTAAGAGTGCTGTCCAGAGCGGTCACAATGGAGCACTCTGGGATAGCTCCCGGAGGCCAATACCGTCAATTTGCGTCTGCACTACCCCAAATTCAACCCAGCAAAGTCGATTTTAGCACTACTCCACTCGCTGGGGAGGAGTACAGAAGTCGATTTTAAGAGCCCTTTAGGTCGACGGAATGGGGTTGGTTGTGTGGACACATTCATTTTTAAATCGACCTAATGCGGCTAAATTCGACCTAACCCCATAGTGTTGACCAGGCCTGTGTGTGGGTTGTTGGTTGGTTTGTATAAGGAGGAGTCATTTTATTTTGCTGCTTTGCTGTAATTATTTTAGAATCAGCTTGACCAGTAGTTGATACATCACTTAAGATAGGACTATATTTGTTAAATATTTTTGTAGATTTTCAGTGTTCTCTTTTTAAACAAAACTATAAGTAAAAGTTATATTCAAAACCATTGAGGTTTTAAACAGAATAAACTCCAGGCAAACGAACAAACCTTCAATAATTTTTGTATTTGCCTATTAAATTTAAAAACTGATTAACCTTAAAAAATATATTTAAAAATTTTTTTAAAAGATTATTAAAACCAGATGCCATATTTGACTAAGGAAATGTAATTTTCCCACTATTAACATCATTTAAAAAAAAACTGAAATGGTCCAACAGTAACTCTAGGCTTCAGAAACTGGCCTTTATAGTCCTATAGATTTGTTTTACATTCAGTTTGTCAACATACAATTTGATTCTAAATGCACTACAAACATGCACTTTAAACTAACACTGTTAGAGCTTCTGCCTAAAGTGAAATGTCAAGGCAATGTGATAATAAAAATATTAAAGCTACCAACCCCCAAGCTATTCAAATTTCAATCCTGTGTCACCACTTTATTGGAGAAGTTAAACAGATGTGATCAAAGGCCACTCAATGAAGATTGTCTCTTTCTCCATCACATTCTTTCAGGGAGATGGAAGGTTTGATCTTGGAACCCTTAAAAGTTCCAAAAGAGCCAAAGGGGATAATAACGTACGGACTACTTGTACGCTTTTCCAGGATCAGACCCAAAATCTGGAGCAACTACATGTTCTAAATATGACATTTATACATTTCAGAGGATTGGAACAAAACTGTATAGCCTTTAATACACTTTTTGTTCACTTCAAACTGAAACAAATAGACCACCAAATATAATTAATAGTTACTTTATAATTTCTCTTAAATTTTTGTTGAAAAAAAGAGTTTCAAAACCATCAATTCTTTTAAAGTATGCTTTATCTCCAGAAATGCCATACTTAATATAATTTTCTTCAAATTAGATATTCACACTACTGTACAAATGGAAACTTCTGAATTAATGTGTTATTATATATACTTTCAAAATCAGCAGTCCATTTACTCTCACAATTAAGAGATTATGATCAGTGACTCTTATTTTATTAACTTGTACCAGAGTCATTTTTAGCCTAAGATAAAATTCAAGGCTGCTACTTACTATTTCACAGAATTGATTTGAATGTGAATCCTTCCCACACTGTCAGATGTCACAAAATGGATATTTTACAAAAATTAATATTGTGCTATTATATTAAATAGACCCCTATCAATGAGTAGAAAATAGCATCAATCAAAATTTTAAAATACTTGAAAAACATAGAGCAAATATATAAGTTTATCTATTTCAGATATTGCTAAGTTAGTCTTCATTGTATTAAAGCATAATAGGTAAGTATGCACATATATATTACTTCGAGGTATCAAACTTAATAAAATGTATTTTTTCCTATTACACAAACTGTTGTATTCATGTGATAATCAAACATGTCTAATCTCAAAGTACAAAGAAGGGCTGTAAGTTATTAATTTAAGACACAGAATTGTTTCTTTACTTTTACCGGCTGATCCCACACATTCTCATTTATATTTAAATAAAAACAGGATTCCTGGCAGCTGAAGCGTAATACTAGTTTCTTTAATTCTGTTCATAACACTTATATTTAATACAAAACAGGATCATGGAATCATATAATATCAGGGTTGGAAGGGACCTCAGGAGGTCATCTAGTCCAACACCCTGCTCAAAGCAGGACCAATCCCCAACTAAATCATCCAATCATTAATGAGCTGGAGGATGACCTGGACTGCACCCTCAGCAAATTTGCAGATGACATTAAACTGGGAGGAGTGATAGATACGCTGGAGGGTAGGGATAGGATACAGAAGGACCTAGACAAATTAGAGGATTGGGCCAAAAAAAAATCTGAGGAGGTTCAACAAGGCCAAGTGCAGAGTCCTGCACTTAGGACGGAAGAATCCCATGCACTGCTACAGACCACTCAATCCTGTTCTGATACCAGTTTTAGCCCAGAGCACATTTACAACATTTAAGAACCACTGACTGCAATATGGGCTTTTAAGGAAAACTGTAACATAACCTTAACCATAGCAGCAAACCACAACCTCATTATGCAGTGTTTTACAACTTTAATCACAAAATATGAAAAATGTGCTAAGTAGACAGCACTCAAATAGCTGGAATTAGACTTGCCACATGCCTTAGGCACTTGGCTCATGGTGTCATTTCATATTATTTGGTTTCATATACATTTTTAACTGTTTTATGCAATTATGGGAGACTAATGAGAGATATCTTGTTAAATAGTATCAATATCAATAAATTTGGAGAAGTCTTGTAATCAATCATCCAATAGTAAGAAATAGTGAAGAAACTGAATTTTTAGTAAAACTGAAATCTTCATTAGAAAACCTTCCTTGAAAAAGAAACTACACACCTAATAACTAAAGTATTATTTTAATTAAAGTAAAAAAATTACTTTAAGGGAAACTTAGAGATTTACAAGATGTAAGAACATTAAAAATGTTTACAACCTGCTTTAAGAATTAGAAGAAATTTTTTTTAAACTTTACATTAAAAACCCACAAGAAAAATATTTTAGAAATATTCTGTTTAAAATTACATTAATCAAGATGGAGACTTTTTAAAAACTATGACAATCAGCTTGCTTACTGTAAGTAGCACAAATTTTTAGTATGATAGTTCTTAGTGAAGTAGGCTCAGAATAGCCAACTTAAAAGTTTTTTGAAGACTTAAGTTTCAAAACATTTTTCCAGTGTTTTCATGATAAGAAGTGATTCTTTCCTGGAAAACTGTCAGATAGAATAAGCAAACTGCACATAGTGTTCTTTTAAAATTACGTTTTACCCACCTTACTTAACCCAAGATGGATTGTATGTCAAGATGAGGTTTACATTATGAGTATATCAGAGTGCCAGCTCTGCTATAGGTAAGGTTAAACAGAAGGGGTTTCTTAAAGGACAATTTTTAAGCGATCTAAAATCTGCATTCATGTTTATTCAGATGCCTTGAAATTTGGTGTTCCTAGGGTTAGTAATCCAAATTGGAGCAACGGGTTCTCAAAAGACAGACCCCCAAAAAACAGCATTTCTTAAGATTGATAGTTTATAACTTTTGGGGGGGCGGGCACACTTTGGAGTCAATCCATGGCTCTCACTGAGCCCCAAGTGTTCTCAATCATTCATCATCTACCCAGCTAATGAATGGCTCAAGGGGACATGCTGTGACCATTAAGCCGGAACTATATCCAGGCACTACATTTGAAACCCACCCTTGACAGAAATTCAGAAGTGAAATGTAGGCATGTTGCTAAAAGCAGCTTCTGTCAAAGGGGGGCGGGACAGAATCGGAGTACAAAATTCAGAAGGTGCTCAAAACTATTTTTGAAAATAAAAAAATTACACATGAAAATGCTTGCTGAGAAGGAAGGAGGAATTAGTGCTGCAGAGGAGTCGGGAGGAAACCAGGAGAGAGTTTGGGGCTGCAACAAGCGGTAGGGTAATAGGGAGGAGGATAAACAAGGATGGCAGCTCAGGTCAGTCGGAGAGGTGGGGACTAGGGAGAGTGGGGGGAAGGCAGAGGAAGCGCAGGATTGGGGTAGGGGAGGCCTGTCAGCCCCAAATTCTCCATTCTTATGTGTGCACACACCAGAATCTGGGGATCCCTATCCCTCTGGGGGTGTTTGAGCCCCTCACCCTGCCTCCCGAGGTGAACCAGGATGCGGGGGAGGGGTTCCTGAAAGTAACACAAATTTAAACCTTGAGAACCAGGAAATACAAAGTTAAGGTACATGCCACCCCCTGTGGAGTGGAGGGATTAGCTGGAGTGGGGCAGGATGGGGTGAGCCAGGGGCATGGCTGTGGAGGGCAGGCTGAAGAGGAGGAGTCCTGCTGGAGGGTGTTGTGGGAGTGTGGAGCCTGGCTCAGTGTTCAGCTGAGGCTACCTAACCAAAGAAGCCTGCATCCCCTAGAAGACTGCTGCCGGTGATATTTTACGTAGCAAGAAGCAACTTCTTACATGCTAATTGCTTCTACAGTGCTAACTACTGGTGTAACAATGGTGCCTTTGGTGGGACACTTCTGAGAGTACCAATTCAGGACAAATTGCTTAGAGCAAGGCAATTACAGCCCCCAAGGCTGGGGTTCCTTTGCACATCAAGGCAAACCAAACCAGCCAAACAAAGAAGACTTCGGTTTTACCCCACTGGCTAACCATAAGTCATACAAGCAATTTCCTTAGACACTCCAGTTTCCCAGTATCATCACCAGTGCCACTCGTTATGGGGACAAATGGTTATGAAAACCAATACCCCAGTAAAAGAAAAAAGGTTCTCCCGATCCCAAAGGACTAAGCTCCAGACCCAGGTCAATATACAAATCAGATCTTACCCACAAATCACGTTGTTGCCAATCCTTTAGAATCTAAAATCTAAAGGTTTATTCATAAAAGGAAAAACATATAGCTGAGAGCTAGAATTGGTTAAATGGAATCAATTACATACAGTAATGGCGAAGTTCTTGGTTCAGGCTTGTAGCAGTGATGGAATAAACTGCAGGTTCAAATCAAGTCTCTGGAGTACATCCACAGCTGGGATGGGTCATTCAGTCCTTTCAGGGCTTCAGTTTTTAGCAAAGTCCCTCCAGAGGCAAGAAGCAGGATTGAAGACAAAGTGGAGATGAGGGAGCTGCCTTTTATAGTCTCCGACGGGTGCAAGGGCACCTTTTTGTTCTTACTGTGGAAAAGTACAGCAGCAAGATGGAGCTTGGAGTAACATTGGCAACTCACATGTCCATGCATGACTCAGTTTGCAGGCTGACGCCATTGTTTATGTATTAGTTTGAATGTTCCCAGAAAAGCTCAGATGTGGATTGGCGTCTCCCAAAGTCCATTGTGTTTCTTGATTGGGCACTTATTGAGAATAGTCCCTTCTCAAGAAGCTAACCAAATGCTTCACTGAGGCTACTTAGAATCAAAACACATTGATATACAAGCACATAGCCAATATTCATAACTTCAACTACAAAAAGGATACACCCATACAGATAGCATAATCATAATCAGAAAATCATAACCTACCCCACACGACAACCTTTGTACAATATTTGCTGCAAATATAGAACAGTGGTTGCAGTTTATGTCAATAACGTCACAACTGGTTTTATGGGATGGGAAGATGAGCTGCAAATGTTGGTGGGAGACAAAATGTTGCAGAACTGGTGGGGATGGAAAAGAGACATCAGTCTTGTCTCATCTGCTTGAAGTTACTGTAGCCCCCATATAATACAATTATCAAGATTTTAGGACCTAGACCATGCCTGTGATTTCTCTCATTGGTCCTCTCAGCAATTACATGTTGCAAACATTCCAGTGTAACAGGAGTGAAGAGCAGCTCTTAGGGCTGGTCCACACTAGGGGCGGGGATTGAAATAAGATACGCGACTTCAGCTACGAGAATAGCGTAGCTGAAGTCGAAGTATCTTATGTCGAATTACCCGCACTTACCTCGCGTCCTCGCAGCGCGGGCTCGACGGCCGCGGCTCCCCCGTCGACTCCGCTAACTCCGCTCGCCCTGCTGGAGTTCCGGAGTCGATGGGAGCGCGTTCGGGGATCGATGTATCGCGTCCAGACGAGACGCGATACATCGATCCCCGCTATATCGATTTCTACCAGCCGATCCGGGCGGGTAGTCTGGACGTAGCCTTAGAAACCATGTGTCCTAGTGGAGAGACAAGTGGACTAAACTATCCCTGACTCTGCCACTGGCCTGTTGGGGGGGACGTTGGTCAAGTCATTTCACCTCCCTGTGTCTCAGTTTCCCAATCTGTAAAATGGGGGCAGAGATGTAAAGGGCTTTGTGATCTACTGATAAGAGCTAAGTATTATTACCTAGTTACAGCAGCATATCAACTGCAAACTACAACTGCCTAAATGCCTACTAAATACTACAAATATTTCTCTATTAAAAACAAAAAGACAAAAAACACACTAAGAAATTCACTGAAACATCATTAACACAGAGTTAAGGTTGTCTGTGGTGTCTTGTGCCCTTCCAGAACATGGACTTCAATGACACAAACCTCAGAAAACCAGAAAATGAAGTGTTAAGGTATTTCAAACTTCAACTTCTGAAAACCAGGAAACACAGAGTAAAGCCAACACAATCATAACTGTCCTCTTAGAGCAATGACCCAATAAAACCCATACTTGCACTCTGCCTTTGTAGATAGGTCACAACATTCAGAGAACAGGGTACACAACAACTACAGCACAGAATCTAACGTCCACACTTTGCTAAGGCAACACTTGTGTTTAGGTGAGCTGTAACAAACAGGAGTTACCTCCACATGTTCTATACTCATACACTGAGCCTAATTCCCCAAAACAACCCCATACTTGCTAAATCTGACAACTTCTTCAACCTCCCCTCCCCCAACCCATTCATTCTCACTGCAGGATTTCATCTAATACTATAGTTTCATTTACTGCTCGTATACCACCTCACTACTGACAATCCCCATGCTAAAATGACTCCTGTGCACT
This sequence comes from Platysternon megacephalum, assembly GCA_003942145.1. Lineage (NCBI taxonomy): Eukaryota > Metazoa > Chordata > Testudines > Platysternidae > Platysternon > Platysternon megacephalum. Next base: position 13,829,996 of record QXTE01000007.1, on the reverse strand, counting down.
GCTGCTACTCAACCTACAGAATTTAGCACTGAAATGAGACATACTGAATCCCTCAAACTACATATGCACCTCTTTCCTTTGATCACACACATGGGGGGCTAGCCTCCTCCCAGATCTCCTCTTATCACAATCACAGATCTGCCAAGGTGCTCCAACTAATCCCTCCACCATTCAATACAGCTACACCTAGCATAGTGAACCCATCTGTAGCAGCTATTACAAGCTCCAGAGTGGCACAGTGAAGGTTGTGTTAGCGTGTACCTTAGCTCTATTTCCTGATTTTCAGAAGTTGATATTTGAAATACCTTAACTCTTTGTTTTTCTCCTGGTTTTCAGAAGTCTGAGTGTCACTGTACTCGATGTTCTGGAAAGGAAAGAGACACCATAGGGCAACCTTACCTTTGCATTAAAGATGTTTGTCAGTGAATTTAGTCAAAGTAGCAGCATTTTTCTGCATTCCAGTATTATATTTTTGAGAACACAATATTAAAAAAATAAAAACTTATGCTACTAAAAGTCTATTATATCCTGACCTCTCAAGGAAGTAATCTAGAAACCTGTGTAAGTGTTCAAAAAATATATAAAGTTACCACAGCAAAGTCAGTGAAAAGAATGGAAAACATATATATGGGGTTAAAAAGTTCAATATATTCAAAGTGTCAAACCAAATTACCAAAGCACAAGGTCCAAAGCACTCTCTATTATCAACTAGCATGTGCCATTTCTACCCTCCCCCATCAACTAGGTTAAGAATTACTGACAGCTGTACAAAATGTATAGGGGAAGTGTTTGCTAATGAACCCTCATCTCCCTAATGATGACATCAAAGTACATGACATTGACCAGATAAGTACCATAAACCTCATTTAACAATTCAAAGATCATCCATGTAAGTACTTGAAAAAATATTATTTAGTCTCAACACTTCCCAAACAAGGGAGAGAGAGCATAGTAACCAGAAATAGTAGATCACAAAAATTCTTTAAAATCCTACATTTCCCTTCTGAAAAAAAAAAGTTATACAAAGATGAATTAAGTTAAGAGTCTTGTTTCACAAGCTTAGAAATAAAATGAAAAACCATAAGAAGCATATTATAAGATATGGGAGAATATTCTTTAAAACTCTTATAAACTAAGAATGATATCACATGTGGCCCATAATGTTATGGCTTAATAATGAAAGTTGCATCGGTAAGGAAGAGAGAAATTAACTCAGCTTTGTACATCAACCAAAGTGAATTAAAAAAATTAACAAATAAGTCACTTGGACATAAAGTAACTGTAGCATCCTTTCAAAACTGATTTTGTGGTTGCTATGTGAATAAGTGACAAAGCAGGAAGAAACCTACTACGGCATAAGTCTACACTACAAAGCTTTGCTGACATGGCTATTTCAGCTAGGAATTTGAAACAAAAAACCAAACAAACAAAAAGCCTGCGAGCAGACATAGGGCAATGCTAACTCCTTCATTTGCACCTGAAAACAAAGTAGGAGCTATTCCAGATCACAAAGCACAGTTTAATAAATAGGCCACCATATTCTGCACCTCTTGAAATGTGAGTGGTTTTAAGATGTAGCCCCTCCAAGCAGGTATGGGCAGCAGTCCAGATAAATAAATTTCTCCTAAATCACAGAAGCACGATCCCAGGGATTAACTCCCTATTCTTAGTTTGGTCTAACCCAGGGGTCTCAAACTCAAATGACCTCGAGGGCCACATGAGGACTAGTACATTGGGCCGAGGGCCGCATTTACTGACACCTCCCCCCCCCC